>CM076583.1:563738311-564075101 GCA_034641835.2 Pinus albicaulis | reverse complement strand
AAGCATATTCTTCATCTGAAAGACCTTCTCCATCATCTCCCTTTTCTTCACACTTGCAGGTGCATGTCATTTCAATTGAAGGTTGTTTGTCCTTATTGGTTTTCTTAGATGCAACGAATGCAGTTTCTAGATTTGAAGTACCCTCTTCTTCATCAAGTCTCATTTCATATGCTATGAGAACTCCATGTAATTCCTCTTTGCTGAGTTTGTCCATATTTGCACTGTATTCTAAGACCGATACCTTTGGGTTGAATCTCCCTGGTAACGTTCTAAGAATCTTTCATATAATAGTCTTCTCGTCAACTGGCTCTCCCAATCCTTCCAGAGTATTGGTTATTTCATCAATGTATTGGAAGTATGCAGCAATGTTGCAATCTTCTTTCATTCTGAGTTGCTCAAATTTTGCTCTATAGATTTGAAGCTTTGCTTCTTTGACATTTGAGTCACCTTCATATATATTCTCAAGCTTGTCCCATACATTTTTGGCGGTTTTACAACCCAACACCTTATGATAAGCAGATTCAATAAGTCCACTAATAATAATATTCTTTTCTTTTGCATCATTTACCAAATTCTTCTTACCTTGTTCATCCGCGGTTGATGTAAATCCATTTTGAACAGTGTCCCATACTTCGTAACCTTACGCCAAGAGATAGACCTCCATTCTTCCTTTCCAAAGTGCATAATTATTTTCACTGAATAGAGGTACACCATTCTTGGTATGCTCCATGACCTCCTTCCAGCTGTTAAACTGCTATTGAAGGAACCAAGCTCTGATACCAATTGTTGGAAATATTGAGAGGGGGGGTGAATCAGTATTTCTTTCAATTAGTATTATTATTAATATTTCGAGCATTATCTAATCTTCAATTATTATCGGTGTTTGTGCAATGATAGCGATGAAAGCAAAAGGAACACAAATGCACACAATTTTTAAGGTGGAAACCCCCTTCGGGATAAAAACCACATGAATGCTTTTCTAATAATTCTTTAATATTCAAATCCAATTGAAAAGAAGCTCCAACTTCCTAGAATCTAGAAAATAATTCTTCTCCGGCTCCCCCCTTTGGATGGACATTTCAATGCCGAGATTCTTGATGGTCAATTGAGATTCCCATCACCCAATGAATACTAATCACCCCTTTGCTGAAGTAGCACCCTAAATTTTTCACAGGATTGAACCTATTGGTGACTTCATGCACTAGCCTAGCACCACCCTACCACCATATATACTAATAATAGAATAATGGACTCTTGTCCTAGGGGAAATGGTCCACTTTACGATGATATAGAATGATGTAGAAGAAGAAGACACACTAGACCATAAACCCAACTATGACACAAATACCTAATGATGATCCTAGACCTCCTAACATTTCCTCTTCAATTCTTGGTAGATATACACTTGTAAAAATTTTACAATGATTCTTTTACAATGATTTAGTAGAAAGATACCTTTACAATGACTGCATGCAGTGCTGCCCATGTGAAGACTTCATGTGGTGAACTTTTTGCTATTGTTCTACACCTTGATTGTTGCTCATGTCATGCTACCCTTTCTCACTCTTGAACATTAGATGATGCATTGGGTCTTATCTTGATGAATATATAATACCTATAAAAATTCTTCAAGGATATACCCATGACATGATAATAGAAAAACTTACCTCATCCTGCAGAGCATATGTCAATGCTAAACAAAACAAAAAAACAAATTAGAATGCAAAGAACCTAATGCAATTAAGATATGAACATGCATATACATAATATACTTATCTGGAGCTTACCTCTGTTGTAGCTTTCTTTACTTTGTTTTCCTAGAAAATCTGACCCTTTGCAGCCCTTGACAACACATGATCTAGCTTTTTCTTGCCTTCTAGGAGCTCGATATTGAATCTAGTGTATCCCTATTATTTCAAATCCCCAAAATGTGATTTTCGGTCCTGTAGTAGTCCTCTGAGTCTTATTTCCAATTACACAAGTCTGACCCAATTTGGATTCTTCAAGAAAAATTTATTCCCAATCCCTCACAATGACCTAAGTATGGACTAGTTTAGTAGAGCGAACTTGTATGTTGTGCCACGTGTCATTTTTTCCTCATTCAGCTCTAAAATTGACATAAAGAAAACTAGAAATCGTAAGCTATCCTTCCATTTTACAAAATTCAAATTTTATACTCGAGAGAGAGAGTTATGATGATTTTCCCAAAGTCACCTCTTTGAGATGAAGTTAGAACTGCAAAAAACCTAACTTCCACAAATCATTTATACGACAATTTTGCGTACCATGATACGAAATTTTCATGAGCTTCCTTAGGATTTCGGCCGTCTAAGGAAAATGTCGGCTCCTTAATAACCTTCATAGATCAAATTTATGAAAATTCCATGATGACCTATTTCAAGTACCAAAATCCCTTCATGAGGAGGATATGAGGATCACAATTCATATAAATTATTAGGTTGAGAGGGACTTCAAAAAGTGAATGTGGGAGGGATTTTAGGAGCTTTAAAATTATTAATTATTGATTGTTCAATGATCACAACCAATTATTAGTGTCATGCCACAACCCCATGGGCCCACCTTCCCAATCAACCGGTTGCAACTGTAAACATGAATATCTCTCAAACCGTGAAGAATTACATGGCGTGCCATATATCAACAGAAACATATCGACAAGTAGAAACCATAAAAATCATTATTGACCAAGAATATATTAATTTGGTAGGTCAAAATTCCCATGCAATATTGGGTTAGCCCCTGGTGCTGCTTGCGTTGACATCAATGACAACCGCTGATCAACAATCTCCCCCTTTGGCATTGATGGCAACACAAGTACTCCCCCTGCGATCATGACACCTCTTCCTACAACATTCTCTCCCCCTTTGACATCAATGGCAAAGGGTAACTCCCCCTGACACACAACCATCCTGCGGACCTGTACACACTTCCACTCCCCCTTTATATTATGAATAAGGAAAATCTAATGAGAACTTGGGAGAATCCCAAGCTTCTGGCGAAGATATTCAAATGCTTCACGAGGTAAAGGTTTAGTGAAGATATCAGCGATTTGTTCTTTTGTACCAACATACTCAAGTTTGATATTCTTTTCAACGACTTGTTCTCTAACAAAATGATATTTGATCGGAATGTGTTTTGTTTTTGAATGCATGACAGGATTCTTGGAGATGCTGATGGCACTAGTGTTGTCACAGAATATGGGAATAGGCTCACTGAATTGTACTTGAATATCTTGCAAAGTTTGTTTCATCCAAAGGACTTGAGTATAGCATGATGTCACTGCAATGTATTCTGCTTCCGCTGTAGATAATGAGATTGAGGTTTGCTTTTTTCTCAACCATGATATGAGACAACCACCTAGATAGAATGCTGCTCCACTAGTACTCTTATGATCATCAACGCTTCCTGCCCAATCTGCATCTATAAAGGCTTGAATAATGAGATTGTTACCCTTGGGATACCACAAGCCATATTATTTTGTGCCCTTTAGATATCGAAGAATTCTTTTGACGGCAATAATATGTGATTCTTTTGGTGCTGCTTGGAATCTTGCTACTTGTCCAACTGCTTGCATAACATCTGGCCGAGAGGATGTTACATATAGAAGACTACCAATCATAGATCTGTACAACTTCTGATCCACATCCTTAGATGAGTCGTCTATGCTCAATTTGCAACCTGTTACCATTGGAGTAAGGACGGGTTTGCAATCTTCCATTTTGAATTTATTGAGCATTTCCTTGATGTACTTGGCTTGACATATAAATATTCCTTTCTCTTGCTGAGATATTTGAAGCCCTAAGAAGTATGTCAGCTCACCAAGTAAAGACATCTCGAACTCACTTTGCATCTTTGTAGAAAAGTTCTTACTTAGTCGATCATCATTGCTACCAAATATTATATCATCCACATATACCTCAACAATTGTTAAATTATATTTATCTATTTGTACATAAATATTGCTATCAACAGTACCTTTCTTGAACCCTTGTTGACATAGATATCCATCAAGACGAGCATACCATGCTCTGGGAGCCTGCTTGAGACCATATAGAACCTTCTTTAACTTGCAGACATAGTCTTATTTTTGTGATAGTAGAAAACCTTCAAGTTGTTCGATGTAAACTTCTTCTTCTAATTCTCCATTCAGAAATGCTGACTTAACATCCATTTGGTAGACTTTGATTTTTCTTGAACATGCATAGGCGAGAAACATTTATATGGATTCCATTTTTGCAACTAGTGCAAATGTTTCGTCGAAATCAATTCCTTCCACTTGTGCATAGCCTTTGCAAACCAATCTTGCTTTGTTTCTGGTAACCTGCCCATCTTCATTCAATTTGTTCCTGAACACCCGTTTAGTCCCAATTACATTTTTATCTTTTGGTCATGGAACTAATTCCCAGGTGTTGTTCTTCTCAATTTGATCCAATTCTTCATTCATAGCTGCTACCCAATGCTCATTTTGGCTGGCTTCCTCAAAAATACTAGGCTCAAAGGTTCCTAGAAAATAAACATGAGCTTGTTGTGATGAACGAAGCTGTCGAACTTCATTTATGTCACCAATGATTTGATTTTATGGATGGTTCTTTTGAATCCAATCTTTTGTTCTCCTTAGAGGAGCTTCTTGTTGTTGTTCTGGTATATCTGGATGATCATTGTTTACTTCTTCCTCGTTGATAGTTGCTTCTTGTTTTACAATTTTATCTTTGTATTTTTCAGCCCCTGTCTCAAGTTTAGAAGATTCTATATCCTCATCATTACTCGCTAGAACACCATCTTCGTCAAATGTAACATTTATGCTCTCCACTATCTATTTTCATCTTAGATTATAGCATTTATAGGCCTTTCTTTTGCATGAGTAACCAACAAAGATACCTTCATCAACACGTGATTCAAACTTACCCAAATTTTGATCTTCTCTTTTGATATAACATTTTCTTCCGAAGATTATGAAATATTTTACATTAGCTGGTTTTCCTTTCCATAATTCATATGGAGTCTTGTTGCAATTATTTCTGAGAAGACTTCGGTTGATAATGAAGACTGCCATATCAATTGCTTGAACCCAAAATTTTTCATCCAATTTTGAGTCCTTCAACATTGTTCTACCCATTTCCTGTACGGTTCTGTTCTTTCTTTCAACAACTCCATTTTGCTGAGGTGTTTGTGCTATTGAAAATTTCCTTTTTATTCCATTTTCGTCACAGTATTGCTGAAATAATTTGGAAGTGAATTCTCCACCATTATCTGATCTTAAACACTTTATTTTCAAATCAGTTTCATTTTCAACCAACTCCTTATAGATCTTAAAGCACTCAAATGCTTCAGATTTTTTCTTTAGGAAACTGACGGCTGTCATCTTGGTATAGTCATCTATCATTAACATGAAATATAATTCTCCATCTAAGCCTTTTGTTCTCACAAGACCACATAGATCAGTATGTATCAATTCCAATGGATGTGATGCAAAGTGTTCTTTTGTTTTAAATTGGACTTTTGTCTGCTTTCCATGCCGACATGCCTCACATAGTGTGTTGGAAGGTTTTGATATTTTCGGCATTTCTCGTACTGCTTCCTTTTTTCTTATCCTGACAAGATTTTCAAAGTTTATGTGACCCATTCGTTTGTGCCATAACCAACTTTCATCTTCTTTAGCTAGTAGACATGCTTTAGTTGCTTCATCCAGAACATATATGTCGTTTGGAGCTCAACTTGCTGTAGCCACAATTTTACCATACCTGCCTTTCTTGATTTCACATTTTGTGGAGTTGAATAGCATTGTGTGTCCTTGATCACACATTTGTCCAACACTGAGCAGATTTTGATTCATGTTTTCAACCAATAGAACATTCTTGGCTATAACATCTTTGCTTCTGAGAGTGACAGTACCTGATCCTATAACATTTGAAGATCCATCATTTCCAAAGGATACGGTTCCATCCTTCTTCTCTTTCAGAGATACAAATTTATTTCTATCTCCAGTCATATGCGTTGAGCAACCGCTATCAACATACCACACATCTTTGTTCTTTTGAGCCTTGAGAGCAAGAGCACAATTATCATTCTTCTTCTTCTTCCATGTTCGTTCATTATGTGGCTTCGAAGATTCTTCTGGAGGATTTTCAAGTCTGCAGTCTTTGGCTATGTGTCCAAAGTTTCAACATTTGTAACATTCAATATTATTTCTTAAATGTTCAAATCTATTGATGTTTCGTTGAGCCCTCGGAGGTTCATATTTGACAGATCTCCTGGAATTGTATTCGTTCCTAGGGTACATGCGACATTCTACAGCTTTATGACCAAATTTTCCACATGAATAATAGTAGCCATAAAAAATATGTTGGTACCTGGATGGAAATTTTCGTCAAGGAATTGTCTTCCAAGGTTTTTCTTGCAAATCTTGTCCAATGAAGTCTACATGCATGTCAGATCTCATAGGTTCATTTTATTTTGTTGTAGAAGTTCCTACTTCTTCTTCTTTGTAACCGAAGCTAGTTTTGTCGTTGTAAGATTGTTGATTGTTGATGAGTTCTTCCAATGCCCTTGAGCTATTGGCATAGTTTTGGATAGTTTTTCCTTTCTTCACTTCCTCACGCAGCGAGACTACTTCGGCTTCTAATTCTTCCCTTTCTTCGATGCTTTCTTCCAAATTATTTTGAAGTGACTCTTCAATGCATTTGTGTTCTTCAACTTCAATTTTGAGACCTTGAACTTGTTCTTCAAGAGTTTTGGAATGGATCTTCTCTGCCTTGAGATCTTTTATAAGCTTGATTGCTTCCTCATAAAATTCGTCTATGGTCCATCCTTCTTCTTCGTTGTTTGATACATCTTGCTTATTGTGCTTGGGTTTATTGTGCTTGGCCATAAACAATACTCTCTCATTGGCTTCTTCTTCACTATCATTGTCTTCATCGGATGATGAGCTATCTTATTTAGAGAGAAAGTTCCTTTTGGATCCTTGCTTGTTGAATTTCTTAAAGCCTTTCTTTCTTTTTGAGTTGCCATTAATTTTGTTTGGACATTTTGCTGCAAAATGCCCAACCTCATTACAGCTGAAACATATCAATGGAAATTTACCTTTGAATTGTCCCTTACCAATTTGTAGTTTTCTCGTGAAGTAAGCATATTCTTCATCTGAAAGACCTTCTTCATCATCTCCCTTTTCTTCACACTTGCAGGTGCATGTCTTTTCAATTGAAGGTTGTTTATCCTTATTGGTTTTATTAGATGCAACGAACGTAGTTTCTAGATGTGAAGTACCCTCTTCTTCATCAAGTCTCATTTCATATGCTATGATAACTCCATGTAATTCCTCTTTGCTGAGTTTGTCCAGATTTGCACTGTATTCTAAGACCGATACCTTTGGGTTGAATCTCCCTGGTAACGTTCTAAGAATCTTCCGTATAATAGTCTTCTTGTCAACTGGCTCTCCCAATCCTTCCAGAGTATTGGTTATTTCATCAACGTATTGGAAGTATGCAGCAATGTTGCAATCTTCTTTCATTCTAAGTTGCTCAAATTTTTCTCTATAGATTTGAAGCTTTGCTTCTTTGACATTTGAGTCACCTGCATATATATTCTCAAGCTTGTCCCATACATTTTTGGCAATTTTACAACCCAACACCTTATGATAAGAAGATTCAATAAGTCCACTGATAATAATATTCTTTTCTTTTGCATCATTTACCAAATTCTTCTTACCTTGTTCATTCATAGTTGATGTAAATCCATTTTGAACAGTGTCCCATACTTCGTAACCTTGCGCCAAGAGATAGACCTCCATTCTTCCTTTCCAGAGTGCATAATTATTTTCATTGAATAGAGGTACACCATTCTTGGTATGCTCCATGACCTCCTTCTAGCTGTTAAACTGCTATTGAAGGAACCAAGCTCTAATACCAATTGTTGGAAATACTGAGAGGGGGGGTGAATTAGTATTCCTTTCAATTAGAGCATTAGTTAATCTTTCGGAAACATTATAGAATCTTCAATTATTATCAGTGTTTGTACAATGATAGAAGTAAACAAAAGGAACAAAAATGCACACAATTTTTAAGGTGGAAACCCCCTTCGGGACAAAAACCACATGAATGCTTTTCTAATAATTCTTTAATATTCAACTCCAATTGAAAAGAAAACCCCAACTACAGAATCTAGAAAATCATTCTTCTCCAACTCCCACTAGATGGACATTCCAATGCTTTGAATTCTTTCGGTAGTCAATTGAATAGATTTCCCAACACCCAATGAGCTACAAATCACCTTAGCACCACCCTACCACCATGAAGTTTTCACAAGCTTGAACCTGTTGGTGACTTCATGCACCAGCCTAGCACCACTCTACCACCCTATAGAATAAAAAAATAAGAATGGAATCTCGTACCAGGGAAAATGCTCCACTTTACAATGATATAGAATGATGTAGAAAAAGAAGACACACTAGACCATAACCCTAACTATGACACAAATACTTGATGATGATCCTAGACCTCCCGAAACTGCCTCTTCAATTCTTGAGAGATAGGCACTTGTAAAAAAATTTCAATGATGCTTTTACAAAGACTCAGTACAATGAATACTTTACAATGACTATATGTAATGCTACCCACGTGAAGACTTCATGTGGTGAACTTCTTACTATTGTTCTACACCTTAATTGATGCTCTTGTCATGCTACCCTTTCTCACTCTTCAGAACATTAGATCATGAATTGAGTCTTATCTTGATGAATATATAATACCTGCAAAAATTCTTCAAGGAAATACCCATGACATGATAATATCATAACTTACCTCATCCTGTAGAGCATATGTCAGTGCTAAACAAAAAAACAAATTAGAATAAAAATAACCTAATGAAATTAAGAGATGAACATGCATATAGAACATATACTTACCTGGATCTTACCTCTACTACACCTTGCTTTGCTTCTCTATCCTAGAAATTCTGGTCATTTGTAGCCCTTGACAGCACATGATCTAGCTTTTTCTTGCCTTCTAGGAGCTCGATATTGAATCTTGTGTATCTTTGTTATTTCAGATCCACAATATGTGATTTTCGGTCTTATAGTAGTCCTCTGAGTCTTATTTCCAATGCCATAGGTTTGACCCAATTTGGATTCTTCAAGGCAAATTTATGCCCAATCTCTGAAAATTACCCAATTATGGACTGGTTCAGTAGATCAAACTTGTACAACGTGCCACGTGTCACTGTTTCCTCATTTGGCTCTGAAATTTATACACAAGAAAACTAAAATCCATGTACTATTCGCCACTTTTTACATAATTCTAATCTGATACTCAGAGAGAGAGTTATGATGATTTTCCCAAGGTCACCTCTTTGAGATGAATTTCAGGAGCCTGCAAAAACCCTAACTTCCATAGATCATATCTCTGAAAATAATTTCTCACCATGATATGGAATTTTTACACACACTTCCTCAAGGTTTCGGATTCACCTCATAACAATTTCAGCTTTCGAACCTTTGTAGAAAAAAAATTATAGGGAAAATTCCACGATGACCTGTTTCAAGTAGAGAAATCCCTTTGTGAGAAGGATATGAGGATCACAATTTATATAAATTCTTAGGTTGAGAGGGACTTCAACAAGTGAATGTGGGAGGGATTTTAGGAGCTTAAAAATTATTAATTATTGACTATTAAATTACCACAACCAATTATTAGTTTCATGCCACAACCCCATGGGGTTTTAGCCCACTAACTGGGGTTATTAACTTCAAACATGAATATCTCTCAAACCATGAAGAATTACATGGCGTGCCATATATCAACGAAAACATATAGACAAGTAGAAACCATAAGAAAATATCTTTAACTAGGAATATAGTAATTTGGTAGGTCAAAATTCCCATGCAATATCAGGGTAGCCCCCGGTGCTGCTTGGGTTAACATCAATGACAACCACTTATCAACAAAAAGAACCCAGTCAGAGATCTTGAACCCCAATTCCATTAAGTGCATATTTTAGTACAAAGGATTATTACCCTTTTGCAAGCCTACACAATGTCTGTTGGAACAGGGTCTCCTACGAGCTGTGAAACTAGTCCATTTTGGATACTTTTGATTAGATTTAATCTAGCGCAGGGGTTTTGGGGTGGGTCAAAGCCCCGAAAGAATTTTCATGGGTAAAATGGTAAACCAGGGGTTCGAAAACCACGGTTTGCGGACCATAGGGAAGGCTAGGCTAGATTATTATAAATAGAGGAACATTTTGTATTGAAAGGTAGAGAAATGAAGAACTATTGATACAAATTGTGGTTTAAGCTATCTGTTTGGGTTTTGGGGAAAGGAATTCTACTGGTTTTGTGAGAGGAGATCCAAGTCCAGCTGTGTGTGGACCCTATTGCTATGTGTGCAGGCTGGGAAAGGAATTGTAAGGAGGAATTGATGAATGAATGAATAAGAAAGGTTGATAGAGAACTAAATCTGTGAGTACTCTTTGTGTGAATCGTTGGTAATTACTACATTGTGAATTTTTTGTATTTAAGCTACGAAGATCTGTGTAAGTGTGTTTTATGTATCTGGATCTGTTATGTTTTGTTTATGCAATACTATGCTACTGTCATAAAAGGATATAATTATAAATCTAGCACACGTGGATGTGAATAGAGACCTAATTGACCCTGCGCAGAACAAGGTAATCTGGGAATCACGAGGTCTAGCCCAGCTCTGCTTGCCTTACCTATCCTTTCTCAGGGTGCGGAAACCTGATTCCAGCACCCACCCATACTACTTCGAGTGAGATTTTGACCTACACAAGTAGGTCACTACCGAAAGGGTCAGTAGTATAGGGGTTTGTTGGAAAACCTTGAGCTCTGAACTTGGGTCAGGACCCCTCGAGCCAAAAAATGGTTCCGTTGCGGGGACCTGGAGAATCTTGAGAAAGGGATCAGGTAATTACAAGAGAATATTGGAAGCCTGAAAGAAAGGAAATCGAAGACTGGTTCGAAAAGCAGATCCAGGAATTTGTGATAAAATAAAATCGCAGCGAAAAGTTAACGACAGAAAGGTGGAAAAATAGGTACATTCTTACAGAAAGCTATGAAATATTCTTTGTAACATTTTCGATTGAGATTTAAGAGTGGCTGACCAGACTCATAGAGTTCCAGAAGTGCTGGAAGGACGAGCAAGTCACTCAGTGGACCCCAGAGCTGATTCAGCAGCTGGAGAGGACTGATAATACTATCACACACACGGTCGATCACTGGGTGGACAGTGTGCTAGGAGGATTTGTGATAGAATTTTCCATTGATCATTTTGTCTCATACTTTGAGGCTGAATGAGGATTCTTTAAAGGGTTCTAGGGAAAAAATTTTAGGACTTTACCGTTGTTGATTAAGATATTACTGTGTGAAAAGAGCATTCTGTGTAGTCATACCGACTGAATGACCTCGGATCTAGACGGAAGCGCGACGCGTAGTGGTAAATACTATCAGACCAACCTTGATGGGGGAAGATCCGCCTATAATCCGTTGCAAGAACCAGCTATGCAATATCACCCGGCTACACTGCCACCTAAGTAACACAAAGGTAAGAACTCTCCCATACCACCAACCCCACCCAACAGTGATATGGTTGTGCACCTGAGATAACCTACCTTCAAGGGGGTAGGGGATGAAGATATGGACCAATTTTGGTTTGTTGTAGACTCCATCTGGACTGCGCAGAATGTGGCAACCGATACGGTGAAGAAGGCGCAGCAGTCCCTGGCCTTCGAAGATATAGCACTGGACTGGTATATGAGATACATTGCCCAGAATGGGAGTGCATCTATTCAAGATATCAAAGATGCTCTGAAACAACAGTTTTGAAAGCCAAAATCTTACTCTTAGCTGGTAGCGGAAGTAAATTACTTCAAGCAGGTGTGTCTGAGTTGGTGTGGGAGGATGATCAGTGATTGAAGAGAGAAATCAAGGAAGGAGGATTCAAGTATGACGATAGGCAACATAAAAAATGGTTCATCGCTATGTTGTTACCTCACCTACACATGCCAATGAGTCACCAAACCTTTGAATCGTAGGAAAAAGTTGTGGAAGTCGCTATGAAACTAGAAGATGCACCCAGAGAGGATATGTCGGTAGGGGTACAGCAAATTCATGAACAACATGGGGCTATGCATGTGGAAATTCAGAACCTGTGAAAGGAGCAAGGAAAGGATGGCCACGCAGATCTATTGTGCATACGATGTCAGGTATCTAGCCACATGAAGGATCAATGTCCTCTACTGGCATATTACATGCAGGTGGGAGGACCTAGTCCAGTACACCCAGGAGCAAGTGGGGAACCCATCCTATCACGAACAGGCTCGAGCGGACCTGTGCTATGGTGTGATGACTGTCGTGTAGCAGGACTGCATGATACAAACCATTGCCCTCGGCTAGGTGCGTATGTCCCAGAACTAAAGCAACAATTGTGTAGGTTCTACCGATCGGTAGGACATGATGAGCAGAACTGTTGTACTTATGACTTGATGATATATCGTGGGAACTTATATAGGGTACAATCAGACCCTAGGTCGCCAAGACCATCCACGCACCTCGGAGGATCCCCAGCCCGAGGCAAAGGAGGTCGGGGAGGAAGCACAGGACGAGGACGTGGGCACTAATCTGTTATAACTGCGGAGAGATAGGACACTTTGCTAAAGAGTGCCCAAATCCTACCAGGCCATCATGCAAGTATTGTAGGCAGCTGGACCATGTGGTGGAGGATTGCCCAATTTTAATAGCCAAGATGCAGGAAAAATAGCCCACTCCTACGCAGAATGTGCAAAGAGTTAAAACTGAGCTAAGAAATATAGATCCGAGTGTAAAAGTCATGACGCGTAGCGGGATGGTCACCCAAGGAGCAAAGGAGGAGCTTGCCTCTAGGGAAGGAGTGAACTTCAATGGACAAGAATCACTAGCAGCCCCCACGCAGCTGCTGAAAAAGATAGGGGAGGGGGTTGAGCCCTTCTTGCAAGCCATTAGGGGAATTTTGAGGTCTAAAATGGGCCTACTAAGGAAATAATAAAATAATATTTATGAATTTGCAATTTACCTTTTGCACCAAAATCCATGTAACCATGGTTAAATTCAATTCAAAGTTGTACTAAAATAAAATTAATAAAAAAATTGTATTGATGTGACTATAAATAAAAATGATATTTTCAAGAAAAAATCATTATCATTGCACAACTAATGCATTTTTCCTTTGTACTTAAATAACTTAAAATAAAATATAAATACAAATTCATAAATTCTTAATTATAGAATATACTATTAATTAAAATTTATATTATTTAAATTATATAATAACATGTAATTAATATACTATATAAAAATAATATAATATAATATATTATTTTATGTATGAATTTTATATTACATATTGAATTGATTTGATTTATAAATAAATATTTGAAAATATACAAATATAATATTTATTGAAAAGTGTGTAAATACATGAAGATTGTGTAGGGATATGCACTGTTTCTTTCAAAAAATATGAAATGACAATAATAATATTTTATTCAAAAAGTGTGACATGACATTTATCGTGAGTAATTTACTTTATGACTTTAAAAGTACTTAGAGCACTACCATGGCTTACCATGAGTTTTAATCTACCATTGAGAATGTGACAAGTAAGTACCTTTAACTCAAGCAATGCCACCTCAACCATTAGGGATGATGTCATCCCCTAAAATGTGATTGGTTCTCATAAAGTGAATTTTGATTGTATATTTTCCTTAGGAGGCCCATTTTAGACCTCAAAATTCCCCTAATGCATGTCTGAAGCTGCTACGAAACCCGCAGGCCGTAGAAAACCTCCAAGCATTACTGAATACATGCGCAGCTCGGCCCAATTTGATTCTCGGGACCAAGGATGTACACAAACTATACAATTATAAAAAACGCACTGGAAGAGAAATGTGGTTGACTACGCAGATTGGCGACTATGAGATGGATCAAGTTATTCTCGATCTGGGGTCAGATGCGAACGTATTACCAAAGAAAACATGGCAACGAATGGGAGAACCTAAATTGGAATGGTCCACCATCCAGCTGCGCATGGCGAATCAACAGAAGATCATCCCTCTGGGAAGGTTGCCAAAAGTCATGGTAGATATCGTAGGAGTAAAAGTCCTAGCTGACTTTGAAGTCATAGAAATTGTGGAGGATGCGGATCCTTATCCTACACTCCTAGGACTAGACTGGGCTATAGACATGGGGGGTGTCATCAATCTCAAAAAGCGCAGCATGATGTTTGAGAACAACAGTACGTGCGTAATAGTACCACTAGATCCAGCAGAAGGTGCGTGGTATACAGAGCTAGCCTACGAGGAGGAGGAAATAGATCACATTTACAAATTGAGCGCGGGATGAAGATCGGGTTAACCCCACGGCCCAGAAGGAGGTACTCTTGTTGGGAAAAGGACGGTGAATGTTTCTCGACTCGATGAGGAAGCTGAAGCGGGAAGGACGGTTGCACGGAGTTTCGGCGCTACGAAGTCTTCGGACCACCGGGAATTTCCGCTAGCATCTCAACCAAGGTAAGGAACCTGCCCTACCATGATAACGCAAGTAATATTATGAAGTTGGTTGTGTTAGACTCCTATACCAATAGGTGTCATATATCATGATTGACTTGATTAAGCTATGTAATATGTTCATACATTTTCTTGTTGCAAAGGTTTTCCATATTGTCAAAAAATCAAAAAAAAATTTAAAAAATGTAAAGAGGGTATACCCTAAAAGAAAAATCAAAGGGTGAAAAGAATAAAATGGCTAAAAATGTGAAAGAAAATGAACCCCACAAAAATAAAGTCCAAGGAAAGTGTGCAAGCCTAAATGCCACTACTTTTTTTCTCTTATGTAATAAATAAAATTGTGTGCAACTTGTATTTTATGCCACAATTTATGAACAGTCAAACAGTTTAAGCTTGGCTAGTTCATCTTTCAATTTTATGTTTTAGAGATAGAGAATAAAATCTGACCAAACTGTTTAATCTTGGCAGATAAGTAGATAGGTAGAGTAAATAAAAGGAGCTCAACAGTTTATTCTGAGCCCTTGGATGTAATAAGGTTAGAACTAGATAGATTTTGAAATGTAAAAGAAAAAGTGTGATGAGGGTTTGCCAGTCTAAGTGCACCCTAATAAAGAAGAAAAATGGTAGGATAAAGTAGGTAGGGTAGGTAGATGTTGTTGCAGAATTACATGTGATGGATAATGACTCTAGATGTGTTAAATCTTTACTTTCATCACAAGTGCAAAGGCAGACACTACACTGGAAGAATTTCAAGCAAAGCAAAGTCAGATTATTAACTTCCCTTCTCATTTTTCCCTAAAAAATTCACTAATTTCCCCTAAGTACTAAGGCATTTGAAAATTAAAGGGGCTCAAGGCATTTCCTTGACTTTTGGAGGGACCGGACCCTCGGCCCAATAATTGGAAAATCCTAAGTACTTAAAATCATTCATCATGACATTCACTCACTTCTAAAAAATCTTTTCCTAAGTAAAATCCCATTTCCATTTTGCATAGGAAAATCATGCAATATTTCATAAAAACCCTATTCATAAAAGCATAAGTTAAATACATTACCTTGATGTTTTACACTTAGCGCTTCATTCATTTCCATATTAATTTTTAACTTATTATTTAAATCCCTATGCAAATTCCCTTTTTCCCTGTATTAATTTAAATAATTCCCATATAATATATATCCCACCCCGTTGGTTGAAAAATAACCATATATTTATTAAAATTCATTAATTGGTTAAAATTTCCAATTAATAAATAAACCCGACCCTCCGTCGTATAAAGGGATTAATTAACCCTCCAGGTTAATTAATAACCTAATCCACCAATCAAATCGTCCCAGATGTGATTATTTTTAATAAATTGCATTGGGCCCGCCATTTTAATTCCCCGTCATCTTCCTTTCCCGACGACCGTTCGATCGATCAACTCAAGATCTATGGTTGTCGTCCATATCGCTGCCCATCCTCATCCGAAATTTAACGCACGATGGCCAAGCAGTTTTCTGAACAGTGCTGCGCCACGCGTCATCCATCGTATGGAATCACTCACCCTCTGCTAAAAACCACTCTTCCCCAAAAGCTGTGCGATGGAAACCGCTTTCCGCCTGCCTCCCGTGACGAAGCTTCCGTACTTGCTGACGTCATCCATTAAAAAATAAAAAAAACCCGCCAATATTTGACTTTGTGAATAAAATAAAAGAACCCGTGTCATTTTCATTATTTCATACAGTGACCAGTGTCCCATGCAACGAATTTCGAAATCAACTGTCAAAGTTTGCCAACTGTTACCTTGCCGAAGAAAGTTGCAGTCGAGTAATTCAGAGTTCATCCGCCATAACTAGCACCTTTTTTCATCACTGTTTAGTTCCCGAAAAACAGGTATTTACCCAAATTCCTGCTGAGCTCTGTAAAAATCCTGGTTTTTGTTTCAAATTCCAAATGAAAAACTGAAACAGGGTTCAAGATTGCTCTTTAGTTCATTCCTCAATTCCCTAAACTACAATGTCATTCCTAAACCTATGATTGTGCCCATTTTTCATCAAAACCCGAACTCATTTCTGAATCCACAAGAACCAGAAATGGAAATTCCCGTGGCTTTGAATGTCGCACCCTTGAATGCCCCTCATAGAGATTTAGACCATCTACCTCTAGTAGATAGGGATTTCCAAATTAAAGACCTTGTTCTCAGTGAAAATTGTCTTCGAGTTTTTTGCTACTATAGAGATAATTAATTGAAAGGTTCTGACATTTTTGGATTATGGGAATCCAATATTCCCATGTATCTTCTCCCCTCAGTCCACATTTTTCTTGAAATAATCCATTACTGCCATGCAAATTACGATCCCAATTAACGAGCAGTCTTATCCCCGAATCAAAACGTCATTTTCCCAATAACTGCTCAGTCTATCAATGAAATGTTACAATTTCAACCTGGTCAAGCCCTCACTCCCCTTTCCATGGGATAACTACTTGAGAAATCTGCCAATTTATCCCATGAAGAGTTAAATCGCCTCTTCCAAACCTTCATGTTGGCAGAACATCAGCCCAAAATCCCTCCCCCTTATGGTTATACCTTTTTCACTGATGTGGGCAGGCTTATTTTGAATATGATATCCTCTATAATGGGTTTCAATACTAGTGAATATGTTGACCAATTAACCCTAGTATTGTTGTCAATTTTTACCCCTGGACAACCCCCTGCTGTCAAGTATGATTTTTCTTCCTACATTGCAGATAAAATCCATTATTAGTTCATGAGATTAGAAAATGAAAGAGTGTTCAAATATTATTCTCTTATATATCATCTCATGCTTTACTTTCAATCAGAGAGTTTCCCTTTCTAAATCAAAAAACTTGATGCCAAAGGAAATCCTAGGTCTGTAATCTTTTGGTCTGCCATCACTCATAATTCCTCTGATTCTCCTTATTCATACAATGAGTTTATTGACCTATTTGTACACCCTACAACCACCTTGTTGACAAGATTCTCTCCTCCTAGGGTCAATAATGAAATCAAGAAAATTCTTCAACTCTCAAAGCAATACGGGATAGGTGACTGGTACCTATACCGAAATCACACAGAAATCAGAATCTATGGATGTGAGTTATGCCCATTCAAGTTACCAAAATATGTCCCAATGAGACTATTTGCATTAGAGTATTTCAGATAGATGATTAATTCAGATATAGTTCATTTTTGCAATGCAAAGAAAAAGGCTCGACTCAGAATTAAAAGTCAATTAGGTCCCTTTGTCTGTAACTCTAGAGATGCTGGGAAGGAAGCTGAAAGAATTTTAGAAGACTATCTCAAATTACAAAAAAGTTTCTATTGGGTACCTTATGACCCAAACAGCTTTATTTGTGATAAAAGAATGAAAAACAAATTATCACCATACATTCATCAAAGAATCCCAGAAATTGAACAATATGCCAATATGGATGAATGGATGGAAGGGACATTGATAGAAATAGATAGTAAGCAGGTCAATGTTGAAAATGTAATGAAAGACCTTGAAAAAATACTTGACCTAAACTATTTTGGATAGGTACAGATACCAGGTATTGGTTCTTCTTCTGCTGGGACTTCTCAACAAAATTTACAGGAAATCAGTGCATTGGCTACGGTGGCATTTAAAGGAAATGAGAAAGAGGCTAATATACAAGTTACAGAGAAATTTACAATGACAGAACAGCTTAAAACTTCTAAAGAACAGGGTCAAGTACAGATTGCTCCTACTCAGACCAATGTGGAAAAAATGTCAATTTTACAAACTCCTCTTAATGTAGAAAAGGGTAAAAAGAGAGATGCTAAAGTAGCTACTCCTGTCAGTGGATTTTATGAACAAACTAATGTTAAAAGACAAAAATTGAATCCTCTTCCACAAGTCGAATCTGTACACGAAATCTCTGATAGTCAGACGCAAGAAGAATTGGGTAGTCAGCAAACATGTACAATTAGATGGACATCCACTACTTTACAGAGAAAAGAGTTGCAAAGGCAGCAAAGTGCAGAAGTACCATCTTTCAAACCACCAGTGAAACATGCCTGGGACATTAAAAGAGCATTCATAAATATAAAGGCCGGAAATGATCCACTCAGACTTCAAGTGTACAGTCAATATTTGAAGATGGCTCCTAAGAATCAACAAAGATTGATGTCAGCCTATGACATTCAACAGGGTAAAATGGTAATGATTCACTTCAAACCCAAAGTGCAGCAACCTCAAACAGCTGTAGATTATATCAGAACTAATTTTGAAGTCATCGCAAAGGATATTCATCCTTTGAATCAAATTGAGCTGCATAAACAGACAGGTGAAATGATTTATTCTACTCTAACAGATAAATCAATGATGACCCAGAAATTGCGGGATTCTTTGGAAAATACTAATGCTCAATTAAATCTTGAAAAAGCCTCTTCTCAGGCTAAAGACAACAGGATAAAGACTTTGAAGGAAATCATTATTGGATTGGGTCATGATCCCAAGGATGTTAAGGGTATAGAAGCTTTGATCAAGAAAAAATATGATGATATTACAGCCTTGAGAAAACAACTGAAGTTACCAGCCTCAAGACATCCACAGACTGCAGAAATCATAAAGCAAAATTCTGAAGAAGAATTGATGGATTTGCTCTTAAAACTGAATGAGCAACTTAATGAAACTGAAAAAGAGCTTGAAAAGGCATTGAAAGATAAGCAATCAAATACTCCAGCATCTACAACTGAAGTGATTACAGGTACTACAACAACAGGTCAGCCAGCAGAATTATCACAAGGTAATATTTCCAATTTAAGTACCGAAGAGTTAATAAATTGAATGGAGGAATTGAAACTCCAAGTGACATAACTACAAAGAACAAAGGTACAATTCACCACTTTAGAACAAAAATATGATCTCTCGAAGATGAATGTTGCAGAAAAACAAGAGAGGTCAACAGATTATAAAAGTTGGTCAACAAATTGGAGAAGGATCTCACATTGGAGAAGCCTTAAAAGGAAATAAATGAAATTCTTTGGGACAACATCATCCAATCAATAAAATATGTCTGGCCCTCAATTCAAATAATGTATGAACAGAATGATTTAGTCAAATTGGCTCTAGAAGAAGTCTTAAAAGCAAGAGAAGAATTGGGAAACATGCCTGAAGAAGCCAATGAACTTATCCGCTTTTTAAATACTCAAAACAAGCATCAACTTGAAGAACTTGGCATTCAAGACAGGATAGGAACAATTTTGGAAATAAAAAGAGTTTTTACCAAAAGAACTCTGATGCAGAATCTAGAACGAAGATGCTCTGATATGCAAGAAGAAATCACTGCCTTCATAAAAAGATTGGATATTTTATTGAATAAAATATTTCCCATTCCTTTAGTTTCAGAGGATAAATTGATGGACCTTGAAAGTTATGTTGAAAAATTGGACAAGCATGCTGACAATCAGGCCAGTGCCTCAACTAGTTCATCAGCAGCAGCATTGCCTACAGGAAAAAATCTCCATGATAGATTGGAAAATTTGTTTTATCTCGAGCATGAAGTAAAGCATTTGTTCCCAATTCAACCTACTTTCTTTAGGTATACAGAGACTGATGAAACTCTCAGAAAGTTGCAAAGAACTAGAATACCAGAAGATAAATGGTGGGAAGAAATGTTAGAACTTTTTGTAAAAATTATCCTTACATGAATTTTTGATTATGTACTACAGTAAGTCATGATAAAGAAGGATAAAAGGATAAACAGAGGTTAAAGAATATCAGTGCAGTTAAAGAGTATCAGTAAAACGAAGCAGCTAGCACAGAATTACTAAAGAGGACAGCAACGAGCCAAATCTTAGGGCCTGCATCCAGCACATTCTCAAAAGAAGGAAACAGCACAACATCAGTTATCATTTTTCTTATCTATGAGACTATCTGTCTCTAGTTTGTTGTAACATACTTATGAGTCATCCTAGATTATATCTCAATCTGTTATGAGATATTTTTTATAATTTTTTGTATAAATACTTCCTCAATCAGAGTATTGAGGGGGGGATTTCTTAGACTTTGCTGTAACATTGACTATTTTGGAATAAAGTGCTATTGGAGAAATTTTGTGTGGCAAGCTGGATGAGGAATTGATGCGAAAGACTTTTTACAGGATTCTTGTGTCAGACTACGAATCAATAAGTCATCTATCTCTTATGTTTTGAAGTCTTTATATTTGTTTATTATATCATCTGTGTTTCATATCCGAATGATTAACGAAAAGGAATAAATCAGAAAGTGCTTAAGTGTAATCTGATTTTAATCGTTGTTATTCTAAATGTTTTCTTCTGAACTGGTTTAAACAGTGAATTCTTAATTGCTCCTGTTTTTCTAGTTTAAGCATTTTGATTATTTAGTAAAGAATACTTAATTGCTCTTTATTAATAATCACTCAATTTCCCTCTTCCAAATGTGTTGAAGGATTCTTAATTTCCCTTCATCCATTTGAGTTCATCCCATTCACTTTAAATCTATAATTGTTCCATGTTTGATTACCTTGCCCTGTGAAACCATCTTTTGTTAAGAAACTTAATCCGGTTAAGCTATTTTCTTTGACTCCATTAGCCCAATGGCCTAAATTACTCAATATTACCCTTAGCTATTGAATTCCATCACCCAAACTCAATCAAAACCCTTGGAATTTATAACTAGCCTGATATCTTCTAAAACTAAGATAAATTTTATAGAGAGAGCCATCTCTGGGTACAGATTGGCTAGATTCTGTACCTAAAATTTGGTTTGTGGTTACCTCGGACTCCTTTCCTCTTCCCAACAACTTCAAGGAAAATCTGAGTGATAACATAGTGGCGACTCCACTGGGGAACTGAATAATTTTATTGTTACTGTTGTTTACTTTATAAACTACAGACGGAGCCTGAAGTTAGCCAGGTAGTCTTTGAACTGATTTTGCTCTGCAATTTCATAGTAAATAAATGCTACTTCAGTCTATCTCCAGTCTAGTTTATGAACTGAACTTTGGTTTCAAACATTTGATCAGTTCCTCTAGTCAAATAAATCTTTAAGAAAATTTAAATCCAATATCTGAAACTTCTTAAAGAGATTTTTGAAGTTGTATTGTTCATTCCATTTAAGCCAAAAAGCTAAAAAATATCACCTAGAAAACTGGCTTCAAAAAGGACTTGTTACACTAGGGCTAATCCTGATCCAAATCCACCACCTGTGTTTGAAAATCCGAATTTGATCCCCAGAATTCTTAGCAGACAAGATAGTCAAGAAAGCTCTGGTAGTTCTCGACCTCTCTATAGATCAATATCATGTCCTGTTAAGTGGATTTATCTTGAGGACGAACCTTTTGACGAGCAGTTTGAAACATCTCTATTTGTAAAAAAAATTGAATCTGAGTTGTCCAATTTGGTTCTAGACCCAATGTTTCTTGAAGATTTACAATTTGAATTTGTTACTTCACATCTTGATAAAAATTTGCGAAATTCCATACAATCTAAGTTTACCTCTGAAGGAACTTCAAATATTTCTGTGATCACTTCAGCTTCTCCAAGTTCATCAACATTTCCTCAAACATCGCAACCTCAAATTACCCCTCCTACTCCTCCACCCACTACTCATAGACCAACCTCACCTATTATTTCATTGCTACCTCCTGCAATGGCAAACATATATGCTCCTTTGGTATTACCAGCTAATCTAGGGGCTATGCCCCAACACTATCAAAGTAAAATCACTCCTTTTGATGGTTCTGGTACTTACACTGCACAACAACATAATAAAAAGATGACCGATTATTTTGAAATTTATGAAATAGATGTTGATGATGTAAGAATGAGAATATTTGTCCAAAGTCTTACTGGGGAAGTCAGAACCTAGTTTAGAGCCCTTCCTGCAAACAATGTTACTGACTTACAAGCTCTTTATAGATCATTTTTAAACAAATGGGAAAAGAAGAAAGATCCTCTTCAAATCTTATCAGACTTTGGAAAACTAAAGAGAGGAACAAATGAGACTGTGTAAGATTACGTCACCAGGTTCAATGAGGCTTACAATGCTATTCCCCAAAATCTTAGACCTCCTCCAGATTCAGTATTAATCAAATTCCCTGATGGATTTGATTCTGATATGGCGTATCAGCTTAGGGAAAGAGCTCCTCAAACCTTAGAAGAAATGCAAAGTATAGTTGTTAGTGTTGAAGCCAACCTGATAGAGAAACGAGCTAGAGCCAGAGCTGAAAGGAGAATGCCTTTAAACAAAGAACCCATAGCTTTTGAAAAGAAGCTAGATGCTATTATCAAAGGAATGGAAAGGCTAGGAGATAGAGTAGAAAAAATTGAAAAGAAATCTCCTTGGGATGGTCAACCGAACAATACTACGAGAAATCCAAACTTCAGAAGGAACCAAAATAAAAATACTAGAAAAACTGGTCCTGACAAAAATATTAGGCCCCCATTCCAGGAAAATTATATTGAATCCTCAACTTCTGAGGAACCAACTGAAGATGTTCAAATAAACAATTTTACTGAACGTGAGAATGAACCAGAAGTTTTCTTGACCCAAGAGGATCAAGAAGCTCATATTCTTAAGCAATTTCAAACCCATTCAGAAGAATCTTTTGACTTTAAGGAAGGATATGATACAACCATTTATGAAGTTCACAAGCAATATAATTTAAGGAGTAGAAGAATTGATGTTCCGGAAACAAGTAAATATAAAGTTACAAAACAACCCCTCAAAGGTAAAACCAATACTACCCCTGTACATATTCTTTATAGATCAGATCCTAATCCTGCCAACCCAATAATTGATGATGTATCCGATACTCAACTGAATAACAGACAACTTTCCAATACTCTTCCTCCCAAAGGAAATGTAGAGGAACCTCTAGAAGTTGATTCGGAAAAAACTTTAGCACACAACCCCACTCCTAAAAAGGAGAAAAATACCGAAAACATAGAAGAAAAAGAGAATCCAACTGTTCGAAATACAAGAACTCAGGCTGAAAAACCTTTTAATCTGGAAGCTGAAGTAGGCAAATTAAAAATAGTTGTTCCATTGTCTGAATTAGCTAAACATGATGTCTACCGAAGTCAAATCAATAGATCACTTAATATTACTGGAAGTGATGACTCAGTAAATGTTTTCGATGATCAACCTAGATTATTGTTTGGCCCTGAAGTAAATGGAAAACCATGAAGTGGAGGAACTCCTCCATTCTATGTGAGTTTGAATATACATGATAAAATACTTCATAATGCCATGCTTGATTCGGGGGCATCTCATAATCTGATGCCCAAGGCTGTAATGGAGAGATTAAACCTAGATATCACCAGACCATATAAATATCTCTTTTCTTTTGATTCAAATCAGGTGAGATGTTTAGGATTAATCAAAGACTTGTGTGTTTCATTGGTTCAATACCCTGCAAAAACAATTTTGATGGATATAGTAGTAGCAGATATTCCTCCAAAATATGGTATGCTATTGTCCAGATCTTGGGGTGAAAAACTTGGAGGATCTCTTCAATTAGACATGTCATATGCTACTATTTCAGTGTTCGGCCAACCTAAGAGACTATACAGAGAAACTTTAATGAAATATGTAGTCAGTAGTCAGGAGAAACCTGAAAATTTCCCCATCTACTCAGTACACTCTGATATGGACTCATTTATTCTTTATAATGTTGAATCTGATCTTCCCACTGAATTAGAAGTTCCAGCAACAGAACCAAAAGAAATTGAAAATAAATCTAGTGTTCAAATCTAGGAAATCTCTGAGGAAAAAGAAACATCAGATACCCAAGAAAAACCAGAAGAAACTAAAAAACTAGATCTCACTGTTAAGAAAGTTCCTGAAACACTTGATACCAATTATGAACATGAAATTCTTTGGCATTTAGAATTTGATGGTTTAGTTAATAAATTAGGAGTAGGAGCTGGAGTTTGGGTGCATAAACTTGAAAATGATCATGCTGAAGGCCATGCCTACAGATTAAACTTTAGATGCACTAATAATATGGCAGAATATGAAGCTCTTTTGTTAGGGCTTAAACTTGTCAAAAGATTAGGGGCAATTAGGGTATCTGTTATAGGAGATTCTGATTTAATCATTCAACAGATCAAAGGTCACTTTTTGACAAACGATCCCAAACTGAAAGAATATAGAGGAACAGTTGTAGAGATTCTCAATACCTTTTTGCAGACTTAGCTTGCTAAAATCCCAAGAAAACAAAATTTGCATGCTCATAGTCTTGCAATGTTTGCTAGCACTTGTAAATTACCATTTGAACCTAATCATCAGTTCACAGCTGAGATTAGACACAGACCAGCTATACCAGACAATTTTAAGAATTGGCAAGTGTTTGCAAATGACAATCAGATTAACAATTTTCTGACTCTAGAGAATGAATTTTCTAACAGTAACATAGATGAAGATACAGTCATTGAATCTGATCAAATAAATGAACAAGAAACAAACATTTCAGAAGAAAGTGCAATTCAAATGCTTCATCCAACGAAGTTCACCAAAAAAGAAATGCAGGACCTTAAACAAATGGAGGTTGATGAGATTATAGAAGATGAATCTGAAATCATTAATTTGAAAGATAATCATTTTCCTAAAGGATTAACTCCTCTGGAAGATCTTTTCGACTCTAATGATATTCCAAAGAAACCCAAAATGGAACCTTTGAAAGCTGATATTGAGGAATATAATTTTGGAATTGAAGAAAATCCTAAACTGATAAAGTTACTGAAGAAAATCCTAAAATAATAAATTTATCTAAATCTTTGCCTCTTGATAAAAAACCAAAATATGTTGAACTAATAAGAGAATTCCAGGATGTCTTTGTCTGGAGTTATGAATACTTGAAATCATATGATACCTCTATAATTCAACATACAATACCTCTGAAAGAAAATTAGAAACCATTTAAGCAGAAACTCAGAAGAATCAACCTTGTACTGTTACCTTTAATTGAAAAAGAAATCAAACGAATGTATGAAGCAGGGATAATTGCTTCTATTAGATTTTTAGAGTGGGTGTCTAACTTAGTCCCTACTAGGAAGAAAACTGGAGAGATCAGATTATGTGTTGATTTAAGAAATGTAAATAAGGTTTCTTTGAAGGATAATTACCCTTTGCCCAAAATGGATCACATTTTACAAAGGGTAGTAGGTGCTTCAAGGATTTCTCTTCTAGATGGGTTCTCAGGATACAACCAGATTCTGGTTCATCCTGATGACCAAGAAAAAACAGCTTTTACAACACCATGGGGTACATTCAAGTACGTTAAAATGCCATTTGGACTTAAAAATGTTGGACCAACCTTCCAAAGAGCAATGGAAATTGCGTTTGTAAAAGAAATTCATGACTTTCTTGTTATATATCTGGATGATTTAACTGTTTTTTCTAAATCATATCAGCAACATTTGGACCATCTCATACAAGTATTCATAAAATGAAGAAAGTATGGTATCTCTTTGAATCCAAAAAAGTCCTTGTTTGGTCTTGAAGAAGGTAAAATTTTGGGCCATATTATTTCCAAAGATGGTATTAGAATCGATCCTGCTAGAATAGAAGCTATATTGCAGATACCTCACCCTAGAAATGTTAAAGAACTTCAAGCTTTCATAGGAAAAATCAATTTTTTGAGAAGATTCATATCTAGCTTAGCTGAATTAATTAGATTGCTTACTAACATGTTAAGAAAGGATTCAAGTATTAAATGGACAGTAGAAGCCAAACAAGCATTTGAAGAAATTAAAATGGCTTTGACTAGAACACCAGTTCTTACTAGTCCACAATTTGATAGAGACTTCATAATATTTTCATTTGCATCAGAACACACTGTAGCAGTTGTTTTATTACAAAAATATGATCAAGGATGTGAAAAACCTATAACCTTTTTTAGTAAATCACTAAGGGATGCATCATTAAAATACAACATCATGGAAAAACAAGCTTTTGCACTTGTAAAAGCCATTAAAGATTTTAGAATCTATATATTGTATTCCCATGTGATAGCCTATGTACCAAATGCTGTTTTCAAAGACATCTTAACTCAAGATGGAATTGAGGGCAAAAGAGGTAAATGGATTGCTACCATATTAGAGTATGATATTGAAATAAAACCTACAAAGCTTATAAAAGGACGGGGATTGGCTCAACTCATGATAGAAACAAATTTCCAAGCCCTGGATATTAATGAACTGGATGACGAACAGGAGATGGCGACTCCACAAATCAGCCAGGCCTTCTTAGATTCACCTTGGTATGCTGATATAATTTATGTATTGTTAAACCTGCAGGCTCCTCCAGGGTTATCCAGAACAAAAAAGAGGTTTTTAAAGATGACATATTTAAAGTTTTGTATTTTAGATAATGTTCTCTTTTGGAAAAATCATGATGGTATTCTATTGAATTGTTTGTTAAAAGATGAAGCTGACAAGGCTCTCAATGAATTCCATGCAGGAGACTGCGGTGGACACCTTTATTGGAAATCAACTGCAGACAAGATCCTAAGAGCTAGATTTTATTGGCCAACCTTGTTCTCTGATGTAAAGAAATTTGTCACTGCTTGCCATAAATGTCAAATTTTTGAAGGCAAGAGAAAATTATTACCTTTACCCTTGAAACCAATTTCCACTGAAAAACCTTTCCAACAATGGGGCCTGGATTTCATTGGAGAAATCCATCCTCCTTCTTCTGGCCAACACAAATGGATCCTCACTGCCACAGACTATTTTACCAAATGGATAGAAGCAATTCCTTCCAGACAAGCCAATGACACTGTGATCATAGGATTCCTAGAAACCAATATATTATCAAGATTTGGCTGTCCTGAGAAAATCATAACTGATAATGCTACTGCCTTCAAATCTAAGAAGATGATAAGTTTCTGTAACAAATATCATATCACCTTAAGCCATTCCACAGCCTATTACCCTTAGGGTAATGGACTGGCTGAATCTTCCAACAAGAGTCTCATTAATATTATTAAGAAATTATTGGAGGAAAACAAGAAAAATTGGCACAAGAAACTTACAAATGCACTATGGGCAGACAGACTCACCACCAAAAAATATATTGGGACCAGTCCTTATGAGTTAGTCTATGGTATTGAGGTTGTATTTCCTTCATCTTTAGGAGTTCCTGTAATGAAATTACTTCAAGAAGCTCAGGTTGAACCTAATGACATTCAAAGGAGAATAAATCAGACTATCAATTTGCAGCAGACCAGAGAGGAAGTTTATCAAAGATCCCAAGTATTACAGGAGAAACTAAAGAAGATATTTGATAAAAGGACCAAGGCAGAAGATTTCCAACTGGGAAACAAAGTTTTAAGATGGGATTCCAGAAGAGAGGATAAAGGAAAACATGGGAAGTTTGACTTCCTGTGGAAAGGACCTTATATTATTCATGCTTTACAAGGAAATAATACATATTTTCTGAAAAACTTGGATGGTACAGAAACTGAAGAAGGACCAGTCAATGGTCGAATGTTGAAACATTACTTTGATCCTATTTATTAGGATATCCTGATTTTTAACCTGTACATAATATATCCTTTGTAATGTATCAGTTTTGAGTGGATAGTAACTTACTGGAGTTGAAGCCCGAGGAGAAGGCCCTAAGCTTCAGAAGTATTACTGTCATACATATAATAAAGCAACAAGTAGAAGAAGATTCCATGGTTCAATCAAAATCATTCTGAGGGCAACTGACCTGCTGTTCTTGACTTTTCACCAGGAAAAACCATCTCCAAGTGGAGCCAGTGTTAGACTCCTATACCAATAGGTGTCATATATCATGATTGACTTGATGAGCTATGTAATATGTTCATACCTTTTCTTTTTGCAAAGGTTTTCCATATTGTCAAAAAATCAAAAAATTTAAAAAATGTAAAGAGGGTATACCCTAAAAGAAAAATCAAAGGGTGAAAAGAATAAAATGGCCAAAAAAGTGAAAGAAAATGAACCCCACCAAAAGAAAGGCCAAGGAAAGTGTGCAAGTCTAAATGCCACTACCTTTTTTCTCTTGTATAATAAACAAATTGTGTGCAACTTGTATCTTATGCCACAATTTATGAACAGTCAAACAGTTTAAGCTTGGCTAGTTCATCTTTCAATTTAATGTTTTAGAGGTAGAGAATAAAATCTGACCAAACTGTTTAATCTTGGCAGATAAGTAGATAGGTAGAGTAAATAAAAGGAGCTCAACAATTTAATCTGAGCCCTTGGATGTAATAAGGTTAGAATTAGATAGATTTCCATATGTAAAAGAAAAAAGTGTGATAAGGGTTTGCCAGTCTAAGTGCACCCTAATAAAGAAGAAAAAATGGTAGGGTAAAGTAGGTAGGGTAGGTAGATGATGTTGCAGAATTACATGTGATGGATAATGACTCTAGATGTGTTAAATCTTTACTTTCATCACAAGTGCAAAGGCAGACACTACACTGGAAGAATTTCAAGCAAAGCAAAGTCAAAATTATTAACTTCCCTTCTCATTTTTCCCTAAAAATTTCACTAATTTCCCCTAAGTACTAAGGCATTTGAAAATTAGAGGGGCTCAAGGCATTTCCTTGACTTTTGGAGGGACCGGACCCTCGGCCCAATAATTGGAAAAACCTAAGTACTTAAAATCATTCATCATGACATTCATTCACCTCTAAGAAATCTTTTCCTAAGTAAAATCCCATTTTACTTAGGAAAATCATGCAATATTTCACAAAAACCCTATTCATGCAAGCATAAGTTAAATACATTACTTTAATGTTTTACACTTAGCACTTTAGTTCATTTTTTCATATTGATTTCTAATTTTATTATTTAAATCCCCATATAAAATTTTCCCTTTTTCCCATGTTATTTTAATAAAATCCCCAATAATTAATATCCCGCTCCTTTGGTTGAAAAATAACCATATAATTGCGTTAATTGTAATTAATTGGTTTAATTACCGATTAATTAAAAAACCCGCTACCCTGCCATATAAAAGGGATTAATTAACCCTCCATGTTAATTAATAACCTAATCCGCCAATCAAATCGCCCCCGATGTGATTAATTCATACGAAATTGCATTGGGCCCGCCATTTTAATTCTCCGCCATATTCCTTTCCCAAGGACCGTCCGATCAACTCATCTCAGATCTACGGTTATCGTCCATATCGCTGGCTATCCTCGTCCGAACGATAACGCGCGATGGCCAAGCGGTTTTCTGAATAGTGCCACGCCACGCGTCGTTCATCATATGGAATTGCTCACCCTCCACTGAAAACTGCCCTTCCTCAAAAGCGGTGCGATGGAAACCGCTTACCGCCTACCTCCCCTAACGAAACCTCCGTACTTGCTGACATCATCCATTAAAATAATAAAAAACCTGCCAACCTTTGACTTTGCAAATAAAACAAATATGCCTGTATCATTTTCATTATTCTGTGTAACAACTAGAGTCTCATGCAGAAAACTCCAAAACCAACTATCGAACGCCATCAACTGCCACCTTGTTGAGGAAAATTGCAGCCGAGCATTCAAAATTCATCTGCCATAGCTAATACCTGTTCCAATTACTGTTCATTTCCCGGAAAACAGGTATTTTCCTCAATTCCTGTCAAACTCTGTAAAATCCTGGTTTTTGTTTTAAATTCCACACGAGAAACTAAAACAGAGTTCAAAATTGATCTTCATTTTATTCCTCAAATCCCCAGAACTGGAATTATATTCCTAAACCTGTGATTGTGCCTGTTTTTTTATAAAAAACCAAGAATTAATTTCTGAATCCACAAGAACTAGAAATGGAGATTCCCGTGGCTCTGAATGTCGCACCCCTCAATGCCCCTCATAGAGATTTAGATTATCTACCTTTAGTAGACAGAGATTTCCAAATTAAAGACCTGGTTCTCAGTGAAAATCCGCTTCGAATTTTTTGCTATTGCAGAGATAATTACTTGAAAGGTTCTGATATTTTCGAATTATGGGAATCCAATCTTCCCATGTACCTTCTCCCCTCAGTCCATATTTTCCCTGAGATAATCCATTACTTCCATGCAAATTATGATCCCAATCAACGAGCAGTTTTGTCCCCGAGTTAGGCCGTCCTTTTTCCCATAACTGCTCAGTCTATCAATGAGATGTTGCAATTTCAACCTAGCCAAGCCCTCACTCCACTGTCCATGGGAGAATTACTTGAGAAATCCTCCCAATTGTCCCATGAAGAGTTAAATTGTCTCTGCCAAACCTTCATGTTGCCAGAACATCAGCCCAAAGGCCCTCCCCCTTATGGTTACACCTTTTTCACTGATGTGGGCAGGTTTATTCTGAATATGATATCCTCTATAATGGGTTTCAATACTAGTGAATATGTTGACCAATTGACCCTAGTATTGTTATCTATTTTCACCTCTGAACAACCCCCTGCTGTCAAGTATCATCTTGCTTCCTACATTGCAGATAAAATCCATGATCAGTTCATGAGATTAGAGAATGAAAGAGTGTTCAAGTATTCTTCTGTTATTTATCATCTGTTGTTGTTGTACCAATCGAGAAAAGTTTTACTTTCCATATCAAAAAACTACGATGTGAGAGAATCCCAGTCTGTGTGATCTTTGATAACATATATCTTTTCCTGGGTGCCAGTTCTTACTTATTCCCACATCTGATGATTTTATTGACCTTTTTGTACCCTACAACCACCTTGTTGACGGACTCCCCTCCTAGGGTCAGCAGTGACATCAAGAAAATTTAGCGAGTTGTCAAAGTAATAGGATTGGTGGCGGTACCTATGTAGACCCCACACATAAATCGGGAATATTTAGGATATTGAGTTGTACAACATTTCAGTGCCCAAATATGTCCCCAGCCAGAGACTCTTTTGTTTTAGATTATTTGGTGAGATGATCAGTTAAGGATGTAGTTCATTTTTTCAATGCAAAAGAAGCTCACTTGGATTAAAAATCGGTTTAGACCCTTTATGCCATGAATACAGAATCTTGGAAAGGAAGTTGAAAGAATATTAGAAAGCTATCTCCAAATTACAAAAAGTTTACATTTGGGTACCTTATGACCCAAATAGCTTTATTTGTGATAGAAGAATGAAAAACAAACTATCACCATACATTCATCAAAGAATCCCATAAATTGAACAGTATGCCAATATGGATGAATGGATGGAAGGGACATTGGTAGAACAGGATAGTGAGCAGGTCAATGTTGAAAATGTAATGAAAGACCTTGAAAAAATACTTGACCTAGACTCTTTTGGACAGGTACAGATACTAGGTATTGGTTCTTCTTCTGCTGGGACTTCTCAACCAAATTTACAGGAAATCAGTGCATTGGCTATAGTAGCATCTAAAGGAAAAGAGAAAGAAGCTGATATCCAAATTACAGAAAAATTTACAATGACAGAACAGCCTCAGAATTCTAAAGAACAGGGTCAAGTACAGGTTTCTCTTACTCAGACCAATGTAGTAGAAATATCAATTTTACAAACTCCTCTTAATGTAGAAAAGGGTAAAAAGAGAGATGTTGAAGTAGCTACTCCTGTCAGTGGATCTTTTGAACAGCCTGATGTTAAAAGACAAAAAATGAATCCTCTTCCAGAAATAGAATCTGTTCATGAAATTCCTGACAGTCAGACACAAGAGTAATTGGGTAGTCAGAAAATAGGTTCAATCAATGGGACATCCACTACTTTACAGAGAAAAGAGCTGCAAAGGCAGCAAAGTGCAGAAGTATCATCTTTCAAATCACTAGTGAAAGATGCCTGGGACATTAAAATAACATTCATAAATATAAAGGCCAGAAATGATCCACTCAAACTTCAAGTGTACAAACAATGTTTGAAGATGGCTCCTAAGAATCAACAAAGATTGATGTCATCCTATGACATTCAACAGGGTAAAATGATAATGAGTCACTTCAAACCCAAAGTGCAGCAACCTCAAACAGCTGCAGATTATATCAGAACTAATTTTGAAGTCTTAGCAAAGGATATTCATCCTTTAGATCAAATTGAGCTACATAAACAGACGGGTGAAATGATTTATTCTACTTTGACAGATAAGTCAATGATGACCCAGAAATTGCAGGATTCTTTGGAGAATACTAATGCTAAACTAAGTCTTGAAAAAGCATCTTCTTAGGCTAAGGACAACAAGATAAAAACTTTGGAGGAAATCATTATTGGATTGGGTCATAATCCCAAGGATGTCAAAGGTATAGAAACTTTGATCAAGAAAAAAGATGATGATATTGCAGCCTTGAGAAAACAATTGAAGTTACCAGCCTCAAGACATCCACAGACTGCAGAAATTATAAAGCAAAATTCTGAAGAAGAATTGATGGACTTGCTCTTGAAATTGAATGAGCAACTTAATGAAACTGAAAAAGAGCTTGAAAAGGCATTGAAAGATAAGCAGTCAAATACTCCAGCCTCTACAACTGAAATGATTGCAGGTACTACAACAACGAGTCGACCAACGAATTTATCCGCAATTACATACTTCCAATTGAAATGCAAGAAGATTTAATAAAGTCAATGGAGAAATTGAAACTCAGTGGCCAGGCTACGGAAGAACAAAAATTCAGAAGCATTCACCTCATATGAACAAAAATAATGTCTATAAAGAAGATGAATGTTCACAGACCAAAATAAAGAGAGGGTCGATAGAGTAGAAAGGATTGATCAAAAAAAAAAGTTGGAGAAGGATCTCACATTGGAGAAGCCTTTAAAGGAAATAAATGAAATTATTTGGGACAACATCATCTAGTCAATAAAAGATGTCTGGCCCTCAATTCAAATAATGCATGAACATAATGATTTAGTCAAATTGGCTCTGGAAGAAGTCCTAGAAGCAAGAGAAGAATTGGGAAACAGGCCCAAAGAAGCCAATGAACTTATCCATTTTCTAAATACTCAGAACAAGCATCAACTTGAAGAACTTGGCATTCAAGACAGGACATGAACAATTTTGGAAATAAAAAGAGTTTTTACCAAAAGAATTTTGATGCAGAATCTAGAACGAAGATGTTCTGATATGCAAGAAGAAATCACTGCCTTCATGAAAAGATTTGATATTTTGTTGAATAAAGGATTGCCCAGTCCTTTAGTTTCAGAGGATAAATTGATGGACCTTGAAAGTTATGTTGAAAAATTGGACAAGCCTGCTGACAATTAGGCCAGTGCCTCAACTAGTTCATCAACAACAGCATTGCCTACTGGAAAAAGTCTTCATGATAGATTGGAAAATTTGTTTTATCTCGAGCATGAAGTAAAGAATTTGTTCCCAATTCAACCTACTTTCTTTAGGTATACAAAGACTGATGAAACTCTCAGAAAGCTGTAAAGAACCAGAATACCGGCAGATAAATGGTGGGAAGAAATGTTATAACTTTTGTAAAAATTATCCTGACATGAATTTTTGATTATGTACTACAGTAAGTAATGATAAAGAAGGATAAAAGAGTATCAATGAAGTTAAAGAGTATCAGTTAAATGGAGCAGCCAACAAAAAATTACTGAAGAGGACAACAACAAGCCAAATCATAGGGCCTGCCTCCAACACATTCTCAAAAGAAGGAAACAGCACAACATTAGTTATCATTTCTCTTATCTACGAGACCATCTGTCTCTAGTTTTTTGTAAAATACTTATGAGTCATCCTAGATTATATCTCAAGTTGTTATGAGATATTTTTTATAACTTTTTGTATAAATACTCCCTCAATTGGAGTATTGAGTGGTGGATTTTTTAGACTTTGCTATAACATTGACTATTTTGGAATAAAGTGCTATTGGAGAAATTTTGTGTGGCTAGCTGGATGGGGAATTGATGCAAAAGACTTTTTACAGGATTCTTGTGTCAGACTACGGATCAATAAGTCATCTATCTCTTATGTGTTGTAGTCTTTATATTTGTTTACTATATCATCTATGTTTCATTTATGAATGATTAACGTAAAGGAATAAATCAGAAAGTGCTTAAGTGTAATCTAATTTTAAACGTTGTTATTCTAAATGTTTTCTTCTAAACTGGTTTAAACAGTGAATTCTTAATTGCTCATGTTTTTCTAGTTTAAGCATTTTGATTATTTAGTGAAGAATACTTAACTTATCTTTATTAATAATCACTCAATTTCCCTCTTTCAAAAATGTTGAAGGATTTTTAATTACCCTTCATCCAATTTGAGTTCATCCCATTCACTTTAAGATCTATAATTGTTCTCTATTTGATTACCTTGCCCTGTGAAACCATCTTTTGTTAAGAAAATTAATCCGGTTAAGCTATTTTCATTGACTCCATTAGCCCAATGGACTAAACTACTCAATATTGCCCTCATCTATTGAATTCCATCATCCAAATTCAAACAAAACCCCTGGACTTTATAACTAGTCTGATATCTTCTAAAACAAAGCTAAATTTTACAGAGAGAGCCCTCTCTGGGTACAGATGACTGAATTTTTGTACCTAAAGTTATTTTGTGGCTGGTTACCTCGGACCCCTTTCACTCTTCCCAAAAACTTCACAGAAAATGCGGTGATAACATGATGGTTGTAGGTGTCATAGAACACCGAGGACAGTGTTCCCCAAGGGGAATGGTTCTGTAACAACCTTGGTTAAAAATGCATGTAATAAATTTAATAAAGGAAAAATAAGACCAAGGTCATGGGAAATGTATTCCAACCTAAATGTTGGAGAAAATATCCTAGTGGGCATCACTTATTGTTTATTATGGCCAAGAGGAAATTTTAAAAGGCTTTGAAAAGGAAAACATGTATTTTTTTCATTTCTTTATGAAAATAAATGAAATTAGGAGAAAAGGGAGGTGAAAGGTCACAAGTTTCATGCGAGGAGGAAATTGAAATAAAATTATGGAAAATGAAGAAATTAGAGGGATGAATGATAAAAAGGATTTTGAGGATCAATTCACAACTTTTTGTTGGGTAGCCTTTTATCAGTTCAGTTTCAGGATTGGCTTCAAAGAGGAGAAGATCACCAAGAGGAGAAAGTAATCAAGGAAAGAAATGAAAGGACAAGGAAATCAAATGAAGGAAAAAGAAGGAAAAGAAAAACAAGGATCATGTAAGGAAATGCTAGATCAAGAAGATTCAATGAGAATACTTGCAGTCAGAAAGTTGCATGTATGATTTCCTAGCTAGTATTGGCATGCATGGCATGTCCATGTTGGTATTTGGTTCTTTTGTTGTCATTGGCATGAATTTTTCCAGGTTTTGACAGAAGGTTTCAACCTTGCCATACCATTTCCGGATAGCCATGGTGTGATGGGATTCATTCTTGGTTGAGCTTTGGATTTCTGAAAGGTTTTTGGATTCGGGTGAGGTGTTATTAGGAAAATCCTAAGGGTTGGGGGTGGATATGGTTTTCTCTGGGAAGCCCTCAACAAATGGGTGGAGACAGGAAAATTCCTCAAGGGATGGTGAAGGAATTATGAGGAATCCAAGCTCGGTTTGGTTTTGTGATCTCGGTTTGGTTTTAGTGTGAGGTTGGAGGTGGTTTAACCTTTAGATTCCCTTGGTTTTTTATGCATTGGTTTATCCCATGAGATCCCACATTCGTGCTTGGAATATTGCACGAGGGTGATTGGCTAAAAGAAATATTTTGTTCAACTCAATCTATGGTTAGGTGGTACGTGGAAGTCCCTGACTTAGTTAGATTTTGCATAAGATTGATAAGAGCTCTTTCCCCTTGTAATTCATGAGTAATTATACTTGTTATTATGTGTCTTTAATGGTTGTTTTATCATTGTTATTTATTTGGTTATATGTTGGTTATAAGCATGGTTTTATGACATATTCGAGTTATGGCACTTATCATGTTTTTACTTGTAAATGGCTGATTAATTAATGCATGAACTAATAAGTGTTATTATAGCTATTGTGAGAGGGAATTAGACCTTCTTTATGTTTCTAAGATAAGGTTCATATCTCTATGTTCAAATATGCATTCATGACCTATATATTTCAGGTTTACCATGTGTTTGACGGAATGACTGTCATGGATAGATAGGGTTCGGTCAATTCCTTGATTAATTTTTGTGTTAGAGGCTTTGTCCTTATGTCATTTATTATCATAGAAGGTTTTTTCAAGTTTTGGGAAGTAACCCGGAGTCTAGACTTGAAAAGGTGGCACAAATTTCACGATCTTAGGCACATAACTGGCTGGAAAAGACTGCAGTTGCACCCTTGCAGTGGATATGCATGCAAATGGAGGCCTACAATTGCATGGATGTAGCCTTGTGCATGCGACTAGGAGTTCAGTTTAGCGAAAATGTAAGTTAACTCAGGGTTTGAACACCTGGAAGGGTATTTTAGCCCTTGGGGTTCCTGTAGCACCCGAGGAAGGCCAGTTAAGTCTTGGTTCATCGAGTACATTTCCTTAAGGTTATCTAGGAGGTTGAGTCATGCCATAGTAGCCCTCAACTCATGTTTACCCAGGCAGGTTGGTGAAAGTGGGTTGATATGGGAGGTAGTGTTACACATAATCTCATGTTCGATCGTTTAATCATTTCAATTTGAGATTGTGCTTCAATTCTAAATTTCCTAATCAGAATTTTGAATTTAGAAATTGGGATAATTTTTTTGTGATTATATTTCCCTTCTCAAGCACTGTTAATTTTTTGGTGTCTTTTCATTTTTCCTCTACAACCTCTTCGTCTTTCTCTCTTTTCCATATTTATTCCCTTTCTACACTCCCTCCCTTGTTTAATCCTGAGATAGCACTCTCTAATCTCTTTGAGTTTGGCATTCCCTATTTCCGATTCTCTAATTTCTTTCTTATTTCAACATTAGTTTTCCTTACTGGCCCTTGCAGAATCCTTTACCCTCCTTAATGCTTGATATTTTCATTCCCTTTCATCCTCCTTACTTAAGCTCTAACTCTCTGACTAAGCGTTGACTCTCTACTCCTCTATGAAGTGGAAGGAGAGGACACCTGGGTCAATCTCATGCCTCTAACCATATTATTTCTTTTTCTCATCAAACCTAGGCCTAGTCAACAACTCAAGCAACCATGGAGCATTACAGGGATATTATCCCTACAATGGTCTAGAGGGATATTTGAGATCTAGAAGAGCAAGTTAGAATATATAGAAATTATATTATGGATATACAAGTTGATCCGTAAACCAAAAATTGGATTCCATATATGGGGAAATCCACCAGAGCCAAAAACTCCTCATATATGCAGACCATTGTTTTAAATTGGCATATCAAGCCTCTCACAGGTAGAGTTGTCATTGATAGCGTTGACACCCAACAATGATTGGTTATCTATATCAAAAAATTGATGGACAAAGTTGGCAGACTCAAAATGAAGGTCACAACTCTTGCAAAGAACTTAATGAACCTTGAATTTTCCTCCTTAGATAATGACAATGATCCACAACCACAGTTCAAGTGGATTCTCTAGCTGAAGAAGTTCAAGCGATCTAATCAATTAAAAAAGAATTTTTATCATGTTAATGTCACTAGAATGTTTATTAGTTTTGGGATTAATTTATCTACTAGTTTTATACTCCTTTTGACAGTCTATCGGATAGAAAATAGAACGAGTAAGAAAAACTTTAAACTTATGCTATTGGTCTGGTTTCCAAGTGGCACACTAATAACATGTGATAACTCTTTGTATTAACCTTTTTTAAGAATGATATAAATGGTATGAATTTATTATATATATAAAGTTCTATATTAACCGCTTCACAATTACCTTCTACTTCCTCATATCAAGTTTTACAATCTACAATCTTGTTATAAAAATTCTAGTAGTCTTTAGTGCGACTTTTTGAAGGCTTTTACGGTGACTTTTTAGGGTGTAATTTCAATAAATTCTGGCAGGAATTTATTGAAAAGTGAAATTTGATTGCTAATTTTGCACAATCGAAGTGCCATAGAGGTTTTTGAGGGTGCTGAATCGATATATAGAGTCAAAAAAACCAGTTTGAATAACAAAAACTAATATTTTACCTCAAAAATTTTCACCGGATTCCGGCACCTGAAACTCTAAAAAGTCGTACTAAAGACAACTCCATAAAAATTAGCTAAATTATAACTTTATTTTAATTAGGACAAACATATAAATGATGATAGACATATAAATTAAATGGCTAGTAAATGAGGATATGCATCAAAACACCTACCACATGATACATCCCACATTACAAGATTAAAAAAAATCATAAAAACAAACTAAATTATCACTTTATTATTATTATAAAAATAAATAATCTATGAGTGAAACATATATACATTTAAAACAACATGCAACACTATTTTTAACCATGGAGATGCAACCCCACTTTATCATGGATATTATGAACCAATTCCATGGTTTATTAATATCACATGGAAAAAACCATAACTCATGTTTATATGACATTTTTTTACTTAACCAATCTAATTAGAACAACAAAAATGCGTAACTACTTTTAAGATAAATCTTAACTTTTTATTTATGACTATTATTAAGAATATTCAAGATTAGTTATTGAAAATTAAATTAAAACAATAGAAGCTCTATTCTAAAATGGGCACAAATGTGGATGTAATTATTATCATTATTATGGATATATCCAAAATCAAGTTTTTAAAAATATTTGGCTGGTTTTGATTAAAATTAACTAGAAAAAATTATTATTATTATGGATAAATCCAAATTCAAGTTTTTAAAATTAACCAGAAAAATTGTGGTGAAATAAAATCTCTCACTGATTTTGATTAAAATTAACCAGACAAATTATAGTGAAAAATGTAATTCTCCAAAATCTGGCAATAAAATTTCAAAAGTATTTGTTGTTTAAAATGCATTTTTGAATGCATATATGGATTCATCACCCTAAAAAATCAAAACTCAAGTTTTTAAAAATTCTTCACAGATTTTGATTAAAATTAACCAGAAAATGTCATTTCGTCTAGAAGATTTTTAAGTCTTAAGGTTTAGTCTGTATGTAGTAAAAAACCCAATATCTTTAAGGCTTAGTTTGTATGCAGTAAAAAACCCAGTTTAAACAACATAAATCAAGATTTGATCAAAAAATATTTTACTCCAAAAAATTTCAACTTTTAATCCATAAGTACTATTAAAACAGTTTGATATATTATATAAAAATTAAATCTTTTCTCTCTATCAAATAATTATTAATTATTGCATTTAAATTCTAAAATTTTTATTCAAACTTCATTACTTAAAAAAAAAATCTAAAAGCATTGCATAGATAAGTGGATACAAATGGATTCATGATATTGTCATGCCGGAAGTGAGGATTGACAATATCTGATTTATTTTACTAGTTTCAATCTCACTTCTTCACCCGTGTGAGCATCCCCAGATGTAATGAGTGTTGAGTGGACTATTCAAAAATCATGAAAAAATTGTCACTTACTACTACCTCTCATGGAAATAGTCATAGATAAATAACTTACTTAACCTACTTAAATCTTAAAAAATAATATCTAATATATTAAAATGTAAAAAAAAATTAAAAAATTATTATATATCTATATAATCTTTAATTTAAAATAAAATACAACTACGTTTAGTATAAAAAATCAAAGAATATAATAGACAAACTACTTCAAATGTATAGACCAAGTCATTTTCTACTTCCAATATTAGTAGCTAGATCAAGCCATTTTCTACTTCCAATATTAATAGCTCTTTAAGATTATTCTATAACTGTAAATGTGCACCTTCCTGTCATAATATAAACATGAACATGCACCTCCTGTCAAAATTCTAGAAAGCCATGTGGCTAAGATCCTCTCCGCTTTCTCCTAAAATGAAGCATCGCATTAATGCTATCGTTACCAGATTCGTGAACACGAAATAAGGCGATTTTTTTCATGGGGATAGAATCTAAAATTAAAGAAAATGGCGATAAAGCAGGATCCTTAATGAAACCAGCAACCAACAAACATTGTGAACTATTTATATCTGTGGCAGACAAAAACAAATGGCCTCACTCCTCTGCACTTAGCAGATGGATTTCTCACCCTCTCCTCTCTGGTTTCTCAGTATTTATCTTAATAATCTGTTGAAATTCTTATGGCATTGTTAAATAAGCCCATGTGAAGTTAGATGGAGAAGAGTAGATAAATAACTTTTGTTGGGATCTGAAATTATGTTAGGATGGTTCAGGTAAATTTAACTGCCTTCATATTATGATAATTTCAAAAAATTTGTTCGTTGATGAAAATTAGTTGATTAGTATTTATTTCATAATTTGTTGAAATTTTTTTTTTTTGTTGAATAGGGTTTTGTGAAATTATAAGGAGTATAGTAGATAAATAACTTTGCTCTGATCTGAAATTAAATTATTTTAGAGTAGTTCAGATAAACTTGACTGTGGTCATAATTATGATAATTTCAAGAACATTATTCTCTAATGAAAATTAGTGGTCATGAATATGATAATTTCTAATGAAAATTAGTTGATCAGTATTTATCTTTATAATCAATTGAAATTCTTATGGCTTTGTGAAATAGGGTTGTGTGAAATTATAGGGAGTATAGTAGATAAATTATTTTGTTTGGATTTGAAATTATTTTAAGATGGTTCAGGTAAACTTGACTGTAGCCATGATTATGATAATTTTAAGAATAATGTTACTTGATGATAAAACTAGTTGCCTGTATTTATCTTCATAATTTGCTGAAATTCTTATGGCATTGTCAAATAAAGTTAAATTCTTATGGCATTGTCAAATAAAGTTATGTGAAGTTATAAGGAGCTTTGTAAATAAATCACTTTGTTATAATCTGAAATTATGTTAGGATGGTTTAGATAAACTTGACTGCAGTCATTACCAAGATAATTTCAAGAACATTGTTTTATGATGAAAACTAGTTGATCTTTATAATCGGACCTAATAGATAAATTACTTTGTCAGGATGGTTTAGGTAAACTTGACTGCTGTCATGATTCAGATAATTTAGATAATTTCAAGAACACTGCTTTATGATGAAAACTGATTAATCTTTATAATCTGCTGAAATTCTTAAGAGGTTGATATTGCAAAGTTAATATATAAATTACTTTGCTAAACTCTGAAACTACGTTAGGATGGTTCAGGTAAACTTGACTGGTGTCATGATCATGATAATTTCAAGAATACTGCTCTCAGATACAAACTAGTTGATCGCCATTTTCAACATCCCAAATGGGCGGAGGCTGCTTTCGAATCTCGGCTGTACTTGACAACTCAGACGAAAATTTCCATTCATGGTAAATTTACAGTATGGTGATTCATGATTTGGGGTTTTTAGTGTTGAAATATTTTGCAGGGGAAAGGGAAGATATATGGATATTAATTTTAATTTTTGAACAGGTCTGTGAGCGATGCCTCGCTGAGGAGATATGTGCTGCACGCCAGCGAGAGATGTGTACAAGAATTGATTGAATTATCTGGAACAGAAGATCAGACTCGACATGGCTGGAAATACATTTGTACCAAAAATGGAATCGATATTTCTGCCAAGAAAACAGGAGAGGAAGCAGTAACAGCCGTTCGTGGCCGCAGAGTGCTCAAGGTCCCCTCTTCCAGATTCAAGAACGTCGTCAATTCTATTAATACTGCCAAGGTTGGTTAATTTTCTCAGTTTTATTCTGATTTAAGGGGCAGGGGCAGGGGCAGGGGCAGGGGCAGGGGCAGTATTAAGTAGATTGCAGATTATCTTAGAATTTGGGAATAAAGATAGGGGTTAATCGTTTGGCTTTTCGGGATTGGCAGATTTTGGGATATTTTTTTGAATATGCAATTAATAATTAATATAAGTTTAATATGGCGAAGTGCATGTTTGTTTTGAATTACACCCAAATTTGTCAGGAGAAAACAATTATAATTTTTTCATGACTAGATTTTATTTTGATAGTGGCTAGTTGAATCATTTATATTCAATTTTAGAAAGCTACAAAAATACATATGGTTGATGTAACAGTATGCATGTTGTAATAGGTTAAGTCATTTTACTCACTTAAGTTTAAAAATAAAATATTTAAAAATATTTCAAAATTAGAGTAATATAATTTTTAATTCAATTGATCATTCTAAAAATATCTTTGAATTGAAGCAACATGAGTTAGTTAAATATATATTGTAACAAAGACTATGCCCATGGGGTTTGGTTCAATGGTGAAGATTGTGCTGTTAAGTCACTGGTTCCAATTCCCCGTGGGCAAAAAATCCAAACTCCAGTTATGATAAGGGTTGGTGTGGCCGAGAGTAGGATATCCTGAGTGGATTTGACGACTTATATGCCCCTCGGTCTGGATTTCTAGACCATAGTTTTAGCTTGAAGTCATCTCAAGACCCACACTACCAAGCAAACAAAAAAATAAAATAAAAAAATAACTAGATTTTATATTGACAGTGTCTAATTGAATAATTTATATTCAATTTTAGAAAGCTACAAAAATAAATAGACATATAGTTGATGTATAGTCCATGAATTTTGGATTAACTATGAATAACTATACTGTTAAGAAGTTTTTACTCTTTGTGTTAAGACTTTTTTACTCTTTGTGCTAGGTTATGGGTTCAAATTTGTGTAAGTAACCTCACTTTCTTAGCCTTAAAAATAATACATCCAAAAATATTTCAAAATTAAACTAATAGAATCTTTAACTCAATTCACCATTCTAGAAATATCTCTTAATTGAACCAACATGAGTGAGATAAGTTCAACTAAATACATATTCTAACAATGTATTAAATATTATATAGATTGGAATATGTGTTGTTATATGGAGATATACTATAATTAGATTTAAGTGTATATCCTAACAATTATAACAATATCCAAAAATATTTCAAAATTAGACTAATAGAATTTTTAACTCAATTCTTCATTCTAAAAATATCTCTGAATTGAACCAATATGAGTGAGATAAGTTCAACTAAATACATATTGTAACAATGTATTAATTACTATATAGATTGAAATATATGTTGTTATATGGAGATATACTATAATTAGATTTAAGTGTATATCCTAACATTATAACAATATCCAAAAATATTTCAAAATTAGACTAATAGAATCTTTAATTCAATTGTCCATTTTAGAAATTTCCCTCAATTGAACCAACATGAGTGAGATAAGTTCAGCTAAATACATATTGTAACAATGTATTAAATATTATATAGATTAGAATACATGTTGTTTTATGCAAATATATTATAATTGGATTTAAGTGTATATCCTAACAATTATAATAACAGTGTATTAAATTTTATATAGATTGAGATATGTGTTGTTGGGAAATATACTATATTTAGATTTAATTGTATATATTCTGATTTATATAATAATAATGGTTACTCAATTGTAAAGTAACCATATATATAAAATTTTTAAAAATTCTAAAGTATATATATATACCATATTAAATTAAACATATTTATTCTAATAATAATCTGTATAACATTTAGTGAAATATATATTTATGTATACATCATTTAATAGTCTCTTGATCCATATAAAAGTTAATACACTATAATGTATATTCTAAATTATATAACATTTAGTAACTTATAATATATTTAACTTATATTACATTCAATAACTTATATTATAATATGTATAATATTATATTATAATATGTATAATATTTAATACACTAGTGATATTGATACATTAATGTTATATGGTTAGAAATATATAATTTTTGATATACTATGTTTTTAATTTTAATTTATTGAAAAAAATTGATGTTTAATTAAAAATTATAAAATTAGATGTTTATGATAATAATGATTATAATTAAAATTATAAAAATATTCAAATAAATAAAAATACAAAATAAATACTTTTTATTTCAGATTTAAGAGAGATAAATATTAATACTATATAATAAGTTTATAGTTTTCCTTTTTTTTGCTTTTTAATTAAGATGTATGAGTACATTATTAACTTTTTTTTATAGTATTTGCTGGGAGGACAAGTTTTTGCTTAGAGTGTTTGAATTTTTTTTTGAAGAAATAGATTTAGTATCATCGAAACTTTTTTAGGTAAATCATGAAATTTCACAACTATAATTTAGATTTTCAAAAATTTCTGTCCAAAATTTTCATATTCTTATAGAAATTTCTAAATTATTTTGTAATTTTTTTTGAGACTACCAAATATATTTGCCCTACATTAAATTAAATTAACCATGCATATATATATTAAGATTCATAACTAATATTGACCAAATCTCCTGTTATTATTTTGTGCTCAGCAATGGGATTCGGATTTCGTTCAAGGGCAGCATATCCTGAGTTTAAGTGATAATGTGAATATCTACAGGCTGATATTCAGCGCAAGCTGTGGCCCTATGTTGAAGAACCGCGACTTTGTTGTGTACGAAAAGCGGGAGACCATGAAGGATGGATCCACGGTACATTGACTCACACCCACCTTTGCATTTTTCACAGCTTCCAACAGCTCAAATTTAGTCATGTTTATTGGGTAATAGGGTTTATAAAAAAATTTCACAGCTTCCAACAGCTCAAATTTAGTTATCAATTAGTTGTTTATTGGGTAATAGGGTTTATAAAAAAATTTCACAGCTTCCAACAGCTCAAATTTAGTTGTCAATAAGTTGTTTATTGGGTAATAGGGTTTATAAAAATTTGGTTTAAATTATAATAATATGTAGTTAATTTTATTGTTTGAATTTTTTGGATATAAATTGTGGGGGCTATTTATTTTTTCAGAAATTTCTGTTGGACATTTTATTAGAAATTTTTGGTGGACACTTCATCTATTTCTGGTCTTTGATAATGGGTGGAGTGACACTCAAAACTTTTGGTCAGGAAAACTCCTACACATTTTATATCTGAAAAATTCAAACTATATGAATAGCTATAGAAATGTGCACACCTATAAAAGATAAATTTTATTATTTATTGTTAAAGTTTAGTATAAAAAGAACTAATTTTTATTAGTGCGGTAAAGAAAGACTGAATGTTTTTTATTAATCTTTTTAATCTTGATTTTCCACTTATAAGTTGGTGTTTCTTGTTTATGTATAACTAAAGTACATTTTGAATGCTAAGATAAAATGTGTTAAGAAGTTAAGTGAACTACTTTGCAGCTAAGAGATTGTGCTTTTTTATTTCTGACAAATATGTTTTTTTTTAAGATAGATAGTTAATTATTTTTTCCTTTATTATTTTACTTTCATTATTCTATAATAATAATATATATGTACTTTATAACTATTAACAAATTAAAAAAAATAGTAAAGATATTTAAATGATATTTCATTAGTATAATTTAAAGAGGTGTTAATTTCACATAGTAAATAATGGAAATTTTGGTATGATTTTGAAAATATTTGACAATTTTTTTTGGAAATCTGAATTACATTAGTTAAGATTCAAGATTTTGAGTAGCCTAAATTTTTTTGATGTATCCATTTCCACTATTAAAAATATGATTGAAACATTCCTATTATCTAAAATTTTTGAAATAAAATGGATGACAATTTTTAGCCATCTTGACAACATTATAAGACAACGTCATTTAATTAATTTATTTTAATTAGTTATGACTGTCCTAATTAATTATTTTATTATAATTAATCAACCATTTAATTTATATTACTAAACTAATTACTTTACTCATTAATAAACCATTAGTTACCACTAATTACTCGATTTATTAATTAACATTTAACTGATATGGCTAATTACTTTATTATTATGTACGAAGGTGGTGGCAATTTCATCTTTGCCGAAAGCCATAGCTTGGGGGTTGGTGCCTGAAGATAGTAAGCGGATAAGAGGAAATATCATGCAATCCGGATGGGTAATTCAGAAGGTAGAAGATCCGAATGCATGTCTGGTAACATTTGTCGTTCAGGTATATATACACACTTACGGATTTATCTAGTCATCTCCATGATATATACACACTTGCGGGTTTATCTCATCTCCATGATATATACACACTTGCGGGTTTATCTCATCTCCATGATATATACACATTTGTATACTTTATTCCACTTTCCATGTTTAGCTGATTGTTGGTTTGCTTGGTTGTAACAGCTCAATCCTGCTGGGTGGATATCCAGATGGGTTGTGAATAAGCGGAGTCCGAAATTAGTGATGGTTATCAACGATATGTTGAGGTTGTTAAGCGAACAAAAATCAAAGCAGCAGCAGGTGGTGAAGCATGAACGCCCTCCTAAATACAAGCATGTGTAAATTTCTCCCCAGCCAGCCAGCCAGCCAACTTCTAGTTTCTTCATAGACTTCACCTGCACCTACACCTCCTGGTTCTGGTGATGGAGGGATAGCCTCTGGGATTTTTAAAACTTTTTTTTAGAGTAGATTGTTCATAGAAACCTGTTTTTCTTATAGTCCAAAAAAAACCCTATATATTTGTAAAATTTTGAGTTTGCAATTTTCTTAGGTATATTTTGTAATTTTCTTATGTATATATAAAATATTTGTTTGTGTCTCTAACCTATAATATATTTCGTTGGGTATATTTTGTAATTTTCTTATGTATATATAAAATATTTGTTTATCTCTAACCTATAATATATTTCCATGTATAGTAAATGATTTTTATCTATATTCTTTATATATACATATACACTTTTGCAATAGCAATTTAGCAATTTTGTATATTATGTTTTAGAATCTTAAAATACACAACCCTTAATCACTAAGCACTAATAAATGAGTAAATGGAGAATTGAACTTGTGACTTGCACACAATTGGAATAAATGTTTTAGCTAGGCGTTCCCTAGTCAGCAGGTTACATCCCTTGGGCAAATTATGAATTATTATTATCATTATCATTTTAAATTAATTAGTGTGATTAGATATTTTTTTCTTTTTCAAAACATTTAAATTAATTATGTTGTAGTAAATGTATTTGATTATTATATTATAGTTAATGTATTTCAAATATTTTTAGTTAATAAAATTTAAATTTAAATTTTTTATAATTTTATTTTAATTATCAATAATGATTAAGTAGATGATGGGAATTTACTTTTTATGGAATAATAGTTAGGATAGAAGTTTGAGATTTATTTTCTTTATCTAGAAAAAATTTAAATTAATTATTTTGTAATTAATGTATTTGATTATTATATTATAGTTATTGTACTTCAAATATTTTTAGTCGATAAAATTTAAATTTAAAGTTTTTATAATTTTATTTTAATTATCAATAATTATTAGGTGGTTGGTGGGAATTTAGTTTTCATGGAATACTAGTGAAGACATAAGTTTGAGATTTATCTCAAGATAGAAATTTGAGATTTATGTTAAAGATAGAACTATGTAGTTTTTGCTTCTCAATTTAATTTAAAATAGTGCCAATTCTATTTTCATTTAGTTTTAATTTATGACATTGATCTCTTATAGTTTATTATTGCTTTATTATTTTTTTCTTATATATATATATATATATATATATATTAATAAGAATAATAATCTTAAGTGTTATGATGTCTATTTATAAATTGATGTCTATCAGTATTTAACAACTATTTAATTTATATAGTTATGTTAAATATTTTATAGTTAATATCAAATTTATTAATTAATGAAAAATGGTAATATTTTAAATAAATTTAATATTATTAAAAATTATCCAAATAAAAAGAAGAAGATTTAATTAAACATAAATTAATGCAAAGAAAATGATTGAGATTTAAAGAGCCAAATTTTAATATTTTTATGTTGAGTTAAAAAGAGATTTGTAGAACCAAATGATTTTACTATTAGGAGAAGGTGGTATAGTGAAAGGATGTTTAGCAATTATGAGTTTATAGGTATAGTTATGGTTTGTATACTAGGGGTGTTATTTGAACTTAGTTTGGATGTAGTGATATGTTTTATTAATGTATAAAATTTTATGGAAACTTAGAGAATCAAGAGGATTATTTTTATTTGATGTTGTGTTAAAAAATGATTTGAAAAAATAACTTATAATTAAGGGGAAGGTATTATTTTATATTGCAAGAATGTTTGATAATGATGAGTTTATGGGTGGGGGTTATGGTTTGTATATGAGGAGTGCTATTTGAACATAATTTTGTTGCAACAACATGTTTGGTCAATGTAGAAACTTTCATGGGACTTTTAAAACTAGAGAGAGTTATTTTTATTTGATAATGAAGGGTTTATAAATAATTTTAATGTTTTATTTTAATATGATTTTGGTGATTTATTAGTGATTTTTAGAGTAAATGTGAGAAAATGTTTCAAGATTATGTTTTGCAAGATGTGAAAGTTATAAAGTTGTTTTTTGGAAAATATTTAGTGAGTTAACTTGTAGAATAATTATTATTGTGATAAACATTTTTAAATCAAACTGTAGTATTATTAAACAAAACAATAATACTACTAAATAAACTAAAAACATTTTAACATTAATGTGAAAATAATTAATAATATTAACTTATTCAATTCAAGACATTGAGATATGATACAAATGGGGGCGTTATTATTTATGTCATGTTATCATATAAACCATATTAGCAATGCATTTCTTCACATGTTTCTATCCAATGTCTTATGTATGTTGTGTCATTTTTGCATCAACGTATCAATGCAGAAAATCACGCGCATTTCATTAATGTCACACATACATTGTGGTTATGTTTATGGCATCACATCAAGTTGCAATTTCTGTCATGTGGACGGTTATAGTGCCACGTAAAAGACATTTTTAGTCATATGGTAATGGGTTATTTAGTTGATAATTGATCAATAGTATTATTGATTTAATTATTAATATTAATTTATTATTAGTTAATTATAAATATTTATATTTGTTTTTTTATTTTATATTTAAGTTAGTAATTTTTTAATTAATCATAAATAGTAAATTATAAGCTAAACTAATTTCATTTAATGTTACAATTTCTTACTTGAAAAACCAAATTGGTGGTGAAAGTTGAGGATTTTAATAAAATAAGAGATGTAGTTTAAATAATTATATATTCAGTTTTTCATACTTCTTCTAATATTAAGTATTTTTATCTTATAAGTTAGTTTGTAAAAGTAGTTAAAATGTTTCATATATAATTAGAAAACACTAACATAATTCAACGTGTTGGTTGCACTGTAGAGAGTGAGCCATCCATTTATCTAACAACTACTAACCATCAAGAACATCCTATGAAGAAATGAAAACTTCAATCCGATTCGTTGGGGTGCCTAGTGATGTCCGGCCTTTCTTGCAAATGAGGATGGCCTCTATGTGAACTGGACATAGTGCCATGTCTCATTGTTCTTCTTAGAGATCAACTAACTACAGAAGTATCTCTAGTTTTTCCTCAGTTTTTCCTCATTACTATCAAGGAGGACTTTACCGAAAATAACTTTCATTTTCCAACACAACTCGAAGGTGTATAAGTATTGTTTTTTGTCGACCCTTGGTGTGGATGTGTAACCACTGTCTTAAGCTATGACAAATGGTTAGACTATTAATTATGACTGCTGTTTTATTTCAATTAAAATATTTGAACAAATTAAATTTTGATTTTTGAATAAAAGATTTAATTTGTGAAATTTACTTCATGAGTGAAAAAGGTTGATGGTAAAAGTAAATCAGATCTGGAGTCAGTTGAACAGAAAAACAGTTTCTACAGTTACCCAAAGAAACTCTGGAATAAGTAGGGATTTCCAAGGAGAGTTGGGGGTTCTGTGAAAAAGAAGGGAACTCTGTTATACTGGAAAAGATTTTCTTTTCAGGGCAGACTGACCTCTGGGTTGGAGAATTGGACCGGATTGTCCCGAGTTCCCCCCAGTAATTCTGTTTTTCACTGGAGTTGGAGAGTGGGACCGGATTGTCCCGAAATTCTCCTCCAGGATTTCGTGTTCAACAAGACCCAGGCTTGAAGCTCGGGGGAGAGCTGTGGGACGAATTTGCCCCGGCTCGTGGAAGGGAGGCAACGAGTACCATCAGTTGGATTTGGACTCAGATGAGTAAATGCAATTAGTTTTCTGGTTTTATGAAAGTAAATGAATAGGCCTGCTGCAGAAAAGGTTGCCTATATTTAATTAGTTTTTTTTCTTTCTCTTGTGTAAACGCAGTGGTAGTTACTGTTGTTTTTCTTTCTTCCTTTCCTATAATTAGACATTCTGGTGAATTATCGCAGATGAATTCTAGGAAGTTTGATTCTGTGAAAAGTAGATGAAGAAAATAATATACATATGTAATGATGACGAAGATTATTCTATCAAGACTGGTTAGATGGTAGCATGATAAAAAGGGTTGTTAAGTATCGACCTGATAGGTAAATAACTAGGCCCTGGTATTTTTTTTTCCTGAGACAATACTGCAGAAGCTAACCATATTAATAAAAGAAAACGGAAAATGTAAACTCAGGTGGATGTTAATCCAAATGCCTGATTAACTCAGTCTTTTGGATAGTTCGCCCCCCTATCTATGATAAACTCGGACGAAACTGGTGGTCCGGACACCTGTAGTACTCTTTTTCTTTAAAAGAAAAATAAACAAAGGACAGAAAACAGGGTTGTAGTTAAATTTAGGCCTTCACTGAAAAGATGTGATGCGGATAACTGAGGAAATCTCTGCAGCAACTAGAATTCGAGAAACCCTTGTAAGCTTAATAGCATGCAACACTGTAATAGACAATTAAAGAAAAACATAGCAAATAGAACCCTGGCAGGGACGACATCTAAATAGAGAAGCTGTGAAATACCCATAAAATTTCATGACACAGCGCATGCATCCATTGGAATTATTGCAACGGAGAAAATTACGGAGAAATTACAAATTCGAACTTATCATGTTGTATTGAGTACCGGAAAACAGGAAAACATCAAATGAAGATAGATAAAGTTTAGTACAGAAGGAAAATTTCATAAACTTCAGTAAATTTATTCATATGATGAAAATAAACAGAATAAACATTTGCAATCCCAAGCTGTTTTGAGAAACTACATAGTATTATAATCAGAAATGGGCATGGAGGATAATGACCCCAGCCAATCTGCTACTGAGCAATATACATAAACGTCTGAAACAGAAAACCTTTAACTAGGAGGATTCTCCCGAAGAATAAATTAGCAAATAGCTGTAAACCCTAGATTACATTCAGTATTTAGACCAGTAGCCGTTAAGACTGCATAATAAGGGTACTGGTTCTTAAAACCCTAAGCCGTCCCAACAGCTATTTCAAATAACGAATGATCCGGCCAAGCAAAGAGTTATGGAACTCAAAAACTGTCAATGATAGGGTACCTATTGGTAGAAGCGAGGGTTAAATATCCTCCGCAATCAGAGTCCTTGAGGAAACCAAGAAACCTTGACCAAAAAAGGAGAAGGGGGGGGTACCCGTAGCCGTAACCCAAAGGATTTCGTTAAAAGAGTGTGAATTCAAGGGGTTTTAACCCGCCTCTATAGCTAAACCAAAACATGGAAACAGGAGGACCATACCTGTAGATTTCGAGACGGGGTAAAAAAGCCCAAGAACTCTAGCTGCCCTGTCAGCCATTACATCAAGTTTCGCAACGAACTAAGAAAAGAGAAACTGAAGACTGTTCTAGCTCTACGCATCTAGCGAAAACAAAGGTCAAACAAAAAAGAAATTTATGTGTAGAACTGCCAGAGAACTTGAACGAAGGGCCGAGTACCTGACATCATGGAGAATTGCATTTGGTAGATGCCCTCTACCGCTGGCCGCCAGTTCTCACAATCCGTAATTCCAACCCTAGAACCCTAGCAGAGGTGTCCGAAGCCCTCCGACGAGAGAAACAATGAATGGGGAAAAACAGTTATTGCCCAAGGTCAATAGCAAACCCTAGAACGTAACCGCCGTAGGATTGAATTCCGATCAACGATGTGGAGGAGGCCACGTGTGAGGCGGTAGGATCAAGACTACGAACCATCATCCAGTCGGATACCAAAGATAATCATAGGTGTAATGAAGTGTTGACAAATCCATATTATATGAGTGCAAAGGTTCATAAGTTTTATATTCACAATAATGCCAAAACCACAATGATAAATCGTACCGAGTACACATTAATAAGTGTAGTAAATAATGCTGACATCACAAAGCTTAAACATAAATCCAGTCGTGACAGTTTGGTGATGTGAGTACAAGTAGGCTATCAACATTCCAGCTGTACGCATAGATTATAAAACTGTATTGATGATAAATATGGTATAGTTCAAGTTGTAATGACGATTTAATAAAAAAAAAATTATGGTGAGTAAATGTATAGATATTTGGTTGTTACAAGTGGTATCAGAGCAGCGTTACAACGCTGGGCCCTATTGGGTCAACTGACGTTAAAACTGTATGTTATTCATGCACAGTCCGATAATTAGATGGAAAGACAAATGAGATGGACACCTTCACAACCGCCATAGCAAAATTTCGGAGAAATTCAACCTCCACCAGAGGGAAACCCCGAAATGTGGGTTTAGCTGGGAATCAAGAAGCATCAGCGGTCTAACAGACTGATTGAAGAACAACAACATCAGACTCACATTTTATTAAACACAATACAACAGTTGCAGGAAGAAATGGAGAGAGTACGAAGGGAAAATGCAAGAATGATGCAGGATCAGGAGAGGATCTTAAAAAGCCTCTCAGATAAGAAAAATAAAAGGATTGAAAAGCCTAGTGCTGACAGAGAGTTCCAGGAAGGGAACGAACAACAAACAGATGAACAAGATGCAAGACGAAAAGAAATAAGTGTGTCACAGCGAAGCAATCCAAATAGAAATTTTAATTAGGCCGAATGTGAAAATGAAACTGAATGGAAGGAAAACAAAAAGCAGAGGGTGGAATTGCACGGCGAATTCAGAAAGATAAAGCCACTTACGTTCGATGGAGAAAAATAGGAAGTGGCGGAAGCATGGCTGATTAATATGAAGAAGTACTTTCAAGTGTATGATTATGATAGTGGTATTAAGGCATGATTAGCCATTTACCAGCTAAAAGATAAAGCCACCTTATGGTGGGAAGAATTGAAGAACGTGCAGGGAATAGAGGATCAGGATGTGACATTGGATAAGTTTCAACAGTACTTCAAAGATAACTACTTGACTGAGCGTTTATATGATGGAAAGGCTCGAGAATTCCATGATTTGAGACTAGGACAGTTGACCATAGACGATTTTATCACTAAGTTCACATCGTTACTGTGCTATGTACCGTACTTAAGAGATGAGAAAGCCAAGGTCTAAAGATTTTTGAGCAGTTTACCCACCCATATGAAGGAGCGTATCGAGTTTGTAAATCCTAAGACAATGGATGAGGCTATTAGAAAGGCAAGGTTGTGTTATCAGCAAGCGAAAACCAAAGTAGACGAAGGAAAAGGGTGGCAATCAAGGAAAGAAAATAGAAACAGTGCTGGTTCCAAAAGAGGAAAAGCTAGTAATTTCAGAAGCACAACCACGAACTCAGTTAATAAATATTTCGGTAGGAACCATTAGAGGATAAGATGGCTTGGAGAAGACAAAACTGTTGAAGCTTCTAATAAACCTGAACAACCTCAAAATCAGAGGCCAGCTCTGTAGTGTTGGGGTTGTGGAGCAACGCACTACGATCGAGATTGTCCACAGTGGGGTAAAACCGAAGCAGTAACCAATTTACAGGAGGCCTCTACTGTGGGAGATGTTGCCCGAAGCATACCCAGAATTAATGCAACGTTGGAGGACCAGCAAGCTGACTTTCAAACCACCATGATAGAGCTGGAAGGTAAATTGTTATCCCAAACTGTTTCTGTTTTGGTAGATCCAGGAGCAATTCTAAGTTACATAAGTCCTAAATTAGTAGAAATCTATAAATTTCCAAGTCAAAAATTTAAAAATACCTGGTTGGTCCAGTTAGCTAGAGGGGTTAAAAAAAGAGTTAGTGCCAAAATACCAGATTGTGCACTGCAAATCAGTGGACAACAATTAATGGTAGACTTAAATATTCTGCCCTTGGGATCCTATGATGTGTTGCTGGGTATGGATTGGTTGGAGAAGCACTGGACTCTCATAGACTACAAGGAAAATATAGTTTACTATAGATATCAAAATGGTAATCGCCAAGAAATTCAAGGCATAAATAAGCATGTACATCTGCGTCCAATTACAGCTTCCCAAATGGGAAAATGTATAAGAAAGGGATGCCAACTGTACACTATACAAGTTGGACTATCTGAGTCTAAGGATAAGGCTGCCATGCTAGAAAATATACCTATAGGACAGGAATTTAAGGATATATTTCCTGAAGAGATACCAGGATTACCGCCTAGAAGAGATGTTGACTTTACAATAAAATTACTGCCGGGAGCATCACTAATTTCGCGAACTCCCTACCATATGAGTGTGCCAGAATTGACTCAGCTGAAAATGCAGCTTCAGGAATTATTAGATAAGGGGTATATACGACCCAGTGTGTCACCCTAGGGAGCACCTGTACTGTTTGTTAGAAAGAAGGATGGAACTATGCGCATGTGCATGGATTACCGACAGTTAAATAAGCTGACTATTAAGAACAGGTATCCCCTACCCCGTATTGATGACCTGTTTGACCAGGTAAGGGGAGATACTATGTTTTTAAAGATTGATTTGCGGTCCGGTTATCACCAGATCAGAATTGAGGATGAAGATATACACAAAACTACTTTTCGCACAAGGTATGGCCACTATGAATTCGTGGTATTACATTTTGGGTTAACTAATGCACCAGCCACTTTTATGAGACTGATGCATAGTATTTTCCACCCTTATTTGGAAAAATTTGTGTTAATCTTCATTGATGACATACTATTTTATTCTAAGAATGCGGAAGAACACAAGGAGCATTTTTGAATGGTACTGGAGATGCTAAGGAAGCACCAGTTGTATGCAAAATTCAGTAAATGTGACTTCTTCAAAGAAGAAATACAATATCTTGGACATGTAATATCTAAAAAGGGGATAGCAGTAGACTCGAAGAAAATCAAAACTATTATGGAATGGAAGGTTCCACAGAATGTGGCAGATATATGATATTTTATGGGTCTCGCTGGCTATTACTGGCAATTTATAAAAGGGTTTTCGAAGATAGCTTTTCCCATCACTTATTTGCAAATAAAAGGGAAAATTTTTAAATGGACAAAAGAATGTGAGGATAGCTTTGAAAGATTGAAGCAGTTATTTACAACAGCACCTGTGCTAAGTGTAGTAGATCCGAATAAGGAATTCGAGGTTTGTACGGATGCATACAAGGAAGGTGTTGGGGCTGTATTATCAGAAGAAGGGAAGGTAATTGCATATGAATCTCGCAAGTTAAAAGATCATGAGAAACGATATTCCGCTTATGATTTAGAGCTGACTGCAGTTGTGCACGCTCTCCGAGTATGGAGACATTACTTACTTGGGAAGATATTTGTATTAAAGACTCATCATAGTAGTCTAACCAGCTATTTTAAACAAGCTGACTTAAACTCCCGACAAGCAAGGTGGAATGCCTTTTTGAGCAAGTTTGATATTGATATGCAGCACGTAAAAGGAAAGGAGAACAAAGTTGCGGATGCATTGAGCAGAAAACTGCATAACATTTATGGGTTATATTTTAACCAAATTGAGACCAGATTCTTAGAACAAATCAGAAAAGAAGCAGACAAGGATCCTGAGTATAAATATTTGTGGCAACAAACACAAGAATCAGAAGGAAAAGGTGGACAAGGGGATTATGAGATTAACCAGGATGGGTTGCTGATTTTCAAGAAGAGGATAGTCATTCCAAACAGAGTGGAATTAAAAAATATGATACTGGATGAATATCATAGAAGCAATTATGCGGGGCACCCAGGATATCAAAAGATGCTGACAGCTATAAGAAAAGACTATTGTTGGCCAGGTATGAGGAAGGATATAGAAAGCTATCTAAATAGGTGTTTAGAGTGCCAGCAAGTGAAAGTAGAGCATCGGCATCCAACTGGATTAATGCAGCCTATACCTATTCTCCAATGGAAATGGGAGGTGATCTCATTGGAATTTATCACTGGATTACGAAAATCAAAAGGAGGTAATGATTCCATAATGGTAGTTGTAGATCGACTAAGTAAGTCGGCACATTTCATACCTGTCCAATCCACCTATAAGATAGTGTAGATAGTAGATTTATTTATGTGTGAGATCTTCAGACTGCATGGCATTCCTAAGACCGTTATTTCAGATAGAGATGTAAAATTCACATCAGCTTTCTGGAAGGCACTGTTTACGGGACTAGGAACTCAAGTACATTTTAGTACTGCATACCACCCGCAAACAGACGGTCAAACCGAGCGAGTAAATCAAGTACTAGAATACATGCTAAGAATGTATGTCATGCAGCAACCAGTTAAATGGGAGGAGTATCTACACTTGATAGAGTTTTCCTACAACAATGGTTACCAAGAATCATTAAAGATGAGTCCGTTTGAGGCGCTATATGGGTGGCAGTGCAGAATTCCCATTAATTGGAGCAGCCCTGAGAATAGACTCATGCTAGGACCAGACATGCTAGCAGAAATGGAAGCAGAGGTGAAGAAAATTCGACAGAATTTGAAGGCAGCACAGGACAGGCAGAAAGTGTATGCCGATAAAAAGAGGTCATACCGTGAATATGAAGTTGGAGATCACGTGTATGTCAGAATTAAACCAAAGAGTACAATAAGATGGGCATCTTGTGCAAAGTTAGCACCTCGGTTTTGTGGTCCTTTCTAGATACCGGAAAGAGTAGGACCGGTAGCGTATCGTTTTAGCTTTGCCCAGTCATATCCGGTGCATAATGTCCTTCATGTATCGTTATTAAAACGATACATTCATGATCCCGGCATATAATTCATTGGCAGAATATTCAGTAGTGGGTGAGCCCGATGATTAGAATAATAGCATGATGTTATAGACTTATATAATTAACATAAGTCTTTTGTGTGCAGTAGAACCGGACGGAGAATTTCCGGTCGAGCCTCACAAGATAATCGACCGGCAAAGGGAAATCATGCTCGGAAAGGAGCCATCGCCCAAGTTAAAGTGCAATGGAAGCACTTTGGACCAGAGGAGGCTACCTGGGAAGACGAGAGTTTCGTCCGTGAAGCTTATCCTGAGCTTTTTATTTGAATTAAAGTAAGAACACCAGGGACGGTGTTCTCTTCCAGAGGGGGAAAACTGTAACCACCCTCTTAGTCGCTGACAAATGGTTAAGATTTTATTAATTAAGAATTAATTATGACTACTGTTTATTTTAATGGGAATATCTGAACAAAATTAATTTTGATTTTTGAATAAAATATTTAATTTGTGAAATTTACTTCATGAGTAAAAAGGTTGATGGTAAAAGTAAATCTGGAGTCCATTGAACAGAAAAACAGTTTCTACAGTTACCCAAAGAAACTCTGGAATAAAGAGGGAATTCCAAAGAGAGTTGGGGGTTCTATGAGAAAGGAAAAGAAAGAACTCTGTTAAAACTGGGAAAAAAAAAAAGGTTTTTTTTTTTTCCAGAGCAGACTGATCTCTGGGTTGGAGAATTGGACTGGACTATCCTGAGTTCTCCCCAGAATTTATGTTTTTCGCTGGAGTGGGAGAGTTGGACCGGACTGTCCTGAGATATCTCCTCCAGAACTTCGTGTTCAACAAGACCCAGGCTGGAAGCTCGGGGGAGAACTGTGGACGTAACTGCCCAGTTCGTGGAAGGGAGGTAACGAGTACCATCAGTTGGATTTGGACTCAGATGAGTAAATGCAATTAGACTTTCTTGTTTCTTGAGAAAGAATGAATATGCCTGTCGCAGTTAAGGTTGCCTGTATTTAATTAAGTTTTTTTTTCTTTTCTCTTGTGTAAACACAATGGTAGTTACCGTTGTTTTTCTTTTCCTTTCCTATAATTAGACATTCGGTGAATTATCGCAGATGAATTCTAGGAAGTTTGATTCTGTGAAAAGTAGATGAAGAAAATAATATACATATGTAATGATGACGAAGATTATTCTATCAATACTGGTTAGATGGTAGCATGATAAAAAGGGCTGTTAAGTATCGACCTGATAGGTAAATAACTAGGCCTTGGTATTTTTTTTTTCCTGAGACAATACTACAGAAGCTAAGCATATTAATAAAAGAAAACGTAAAATGTAAACTCAGGTGGCTGTTAATCCAAATGCCTGATTAACTCAGTCTTTTGGATAGTTCGCCCCCCTATCTATGATAAAGTCAGATGAAACTGGTGGTCCGGACACCTGTAGTACTCTTTTTCTTTAAAAGAAAAATAAACAAAGGACAGAAAACAGGGTTGTAGCTAAATTTAGGCCTTCACGGAAAATATGTGATGCGGATAACTGAGGAAATCTCTGCAGCAACTAGAATTCAAGAAACCCTTGTAAGCTTAATAGCATGCAACACTGTAATAGACAATTAAAGAAAAACATAGCAAATAGAACCCCGGCAAGGACGACATCTAAACGGAGAAGCTGTGAAATACCCATAAAATTTCATGACACAGCGCATGCATCCATTGGAATTATTGCGACGGAGAAAATTATGGAGAAATTACAAATTCGAACTTATCATGTTGTATTGAGTACCAGAAAACAGGAAAACATCAAATGAAGATAGATAAAGTTTAGTATAGAAGGACAATTTCATAAACTTCAGTAAATTTACTCATATGATGAAAATAAACAGAATAAACAGTTGCAATCCCAAGATGTTTTGAGAAAATACTTAGTCTTATAATTAGAAATGGGCACGGAGGATAATGACCCCTGCCAATCTGCTACTGAGCAATATACATAAATTTCTGAAACAGTAAACCTTTAAACAGGAGGATTCTCCCGAAGAATAAATTAGCAAATACCTGTAAACCCTAGATTACATTCAGTATTTAGACCAGTAGCCGTTAAGACTGCATAATAAGGGTACTGGTTCTTAAAACCCTAAGTCGTCCCAACATCTATTTCAAATAACGAATGATCCGGCTGAGCAAAGAGTTATGGAACTCAAAAAATGTCAATGATAGGGTACCTGTTGGTAGAAGCGAGGGTTAAATCTCCTCCGCAATCAGAGTCCTTGAGGAAACCAAGAAACCTTGACCAAAAAAGGAGAAGGGGGGGGGGGTAATACTTGTAACAGAATCCAAAGGATTAAATAATTATATATTCAGTTTTTCATACTTTTTCGAATATTAAGTATTTTTATCTTATAAGTTAGTTTGTAAAAGTAGTTAAAATGTTGCATATATAATTAGAAAACACTAACATAATTCAACGTGTTGGTTGCACTGTAGAGAGTGAGCCATCCATTTATCTAACAACTACTAACCATCAAGAACATCCTATGAAGAAATGAAAACTTCAATCCGATTCGTTGGGGTGTCTAGTGATTTCGGGCCTTTCTTGCAAATAAGGATGGCCTCTATGTGAACTGGACATAGTGCCATGTCTCATTGTTCTTCTTAGAGATCAACTAACTACAGAAGTATCTCTCATTTTTTCTCATTACTATCAAGGAGGACTTTACCGAAAATAACTTTCATTTTCCAACACAACTCGAAGGTGTATAAGTATTGTTTTTTGTCGACCCTTGGTGTGGATGTGTAACCACTGTCTTAAGTTGTGACAAATGGTTAGACTATTAATTAAGGATTAATTATGACTGCTGTTTTATTTCAATTAAAATATTTGAACAAATTAAATTTTGATTTTTGAATAAAAGATTTAATTTGTGAACACCGGATGCGGTTGATTAATGCTCATCAGGGAACGTGGCACATTGTGCACTTCCCGATGGAGTTCGCTTGGGTAGCCCATGTGGCTCCTAGTACAGGCATTTACTCGGCTATTAACTCACCACCCTGCACGAGTATTCATTCTCTCGATCGGCTCAATAGGCTCTTGGTTATGACGGTCATTTGCGACATGAATTACATTTGCAGTGGCTCGACTGGTGTGGCGGACGGTTGTAGATTTCCTCCTCCTCTGCACGTGATTTGCTCTCCAGGTTGCGCTGAAGCAAGTGTTAAAAAAAACACTGGGAGGCGCTGTTCGTTAGCTGCTTGTTTCGAACCGGTTCCGAATTATCATTTTTCTAACAGTCCGTGGTGCAGTGTTCGTGGTCTCAGTGGTCTGGTTCCTACTCCCTCAGCTCTGCTCAGTGGCGCCCCTGTCAATTCTGTGTATTTCGTTGAGCCCAGTCCTGAGCCTGTTACCATGCCTCGCCTCCGCGAGCGCATGAGATGCAGACGGGGTCCCAGCTGTGGGCATTCTAATCAGAGGCACCCTCCTTCTATTCGTAGCTCTGTCCCTACTCTGTCAGAGGACGCTGGAATTCCTGCTACTGCGTTTGATGTCGACTCTGTCTTTACTCCCGCTGCTATCCCCGCCTCTCCGCCCTCCACTCGTGAGTCTCCCCACGTCGCTCCTCGACCCCTTCGGCCCTCCATTAGACAAACCTCTCAGCGCGCTGAGCTCCGGTTTGATTGCACTTCATGCAATGCCACCCTTACAGCTTTTATCACCATTACTCTTCGGGAAGAAGTCCCCAATATAGCCCCGCCTAGCTCTACGACTTCGCCCCCCCCTCCCAGCTCCAACTTTCCATGTGCTGCTCCAGCCACTTCTGTTCCACCTCCTCAGCACGAGTTCAACATGGAGATGGGGCGCACAAGTAGAGGGCGAGGTCTCAACGAAGGACAAGTGGATAGAAGCGACACGTATGCCTGCAGAATCACCGAAGAGCCTCCTTCTCCTCTTCATGGATAGCAGCTGCAAAGTTACTCAGGTTTTTTTGTTCTGTTTATGTAGAAATCATATGCTTCCTAGATTTGTTGTTCTGTTGAGCACGCAGTTCACTACTTTTAGTGCTCATGTTAGTTTGTTTTATGTAAACTTAAAACCGGTTTCCATTTCATGGGCGGTTCAGACTTTGTGGTTTAAAGGACTGGTTTCCCATACTGGGCAGTCCAGACTTTCTTTGACTTGATTGACTATCAAGCCCAGCGCTCAGGCTCACCGAGCTGACGCTGTGGCAGTTTTGTACCAGTAGTTTTATACATAATAGAATTAGTCATACTTAGAAAAAAAAAAAAGATTTAATTTTAAAATTTTACCATGAGTGAAAAAGGTCAGATGGTAAAAGTAAATCGATATGGATTCAATACCTAAACAAGCTTAAGGCTACTTCCAAAGAAACTCGAATAAGTAGATTTCCAAGAGGATAGGTTCTGTGGAAAAGAAGGGACTCTGTAAAGGCTGGATAGATATTCCAGGACAGATTAACCTCTGGGTTGGAGAATTGGACCGGACTGTCCCGAGTTCTCCCCAGAAATCCTGTTTTTCACTGGAGATGAAGAGTTGGACCGGACTGTCTTGAGAACTCGCCTCCAGGGATTCGTGTTCAACAAGACCCAGGCTTGAAGCTCGGGGGAGAACTGTGGGACGTAATTGCTCAGTTCGTGGACAGGAGATAACGAGTACCATCAAAGGAATTCAGATTCAGATGAGTAAATTAGTCGGTTTTATGAAAGTAAATGAATAGGCCTCGCTCAGAAAAGGTTGCCTACATTTAATTTCTTTCTCTTGTGTAAACGATATGGTAGTTAATGTTGTTTTTCTTTTCTTCCTTTCCTATAATTAGACATTCCGGTGAATTATCGCATGAATTCTAGGAAGTTTGAACTGTGAAAAGTATTTAAGAAAATAATATACATATGTAATGATGACGAAGATTATTCTATCAAGATCGGTTAGATGGTAGCAAAGGATAAAAAAGGTTGTTAAGTATCGACCCGATAGGTAAATAACTAGGCTCCGGTATTTTTTTTTTCCGAGAAAACATCGTGGTAAGCTAACCATATTAATAAAAGAAAACGGAAAATGTAAACTCGTGTGGTCGTTAATCCAAATGCCCTCGATTAACTCGCTATGCCTTGATAGTTCCGCTTCATTCATGATAAACCTCGAGCAGGCCCGTGTCCGGACACCTGTAGTACTCTTTTTCTTTAAAATAAAAATAAACAAAGGACAGAAAACAGGGTTGTAGTTAAATTTAGGCCTTCACGGAAAAGATGTGATGCGGATAACTGAGGAAATATCTGCAGCAACTAGAATTCGAGAAACCCTTGTAAGCTTAATAGCATGCAACACTGTAATAGAAAATTAAAGAAAAACATAGCAAATAGAACACTGGCAGGGACGACATCTAAACAAAGAAGCTGTGAAATACCCATAAAATTTCATGACACAGCGCATGCATCCATTGGAATTATTGCGATGGAGAAAATTACGGAGAAATTACAAATTCGAACTTATCATGTTGTATTGAGTACCGGAAAACAGGAAAACATCAAATGAAGATAGATAAAGTTTAGTACAGAAGGACAATTTCATAAACTTCAGTAAATTTACTCATATGATGAAAATAAACAGAATAAACAGTTGCAATCCCAAGCTGTTTTGAGAAACTACTTAGTCTTATAATCAGAAATGGTCACGGAGGATAATGACCCCGACCAATCTGCTACTGAGCAATATACATAAACGTCTGAAACAGAAAACCTTTAACCAGGAGGATTCTCCCGAAGAATAAATTAGCAAATAGCTGTAAACCCTAGATTACATTTAGTATTTAGACCAGTAGCCGTTAAGACTGCATAATAAGGGTACTGGTTCTTAAAACCCTAAGCCGTCCCAACAGCTATTTCAAATAACGAATGATCCAGCCGAGCAAAGAGTTATGGAACTCAAAAACTGTCAATGATAGGGTACCTGTTGGTAGAAGCGAGGGTTAAATATCCTCTGCAATCAGAGTCCTTGAGGAAACCAAGAAACCTTGACCAAAAAAGGAGAAGGGGGGGGGGGGGGGGGTAATACCTGTAACAGAACCCAAAGGATTTCGTTAAAAGAGTGTGAATTCAAGGGGTTTTAACCCGCCTCTATAGCTAAACCAAAACATGGAAAAACAAGAGGACCATACCCGTAGATTTCGCACTCGGGAAAAAAGCCCAAGAACTCTAGCTGGCCTGTCACTCATTACATAAAGTTTCGAGAATCTTAACCAAGAAAAGAGAACCGAAGACTCGTTTCTAGCTCTACGCATCTAGCGAAAACAAAGGTCAAACAAAAAGAAATTTATTTGTAGAACCTGCTTAGAATCCCGAACGAAGGGCCGAGTACCTGACATCATGGAGAATTGCATTTGGTAGATGCCCTCTACCGCTGGCCGCCATAGTTCTGCTAACCAGAATTCCAAACCCTAGCAGAGGCGTCCGGAGCCATCCGTCGAGAGAAACAATGAATGGGGAAAATCAGTTATTGCCCAAGGTCAATAGTAAACCCTAGAGCGTATCCACCGTAGGATTTAATCCCAATCGACGATGTGGAGGAGGCCACGTGTAAGACGCTGGAATCAAGACTACGTACCAACATCCAGTCGAATACCAAAAATAATCATAGGTGTAATGAAGTGGTTGAAAATCAATATGATATGAGTGTAAAGGTTCATAAGTTTTATATTCACAAATAATGCCAAAACCACAATGATAATTTACCGAGTACACATTATTAAAGTGTAGTGAATAATGGTGACATCATAAAACTCAAACATAAATCCAGCCGAGACAGTTTGATGATGTGAGTACAAGTAGGCAATCAACGTTTCCAGCTGTACGCATTCATTTAAAACTGTAATTATGGTAATTATGGTATAGTCCAAAGTTGTAATGACTATTAAATAATTTTTTTTTATAGTGAGTAAATTTATAGATAATTGGTTGTTACAAGTGGTATCAGAGCAGCGTTACAATGCTAGGACCCTATTGGGTCAACTGACGTTACAATTGTATGTTATTCATGCACAGTCAGATAATTATATGGAAAGAAAAACAATACAGACACCTTCACAACCGCCACAACGAAATGTCGGAGAGATTCAACCTCCACCAGAGGGAAACCCCGAAATGTGGGTTCAGCTGGGAATAGAGCAGCATCAGCGGTCTAACAGATTGATTGAAGAACAACAACATCAGACTTGCATTTGTTACACACAGTACAACAGTTACAGGAAGAAATGGAGAGAGTACGAAGGGAAAATGCAAGGATGATGCAGGAGCAGGAGAGAATCTTAAAAAGCCTCTCCGACAAACAAAATCAAAGGGTTGAAAAGCCCAGTACTGACAGAGAATTCCAAGAAGGGAACAAACAGCAAACAGAGGAACAAGATACAGGCCGAAAAGAAAGAAGTGTGTCACAGCAAAGTAATCCAAACAGAAATTTTAATGAGGCTGAATCTGAGAATGAAATCGAATGGAAGGAAAACAAAAAGCAGAAGGTGGAACTGCACGGAGAATTCAGAAAGATAAAGCCACCTACGTTCGATGGAGAAAAAGAGGAAGTGGCAGAGGCATGGTTGATTAATATGAACAAGTACTTTCAAGTGTATGATTATGACAGTGGTCTTAAGGCACGGTTAGCCATTTACCAACTAAAAGATAAAGCCACCTTATGGTGGGAAGAAGTGAAGAACGTGCGGGGAATAGAGGATCAGGATGTGACATGGGATAAGTTTCAACAGTATTTCAAAGACAAGTACTTGACTGAGCATTTTTATGATGAAAAGGCTCGAGAATTCCATGATTTGAGACTAGGACAGTTGACCATGGATGAGTTTATCGCTAATTTTACATCGTTACTGCGCTATGTACCGTACTTAAGAGATGCGAAAGCCAAGGTCCAAAGATTTCTGAGCAGTTTACCCACCCATATGAAGGAGCGTATCGAGTTTGTAAATGCTAAAAAAATGGATGAGGCCATTAGAAAGGCGAGGTTGTTTTATCAGCAAGTGGAAACCAAAGCAGACCACGGAAAAGGGTGGCAATCAAGGAAAGAAAATAGAAATAGCGCTGGTTCCAAAAGAGGAAAAACCAGTAATTTCAGAAGCACAGCCAGGAACTCAGTTAATAAACAGTTTGGTAGGAACCATCAGAGGATAATATGGCCTAGAGAAGACAAAACTGTTGAAGCTTCTAATAAACCTGAACAAACTCAAAATCATAGGCCACCTCTGCAGTGTTGGGGCTGTGGAGCAGCACACTACTATCGGGATTGCCCACAGCGGGGTACGGGTTACAACTGGGTCTCTGCAGCGGAGGGTTCCTCACCTGGAGATGTTGTTCAAGGTTACCCAGACGGTCGAGCATTGAGTATTCCAGCAGCCCATTTTCTTAACCCGCTGAGAGAGTTGGTAAATTGTTGAGTCCAAATTGTCAGCCTTGGCATCCTGGGTGTCTGTTATACATAAGTCCCACCAGAGAAATCCCAACTGCTGGCCGGTAATTATGCTATCTGTAGTTAACCAGCTTAGCTGTATTGTATGAGTAGTGTCAAAATATTATCAGCACAGAACAAGTGGACAAATACCTAATGGTAGATTTAGAAATATTCCGCCCCTGGGATCTTATGACAAGCGTCGGGTATGGATTGGTTGGAAAAGCAGTGGACTCTCATAGACTGCAAGGAAAATATAGTTTACTACAGAGATCAGCATGGTAACCGCCAAGAAATTCAAGGCATAAAGAAGCCTGTACATCTCGCGTTCAATTACAACTTCCCAAATGGGGAAATTTATAAGAAAGGGATGCCAACCGTATCGCTATACAAGTTGGACTATCTGAGTCTAAGGATAAGGCTGCCATGCTAGAGAATATACCTGTAGTACAGGAATTTAAGGATATATTTCCTGAAGAAATACCATGATTACCACCTAAAAGAGATGTTGATTTTACAATAGAACTGCTGCCAGGAGCTTCGCCAGTTTCAAGAACTCCTTATCGAATGAGTGTGCCAAAACTGACAGAGCTGAAAATGCAGCTTCAGGAATTATTGGATAAGGGGTATATACGACCCAGTGTGTCACCCTGGGGAGCACCTATACTGTTTGTGAGAAAAAAGATGGAACCATGCGCATGTGCATGTATTACCGACAGTTAAATAAGCTGAAAGTTAAGAACAGGTACCCCCTACCCCGTATTGATGACCTGTTTGACCAGGTAAGGGGAGCTACTGTGTTCTCCAAGATTGATTTGCGATCCGGTTATCACCAGATCATAATTAAAGATGAAGATATACATAAAAATGCCTTTCGCACGAGATATGGCCACTACGAATTCGTGGTATTACCTTTTAGATTAACTAATGCTCCAGCCACTTTTATGAGACTGATGCATAGTATTTTCCACCCTTACTTGGACAACTTTGTACTAATCTTGATTGATGACATACTGATTTATTCTAAAAATGCGGAAGAACACAAGGAGCATTTGCGAATGGTACTAGAGATGCTAAGGAAGCACCAGCTATATGCAAAATTCAATAAATGTGACTTCTTCAAAGAAGAAATACAATATCTTGGTCATGTAATATCTAAAAAGGGGATAGCAGTAGACCTGGAGAAAATCAAAACTATTATGGAATGGAAAGTGCCACAGAATGTGGCAGATATATGGTCTTTTATGGGTCTTGCTGGCTATTACCGGCGATTTATAAAAGGGTTTTCAAAGTAGCTTTTCCCATTAATTCTTTGCAAAGAAAAGGGAAAATTTTTAAATGGACAAAAGAATGTCAGGATAGCTTTGAAAGATTGAAGCAGTCATTGACCACAACACCTGTGTTAAGTGTAGTAGACCCAGATAAGGAATTCAAGGTTTGTACGGATGCATGCAAGGAAGGAGTTGGGGCTGTATTATCACAAGGAGGGAAGGTAATTGCATATGAATCCCGCAAGCTAAAATATCATGAGCAGCGATATTCAACTTATGATTTAGAGCTGACCACAGTTGTGCACGCTCTCCGAGTATGGAGACATTACTTACTTGGGAAGAGGTTTGTATTAAAGACTGATCATAGTAGTCTAACCAGCTATTTTAAACAAGCTGACTTAAACTCCCGACAAGCAAGGTGGAATGCTTTTTTGAGCGAGTTTGATATTGATCTACAACACGTAAAAGGAAAGGAGAACAAAGTTGCGGATGCATTGAGCAGAAAACTGCATAACATTTATGGGTTATATTTTAACCAAATTGAAACTAGATTCTTAGAACAAATCAAAAAAGAAGCAGACAAGGATCCTCAGTATAAATACTTGTGGCAGCATACACAAGAATCTGAAGGACAAGGTGGACAAGGGGATTATGAGATTAACCAGGACGGGTTGCTGATTTTCAAGAAGAGGATAGTCATTCCAAACAGAGTGGAATTAAAAACTATGATATTGGACGAATATCATAGAAGCAATTATGCAGGGCACCCAGGATATCAAAATATGCTGACAGCTATAAGAAAGGACTACTGTTGGCCATGCATGAGGAAGGATATAGCAAGCTATCTAAACAGGTGTTTAGAGTGCCAGCAAGTGAAAGTAGAGCATCGGCATCCAGCTGGATTAATGCAACCTATACCCATTCCCGAATGGAAATGGGAGGTGATCTCATTGGACTTTATCATCGGATTACCAAAATCAAAACGAGGTAATGATTCCATAATGGTAGTTGTGGATAGATTAAGTAAGTCAGCACATTTCATACCTGTCCAATCCACCTATAAGACAGTACAGATAGCAGATTTATTTATGCGTGAAATCTTCAGACTGCATGGCATTTCTAAAACTGTTATCTCGGATAGAGATGTAAAATTTACATCAGCTTTTTGGAAAGCCCTGTTTTCAGGATTGGGAACTCAAGTACATTTTAGTACCGCATACCACCCACAAACAGACGGTCAAACTGAGCGAGTAAATCAAGTACTGGAAGATATGTTGAGAATGTATGTCATGCAACAACTAGTTAAATGGGAGGAGTATCTACATTTGATAGAGTTTTCCTATAACAATGGTTACCAAGAATTGTTGAAGATGATCCCGTTTGAGGCGCTATATGGGCGGCAATGTAGAACTCCCATTAATTGGAGTAGTCCCGAGACTAGACTCATGTTGGGACCAGACATGCTAGCAAAAATGGAGGTAGAAGTGAAGAAAATTAGACAGAATTTGAAAGCTGCACAGGACAGACAGAAAGTGTACGCAGATAAAAAAATATCATACCGTGAATATGAAGTTGGAGATCACGTGTATGTACGAATCAAACCAAAGAAGAGTACATTAAGATGGGCATCTTGTGCAAAGTTAGCGCCCCGGTTTTGTGGTCCTTTCCAGATACTGGAAAGAGTAGGACCGGTAGCGTATCGTTTAGCTCTCCCTAGTCATATCCGAGTGCATAATGTCTTCCATGTATCGTTATTAAAACGATACATTCATGATCCCAGACATATAATTCATTGGCAGAATATTTAGGTAGTGGGTGAGCCTGATGATTAGAATAATAGCATGATGTTATAGACTTATATAATTAACATAAGTCTTTTGTGTGCAGGTAGAATCGGATGGAGAATTTTTGGTCGAGTCTCACAGTATAATCGACCGGAGGGAAATCATGCTCCGAAAACGAGCCATCGCCCAGGTTAAAGTGCAATGGAAGCATTTTGGACCAGAGGAGGCCACCTGGGAGGACGAGAGTTTTGTCCGGGAATCCTATCCTGAGCTTTTTGCTGACTTAAAGTAAGAACACCAGGGACGGTGTTCATTTCCAGAGGGGGAAAACTATAATCACTGTCTTAAGCTGTGACAAATGGTTAGACTATTAATTAAGGATTAATTATGACTATTGTTTTATTTAAATTAAAATATTTGAACAAATTGAATTTTGATTTTTGAATAAAAGATTTAATTTGTGAAATTTACTTCATGAGTGAAAAAGGTTGATGGTAAAAGTAAATCAGATCTGGAGTCAGTTGAACAGAAAAACAGTTTCTACAGCTATCCAAAGAAACTCTGGAATAAGTAGGGATTTCCAAGGAGAGTTGGGGGTTCTGTGAAAAAGAAGGGAACTCTGTTATACTGGAAAAGATTTTCTTTTCGGTGTGTTGTTTTTGTTCTCCGGGTTGGAGAATTGGACCGGATTGTCCCAGTCCCCCCAAGAATTCTATTTTTCAATCGGAGTTGGAGAGGACCAATCGTCCCGAAATTCTCCAGATTTCATGTTCAACAAGACCCGTGCTTGAAGCCTGTGAGATTTTAACGTAATTGCCCCCGCCGTGGAAGGGAGGCAACGAGTACCATCAGTTGGATTTGAACTCAGATGAGTAAATGCAATTAGTTTTCTTCCGGTTTATGAAATTAAATGAATAGGCCTGTTGCAGAAGATATTGTCTGTATTTAACTATTTTTCTTTTTCTCCTGTGTATATGTAGAGGTAGCTACTGTTGTCTTCTTTTCTTTCTTCTCTTCTTAAATTAGACACATTGGTAAATTTAATAGATGAAATCTAGGAAGTTGAATTCGGTGAAAGCAGGTAAAGAAAAATAATATACATATGTAATGATGATGAAGATTAATCTATCATAACAGGTTATATGATAGTATGATAACAGTGGCTGTTAATTATCGACCTGATAGGTAAATAACTAGGCCCTGGTATTTTTTTTTTTCCTGAGACAATACTGCAGAAGCTAACCATATTAATAAAAGAAAACGGAAAATGTAAACTCAGGTGGCTGTTAATCCAAATGCCTGATTAACTCAGTGTTTTGGATAGTTCGCCCCCCTATCTATGATAAACTCGGACGAAATTGGTGGTCCGGAAACTTGTAGTACTCTTTTTCTTTAAAAGAAAAATAAACAAAGGACAGAAAACAGGGTTGTAGTTAAATTTAGGCCTTCACGGAAAGATGTGATGCGGATAACTGAGGAAATCTCTACAGCAACTAGAATTCAAGAAACCCTTGTAAGCTTAATAGCATGCAACACTGTAATAGACAATTAAAGAAAAACATATCAAATAGAACCTATGCAAGGACGACATCTAAACGGAGAAGCTGTGAAATACCCATAAAATTTCATGACACAGCGCATGCATCCATTGGAATTATTGCGACGGAGAAAATTACAGAGAAATTACAAATTCGAACTTATCATGTTGTATTGAGTACTAGAAAACAGGAAAACATCAAATGAAGATAGATAAAGTTTAGTACAGAAGGACAATTTCATAAACTTCAGTAAATTTACTCATATGATGAAAATAAACAGAATAAACAGTTGCAATCCGAATCTGTTTTGAGAAACTACTTAGTCTTATAATCAGAAATGGGTACGGAGGATAATGACCCCGGCCAATCTGCTACTGAGCAATATACATAAATGTCTGAAACAAAAAACCTTTAAACAGGAGGATTCTCCTGAAGAATAAATTAGCAAAGAACTATAAACCCTAGATTACATTCAGTATTTAGACCAGTAGCCGTTAAGACTGCATAATAAGGGTACTGGTTCTTAAAACCCTAAGTCATCCCAACAGCTATTTCAAATAACGAATGATCCGACCGAGCAAAGAGTTATGAAACTCAAAAAATGTCAATGATAGGGTACCTGTTGGTAGAAGCGAGGGTCAAAACTCCTCCGCAATCAGAGTCCTTGAGGAAACCAAGAAACCTTGACCAAAAAAGGAGAAGGGGGGGGGGGGGGGGTAATACCTATAACAGAACCCAAAGGATTTCATTAAAAGAGTGTGAATTCAAGGGGTTTTAACCCGCCTCTATAGCTAAACCAAAACATGGAAACAGGAGGACCATACCTGTAGATTTCGAGACGGGGTAAAAAATCCCAAGAACTCCAGCTTCCCTGTCAGCCATTACATCAAGGTTCACAATGAACTAAGAAAAGAGAAACTGAAGACTGTTCTAGCTCTACGCATCCAGCGAAAACAAAGGTCAAACAAAAAATAAATGTCTGTGTAGAACTGCCAGAGAACTTGAACGAAGGGCTGAGTACCTGACATCGTGGAGAATTGCATTTGGTAGACGCCCTCTACCACTGGCCGCCATAGTTTTGCTAACCAGAATTCCAAACCCCAGCAGAGGCGTCCGGAGCCATCCGTCGAGAGAAACAATGAATGGGGAAAATTAGTTATTGCCCAAGGTCAATAGTAAACCCTAGAGCGTATCCATCGTAGGATTTAATCCCGATCGATGATGTGGAGGAGGCCACGTGTAAGACGCTGGAATCAAGACTACGTACCAACATCTAGTCAAATACCAAAAATAATCATAGGTGTAATGAAGTGGTTGAAAGTCCATATGATATGAGCGTAAAGGTTCATGAGTTTTATATTCACAAATAATGCCAAAACCAAAATGATAATTTACCGAGTACACATTATTAAAGTGTAGTGAATAATGGTGACATCATAAAACTCAAACATAAATCCAGCTGAGACAGTTTGATGATGTGAGTACAAGTAGGCAATCAACGTTTCCAGCTGTACGCATTGATTTAAAACTATAATTATGGTAATTATGGTATAGTCCAAAGTTGTAATGACTGTTAAATAATTTTTTTTTATAGTGAGTAAATTTATAGATAATTGGTTGTTACAGGATGGTATCTGGCACCCAATCGACCACTAAAGCCAAAACTTCAACATCAATGAATTTTCCTTATCGACCAAGACTTCAAATTTCACTTGTTATATTTCCTCTTGGACTTCAAGGGGTATGCATGTGAAAAAAACAAGCATCAAAGTGAGTGTGAATGTGAGTTTTAGAGCTACCATTTACCATACTCGAGGAATATCTCCAATTTTGAGCTCATCGTTTAGGAATTAAGGGAATAGAGAGCCACACTTCAAAGCAAGAAAAGTGAGAGGGTGTTGAGCATGTCGAGGGAGAAAAACAACTAAACCAACAAATAATGCAAATACCAACTGATGAGGTGAGAATTTTAGGGGAGAGAAAGTCCTAGGGAAGGAATAACCTCTTTAAAATGATAAGAAAAACTCAATCCATAGATTCCAGGTATGTATAATACAAATGAACCCTAGGGTAAGAAAACTTGAAATGAAAACAATAATTAGAAACCAACATCCTTAGTAATACAAACTCGAAAGGAGACGTTGATATTAATATCAAAGGTTTATAATACTTGAAACCAAACACTAATTGAAGATGACAGATTAAAATACCTGAGGAGCTCATCAACCCATCCTAATTCTCCAACACAGAAGCAAACCAACTCTCAAATTAGAGTCTTGCTTGACACTAATAGTAATGGGGGAGGTAAGCGTAGGAGGACCTAGTTCTCCACCCTAAAATAAATAGAAATAAAACTATACCTAAGGAAACCTTTCTCTCTAACACTTAGATTCCACAAAGAAAATCTCATCCCCATAGAGTCTAAGATGGAGATACTTGAATCTATTCCACTCTCAAGTTCTATTGTGGAATTAAAACCCTCAACACTGTTGGTCCAACTACCACCTTAGAAAATTAATGTGAGCATGATGAGAATGGATGTGTGAATGATCATCAATGTTGTGTGATAGAAATATGTGGGAGGGAGGGAGTGGGGTGATTGTAGTGGTACTGCCCCATCCCACTATTGAGATTTATTCCCCACTCCGTATGGAGATTTATATTTTTTAATTATCATTTTAAAAACTATTATTATTTTAACTAATTATTGATGAGATTTTTTTTTTTTTTTGTAAATCAAGGTCCTATTCATTCTTCAAGAAAGAGGCACATTAGTAGTAAAACACAGGTAGTCTCAGCTCGACCAAGTTTTTTTACTACCGCTATTAACATATGACAAAGAAACATAAAAACATCAAGAGACACAATCCACAACTTGGGAGGCCAGAAGCACTAGTATACACATAAAAAAAGTAAAACACCTATAACCATGCTAGTCATAAGAAGTGATGGAGGTTGGGTTGTCCGGAATTGTTCCTAGAGGAGGAGGAGTACAAAAGGAGCAATGAACGTGTTCTTCGAAATGGGCCATCCAAGCCTACAACTTCTCTACTTTCTCTGATAACATGTTTTGGCCTCACTAGACCACCACTATACGTTCCCGGACATGGCACTAAAAATAATGCATTTTGTTCAAAGTAGAAATTAGATTAGCATGTTCCTCCTACCTCACCCACTTTGAGGTTTCTAGGTGTTCAAGAAAAAATTGAATCAGATCCTGACAGTGCTTGACACAACAATTTTTCTACTTCCCACGTCCCACATGACGAGCCACCCCCCGTCTCCTCGAATTTTCATGATGAGCCAAACTACCACATCGTTGATTTCGTGGCATGTGACTCCCACAAACAACCACTGAGCCACACTAATTTCTACCACTAAGAGCTTCAGAAACCACTCGACCAGAGCGACCCATCTTGCCACCACCACGACCACCAGGGGTTGCCCGACCTAAGCGACCACCGTTGCTACGGCCCTGCCTAGAGTTATTGGCCTTTATCACCAATTCCATCTATGAGAGAGACTCACCACACCCTGAGCTGCCCAAATTGGGCTCAATTTTAGAGGAGGAGCTGGCCAAATGGGGAACCAGAGGCATGATGACCAACTTGACACTATAGGGATGAATAGAGGTAGACCATCGAATAGCCTTCCAAATCTTAACTGCCACCGAGGAAAAATGCACCACCCTCACTGGTGTGACCACAACAAATTAGCCTATAATTAAAGAAAAGAACCACAAATTCAAACCAGCCACAACCAATTCACTGTCCCACTCCCTAAGAAGAACCCATGTGAACCAAACCTCCCAGAATCCAGTATACCCGCTTCACAAACACTGCTAATCCTTCCAGGAGCCCGAGAAGGAACCACTAAAGGCAACGAATCCAATTTCACTCCAACACGAAGGGGATACTTCCAGACCCCAATAAGACCAACTAAGCACAACCAAAACTAGAAATATGATTATTTTCCTTTGTGTGATAATCCTAAACCGAAAACCAAATTGGAAATTGACAAGAATTCACACCCGTAAGCGGAGGAGGGGATGCCGATGGCGAAGACGAAACCTCTCCCAAACAAGGTGACCTTGGAAACAACCACTCCCTTGCTTAGAACTCACACTTCCAATTCCATAACACAAAAAACCCATAATGTATGATATTAGACCTCGCCACCCCCCATAAATATCCAATGGATGCCGCACCTTGCGAGAACCGAGACTAAATGAGGTCTCACACATGTAACATTATACACTCCCATACACAAGGCACGTTGAGAGGACAGAGAGACAAGTCCTCGCACTTGCAGCCACACGCTCCTCATGAATGCCCACGTGTTCCCTTAGTAATGTCTACTGCTTGGTTATTCACCCCCATCGGGGAATTATTGATGAGATAAATACTAAGCATTATTATTCTTATAATTATTATTATTATTATTTTTAATCATTATATGCTAATCTAATAATCATAATTAAAAATAAAATATTATTTTTAATCATTATGAGCGAAATATATGCACTAATAATAAATCAATTTCCCAACATAATAAATATCCATGTGCTTTTTCTATTTGGAATAACTAGTTTAGTAAAACAACACTGTGTAAAAAAAATCTACTAATATGACAAAATGAATCTCAATCAAAATTTTATTGATCTATATTTAGTAACCTCTTTTTCTTTGAGCCCTTCCTCATCATCCTTCAAATGCTCTTCATCCTCTCTCTAAGAACATAATAAAATAATATGAATTCAATAAATTAAATAAATTTAACGTTTTTTTGATGTAATTTTTTACTCATATTCGTTACATTTCCATAATATTCTTAAATATATAATTGAGTTACACTTGGATTTTAAACCCTCTTCATCATCACATAATATAATAAAATAATAATTCAATTAATTGAAGAATGCTAACTTGTAATACATAATCAACCATTTAATGATCATAATTGATCTAAATCTGCCACCACTTGTGGTTTTGGTGTCTCAAGGTACACTCCTTGTGCTATATTCTCACTATTATCCATGCTTATTTATCAACATTAGTTGATTTTCTATCCTTTGTTCTTTCCGATTTAGGAAATTTTTTTAGCAACATAAGAAATGAAGACAATTATAGATGATAAGACAATGAAATTAAAAGTTTAAAGACAACATGTAAAGAAAAATTTTATTAATTCAAATTTCAATATATATATATATATTTTCATAATCTTATCTCAGTCATTGTGTCGATATGCGCATTTTATAGGTTAATATGAGAACATTCTATAGATTAATATGAGAGCGATGTGTAATTTTATTTGTGCTCACTGTGGAGTTGACATCTATCCTTTTAAAATTAAAAATAAATAAATATTTAATTAATAAAAAAATGTTAAAAAAAACAAAAAATACATGTATAGTATACAAAATACAATTAATCTTAACATAATGATTCACCTTACTCACTCACTCCATTAGCAAAAACGTATAAGTATACAAAATACAATTAATCTTAACATAATCATTCTTTGTACTCACTCACTCCATTAGCATTGAGTTCGCTGGCGTCACTTAAGCATTACACGTAAAGTGGAAGTTGCATTGGTTCAACCATTCATAAGTTGGAAATTCCATTTACCAAAGTATCAACTTTAATCAAATTAGTTTAGTGGTCATAAACATGAATCAATTTACAACTTGTTGCTCATAGTTATTATAAACCTATTCGTTTTATTTTGGAATATGAATCTTATCCAACTCTATTATTCAATTTATAAAATGAGCTCTGCCATTCTCAAGAGTTAGGATCCACTGGAACCATTTCTAGTTCACATCATATTGTCTTTGGTGGAGATTTTTTGTTTGGGTCTAAGCTCTAAGAAACATGTTATCTCTTTGTACTCCCCATCCCATTTTCTGTATGTGCTTCATTTTCATGCTTGGATTTCTTGTAATTCAATGTCATTATGCATATGGGATAGGATACCATGTTGGACTTGTTCATCGACTTCTGCTTGATTTAGATGGTTATCCATGGTTTCTTCTTCTTCTTCTCTTAGAGGTGAAAATATGAGGGTTTCCATCCTTTTGATTCATGGGCCTGCCCCTTTTTTTGGAATCCTTTTTGCCTATGGGCATGCTTTATAGAAGTGTCTTATTTAGAAACATATTTGACATCTAAATGATTTGTTCTCATAATATAATACTTGGGTTCACTGAACATTTTTATGTTTCAGTTGAATGTGGTCAGGTAGACCTTTGTTGAGGTCTATTTCTACATAGGACAATAAATAAATATTTGGAACATAAATAGATCTCACAGTTGGGGGTACAAGATTAAAATTATTACTAGTGTAAAGCATCATATCTAGGCCAAAAACCATTGAAATTGCATGTTACAACATTCCATACATTGTATTTTTATGTTCCTGCATTGTACCTTTTATATTCATTCATTGTATTTTTATAGGAGACAGTTTGGTTCTCCCACATTGTATGGACATCATTGTACTCAACAGTCCCTTTGAGCTACTTTGTGATCAATAGTTGGACATAAATATAATAATATTATCTTATCTTGAGCGCTTGAACTTGTTCCATTAGTTCTACAATATAGGGTTTTGGGTTGTATTGAAGCTGATTTTCTAAGTTGAAAGTATTTTCTTACACTGCATCAGGTTCCATTGAGTTTTTGGGCCCCATAACTCCACATAACTTCGGGTTTAATAAAATGGTAGAGTTCCTAGAGATGTGGTAGTCCTTAATCATTAGGGAAGGATCCTTAAGCATTTTCCCTTCTAATGTCAAACACAATGAAATTACAACAATTTCCAACCTAGAGCATTTTCTCTTCAAATGATAAACACAATGAAATTGCAACAATTCCCAACCTATTCTTAATACATTGCTTCATATTTTCCACCAAGTCCAAATCCCTGATCCATTATTTCCCACCAAGTCCAAAGACTTCCCATTAATGTTTTTAATGAAGATCTCAAAGATTTTCTGGTCCATCACTTCATGACTTTCATCTAATTCAAAAATGGGGATGCGAAGGAGGTCTCCTTGAAATCTTGTATCATACATATGCACAAGCGGCTGCATCACCACAATCTTCATATATAGTAGGGAAGAGTGTGCAAAAGGGTCTAAAACTGAAAGAAAGCAGTATTTAGCCATCAGGGCGATTGAGCATGCTCGCCACAAGAACCTCGAAAGTGTCATACCCTAATTGGTGAAATATTTTTTGGATCCCAGGTTTAGTCTTAGTTCCATGGCAACAGACCCACAAGAAGCCCAGTCACTAGTAGGATCCACAATTCTGAGCCTTCGCTTACCCTCAAAGGCCATAGATGATCAACAACAATGATTCAACCATTCCTAAAAAAAAAGTACCATGAAGTCCAACGTCTAGTGTCGTTGAGTGAAATGAGCTCTCTGAATTTGTTCCTTAGTACGCCTCTCCTACATATCAAGAGCTCATAACTAATGGTGAGGCAAGTTGCGAAATCACAGAAGAGCCAAACCGTAGTGCATCGCGTGGACTCCATTTCAAACCCTGATAATTTCAATCTTTGTTTTGCATTTTAACTAAAAGAAATTTGAACTGACATTATTCTTTTTTATAAATTTGACATTCTTCTTTCCTTATTTTCATTCATGTCATTAGCTACAACCCAAACATATGTCTTTCTTAGGAAATTACACGGTCATAGGTGGAGTTATCATTAGTATATTATCGACATAAGACATTCTTTTTTTAATTAAAATAATTTGCAATTAGAAAGTACAATTTTTTTTTGTAACATAGAATTTAGAGTTTAAATTCATATGAAATGCTAGAAGAAAAATGATGGAATGAGTGTGAAATGTCTAACATTAAAGAAATATGTTTCACAACCATTCCATAGTTCTTCTAGAAAGTGTGAAAATATATGTATATATTTTGAGAAGAATTTCATAATTTGAAATTTAAATAATATGAAAATTAAAGTATTAATAATTTAAAATTCATTTACAAAGGATTGCAATTTATTCTTGTGAAAAAGTGAATTAGTTACATTGTTTACCACATATATTCATAGTTAGAGAGATAATAACACACATGATATTGTCAACCTAATCTAGGATATTTTATTTTTATTTTTATTAAATAGATAATTTGTATTATGAATATTTATAAATATTATAATCAATAAATTTAAATAGTTAAGATCCATTTTACCTAAATTGTTTATGATATAATTATGATGTTATTTTTAATTTTTTAAATTGTATTTTTAAATAGCGTAATGTAATTAATATATGAAATGGGAAGTGTATTAAAAAAAAGTAAATTTTTTTGTTAGTTAGACTACCTTGTTTTTTTAACCTCAACAATATTCATCCTCTGTCATATAATTACCTTTCATTTCAAAAAAATTAGCGATCGGATTATTGGCTTTGATTTGAGATTTGATTTAATGCACAAGACAATTGAGTTTCCCCTCTACATTGAGGTGGTAACAATATTCATCCTCTGTCATATAATTACCTTTCATTTCAAAAAAATTAGCGATCAGATTATTGGCTTTGATTTGAGATTTGATTTAATGCACAAGACAATTGAGTTTCCCCTCTACATTGAGGTGGTTGGTTATAACAATGGAACCATTTATTTGTGTTTGTTAAAAATGAGGGAAATTATTGTTGATCTTAAATTATAGTAGTGACAACATTTATTTATGTTGATTTCAAAATAGGGAAATCTAGCTTGTGGTTATTGTAGATGACAATGGTTGTGGTTGAGATAAATTGGGTAAATAACGAGAATAAAAAACTAAATTTTATGTTGAAGACATGAGTAGTAAATTGAAATACTTGTATAACCATATCAAATCTCTCATGCAATAAACAAAGTGTGTTGATGAAACCCAGATTTATCAGATTTTTGTTCAATTTTTAAATATTTGTAGATATTTAATCTATATTTTCAACACAAAAGTGTATTGAGTCTATTTATTGGCATAGTAATAAGAATGATTGAAATTAACTTTAATAATATATTCCATTTAAATTTAGTTAATCATGTTCCATGCGATTTGGATATTACCAAATTTTAATTTTAATGTTATTTTTTTTTTCATTTAATAATGACATTAAATGACATTAAATTGTAATAATAGTTGTTTCTAGAAGAATAGTGAAATGCGTGTGAAATTTCCTTTAATATTAGATATTTCACACTCATTCCAAAAATTTTCTTCCAACGTTTCATATGAATTCAAATTCTGAAAATATACACTTGCAAGTAATTGTACTTTCTAATTACAATTTTTTCTTATTAAAAAAAGAAGTGTAATTTGTCAACATTATACTAATGATGGCTCCACCTATGACCATGCAATTTCCCAACAAGGTTATGTGTGTGGTGTGGGTTGTATCTAATGACCAACAGATGCCCAACAAGGTTATTTGTGTGGGTTGTAGCTAATGACTATGAATGAAAAATAAGGAAGAATGCCAAATTTATGAAAAGGAATTATGCCAATTCAAATTTATTTTGGTTAAAATGACCATAATGGTTCACCTTAAGATTAGCTCATAAAAATTTATCCTTACAGATAATAAATATTAGAAATTACTTTCAATATTAAGTCAATAATTCTTCAAACATATAAAAGATATAGATCTCACGAAATCATAATTATGTTATAATTTTTGTTATACTTCATTTTATAAATTGAATAATAGAATTTGGTAGGATTCATATCCCAAAATAAAAAGGGAACTTTTATAAAAACTGTAATAAGTAGCTTGTTGTAAACTAATTCATGTTAAAGACCACTCAACTAATTTTGATTAAAGTTGATGCTTTGGTAAAGTGAACTTCCACCGTTTGAATGGTTAAGGAAATCCAATGAACTTCCACCCTGCAAATTCTTGAGCTAATCGAGCCAAACCAATGCTAATAGAGTGATTGAATACAATAAGTGATCGTGTTAAGATTAATCATATTTTGTATTCTTATACATATATTCTTTGTTTTTTTTTCTAGATGAAGTTGTTTTCTTATTAACAATAAATTTATTTTTTATTTTTTAATTTTAAAAGGACACTTGTCAACTCCATATTGAGCACGAAAAAATCACACATTTCCCTCATACTAGGTTGTAGAATATACCTCTCTATGTTCAAACTTAATCTAGTCTAATTTTTTTTTATATGCTCTTACAAATAATTTATTTTTCTTTGTTAAGTTCTTTAAAACCTATCTATTTTTTCATCAATTACCTATTTACATTACTATATGTATGTATGTCAATTGAAATTATCTTGAGTGGTTAGGAAGAATGTTTTTATCCTCTCCACATGGGTTCAACTTCCACAAGTGATGTGATAAACTCATATTAAATATATTATTATTATGGATTCAAGCCTTCTTATTGAATAACCTTAATCCCTAAAAAATATCTTACCTTCATCTACAATAGAGTGGATGAGTAATATATGCATATATATATATAAATATGTATGTACACATATATGTTTAATAATTATAATTATAAATAAAAATATTATATATATAAAGATTAAATAATTACACCTAATTTTTTAAGTGCCATCTTGATCTTTTGATTTTTTTTCCATTTCCCTTTCGTAAGAATTCCTCTTATGTTCTCTTGCATTTGGCATCGTCGCCTCATCCTTATATACTAGAATCCATATTTATAGATATACTATAATGGTATGATAACAATACAAAATTAATGGAATACAATATATGCAAAATAAATTCTAGAATATAGAATCTTAAAGAGTCTTGAATAAGTAATGATTTTTTTTGAGATTGTAAATAAAAAGTACAGTTCCTTGCAAATTAATAGTAGTTTTGTAGGTATTTATAATTTAAGGGACCCTAAATGACCCTGAAGTTCTTCATAGGTCCTTGATTGATGTATTCTTCCTTGTTTTAACCAATAAAATCATAATTATAAACTTATCCAATCTTACTTGGGCACCATTGTAATTGTAACCTTATACATAATTAAAACTAAAGAACGACACCATTGTTTCTTTCTCTTGACATGCCAACATATCTAATAGATGTGTATAATTGAATATCACATAGTTTTTTTGTGTTTCGAAAATGATATTTGCTTGTAAAGAGAGAATCCATACAGGTGAAAATAGTTTTTAGAATAGAGGACTAAGAATCAATTGTGGTCCATATTATTATTTCATATTTAGGGTGGAAAGGTGGTGCAAAGTGAAGATTGGAATCTCCTTCAGGTTGGATCCTGAGAACGCTTTAGGGTGGCGGGGTGGTGCTAGGGAAAGTTGGAGCTTACAGGGAGTCAGAGCATCCTTTTAGTTGGAGCTTGTAAAACTAGGGGGTTGGAGCCTCAATCGAATTGGAGATGGTAAATCAACGTGTTGGAGTTGATAAAACCAGGAGGTTGGAGCCTTCTTCTAGTTGGAGTTGGTAAGATAGGGTGTTGGTGCATCCTTTTAATCAGAGATGATAAATTAAGGGGTTAGAGCCTCCTTCTAGTTGTTATTGGAAAATCTTGGAAGTTGGAGCTTCTTGTTGATGTAATACTTAATACTTGTATTAAAAGTGTTTGGTGGTTTTTATCCAAAAGGGTTTCCACCTAAAAATATCTTATGTGTTGTCTTTGATGTTTTATATTGTTGAATGATGTTAATTTTTTAATGTTTACGTGATATAATTAAAATTGTAAAAATATGCCCAATACTAATTCACCCCCCCTGTCAGTATTGGTGAATATTCCAACAAATTAGAATTATAGCTTCCATCAGTTGCAACCTAATAGCTAGAATACATATCTCAAGAGATTAGAGATGGGAAAGTTAAGGAAGCACACATCCAAATGATCAAAGAAAGTCTCGAGTAATGTACCAGACAAGACCTATTACTGTTTATGAAGAGAAACAAGTTGGTCTAGTTCCTTTATTTGATGAATCATGCTTTGAATTTTGGAGAGGTAGAACGAAAGTCTATTTGGGAGATATTGGAAATGATGTATGGAATTTTGTTTTTTTTGGAAATACATCTACCAATGAATCAAGACGATACAATTAAAAATCCGCGAATGTAATTTCAAGTGATTTTCTAGTTTTTTTTAAAATCCAATAGGTCAATGGTCATCAGCCAAACATCTGTGGGAGAAGCTTCAAAATATCTAATTAAAGAATCATGGAGGTAAATATGAATATGGTGATGATAATCAGAGAAAATATCCTAGTAACCATGAAGAACAAGAAGTAGAAGTGGACAGAGAGAGTGAATTGTTCAGTTCCTTAAGTGATCTTAACAAAATAAGGAACCAAAATCAAATACTTGAAGCTGAAGTTATTCAAAATTAAAAGGAAATTTATGCAACTTTGGTAGAAATAAATACGATCAGAAAGGAAAATGAATTTTATAAGGAACATATATATGATTTTGAAAAAGTGATAGAAGAAGTTTCCCTCCTAAGAATTCAAGTTGAGGAAGCAGAAAAGAGAGACAAAATATTAACAAACCAGTTAAATAATTTTTTTTTGAAGTATGAGGTAGAAGTTAATAAAAAAAAGGAAATTATTTGGTAAATGCATGATGTTGAAAGGAAGAATCATGTCATTAATGATAAGGATCAAGAAATTTCTCACTTGAAGATGAAGGAAAAAGAATTAGATGAAGCTACATGCACTGAAGGAAAAAGCTCCAAGCTCTCACACAACAAGATTGAAGAGAATTCTGATAGAAAAATGCTTCAAAGGATAAATCAAATTGAAAGACAAAATAATATTGAATGTGTTGTTCTTCCAAGAAATTATGCTAAGTTTATCAAGGACAAGGAACAAAAAAGGACTAAGCCTCCTCCAAGGAAGAATGTCTTCAAAAGATCAACAACATCAAGGCAAGCCATTTCATCTAGGTACCCTATTATGTTTAATGGTTATCATTTTTCATGTACTAAAATTGGGCATAAGGCTAGGGATTGAAAAGCTTATGACAAGGATGATTATCTAGATCATTATCAAAACCTTAGAGGCAAGTTTGCAGAATCACAGGGTGAATATTCAAATGGCTTCATCAGTAGAAAGTATATGCTAGTTTCTTTATCTTTCAGAGATCATTTAGAATGCTTTCAATTCCACAACTATGGACACAACTCATGATTACAGATACATGACAAAACCTTCTATGAAGGAAAATATTGATATTATATACAAGAAAATTTGGAGAAGAAAATAAAATTAAGAATAATAGGCGAATTAAGAAATCTTAGAAATCATTTTCCAAGGATTTGTTAAGTTGTAATACCATGATGAATCTACAGGTACAAAGGAATATTATCCTGCAGTAGAGTAGGTTCATGCATTATTTTGAATAATTTGGCTTGACAACTCATTGTCTTATGAATTTTGAAGACGGGGAGTCTAAGTATCATTGGTTGCAAGTTTGAAGATCTATCCTTCGATAGTTTGATTGAAAAATGGCAGATGTGAAGAATTTTTTAGTGTATTAATAAAAAATGTGGGTAGATTAATTAGATTTTTGTTTAGTGGAGTAGCAGATATGGAAAGAAAAGGACAATTTTCAAGATTGAAGAATTGCAAAGGGACTCATTGTCTTTGTCATAGAGGTAAATAATTTTGTAATGCATATTGACAGGTGGAATTAGTTGTGGAAAACAATGAGAGACATAATATGTCATGTTAGAAATTAATAACAAAGAAATGGAACACATAAAATATTGCAGAAATGCAAACTAAAAAAAGCATAAAACAAGCGAGACACAAATATACGTGGTTCACCCAATCTGGGCTATGTCCACAGATAGGAAACCAATCCTTAATTTTATATTATCTAGCAAACTAAAGGGATACAACCTACAACAAATTTGTTGTAAATTCCTGTTTGCGCTCACACACTCTCCTTTCCTTTTCTCACACAAAATGATACACAACCAAAATAAAATTCCCTCATATAAAATAAGGGTTTACTTATAGGGAAAAATCCATAAATTAACATAAATTCTTTTGTCAGATCTTCTCCCTAATGAACGACCCAGATTGACTACAAATTACAATATCTTACAAGGAATTTTTTCTCTAAATTTTTTCTTTATTCCTTTGGAATACCCCCATCCAAAGAACTTAAAGGCCTTATATTTATTACGTAAATAATAATATCTACAACAACCCAAAATTGTAATGGTAATCTTGCATGGAATCTCATACAACTTGAATGCTCCATGATAACTGCTCATTATTTATGACCCACCATTAACTTTTGGTGTCCCTGGAACTATCTTCTCTCTATGAATTCCATGGTATGAAAAATAATTGTAAAAATCCTTGTTGCAATATTCACCTCCATTATATGATCTAAGACACTTCAAATTCTTTCCTATCTCATTCTCAACCAAATTTTTCCATTTCAAAAGTCTCATATCTAACGATATCGAAGACATTGGATTTATTTAAAATATCATAAATCCAAGTTTTCCCAGTTGCATCATCAATAAAAGTAACATAATAATTAGAGTCACTGAGAGATGATATACGAGCTGGCCCCCATATATATATATATATATATATATATGCACAAGTTCTAATTTTCCACTCTCCTTTTATTTCCCAACTCTAAGAAATATGTCTCTCTTCTATATTCCATAAACATCATTAGGGGATTTTTGAGGTCTAAAATGGCCCTCCTAAGAAAATTATAAAATAATAGTGGAAATTATTAAATAATATTAGATTACATCATCAAATTTTAGAAGGAAAAAAGAAAAAACTACTTTTTAAACTCATATTTTCAACTTATCGCCCTATCGATTTGCACAAATTTTGAGTAGAAACACTCATTAGATGCATAATTTGATTCCTCATCCAATGAGTCCCCATGTTGCATACTTTCTATGGAACCTGCTACACGAAAAATGAGAAATACATGAAAAAACGTGATTGCAATCATGTTTTTTCATGTATTTCACATTTTTTCATGTAGCAAGGTTCATCGAAAGTATGAAACATGGGTACTCATTGTATGAGGAATTAAATTTTACATCCAACGAGTACCCCCACTCTAACATTGAGTAAAACCTTAGGGAGATAATTTGGAAATACAAGTTGAAAAGGTAGTTTAATTATTTTTTAATTTTTTAATATTTTTTATTTTTTACCCCAAAAATGGTGAATTATCCCCAATGGTTTACATCATCATCTTGAATCCTATTGGTTCTTATAAAGTTTATTTTCTTTTGTACATTTTTCTTAGGAGGCCCATTTTAGACCTCAAAATTCCTCTAATGAATTCTCACAAAAATCAAAATCAACATGCTTCAAACCTCGCAACAAATTTCTTGAGTGAAGAATTTGCATCCCCTTTTGACTCATGTTCCCAAGCCTATGATGCCACAATTTTTTATTTTCTCTTGTGGAGGTTAAAGAATTACCAAAATCAGAATTACCATTGCATAAATACAATGTAACAACCTTTTCTCTTTTTTCTATTATCAGGGCTCCTTTAGTGACCTTGTAGGTTTTGTCTATAAATGTTGTTACACAAACTTCCATTCTCAACTTCCCTATTGAAATTAGATTTTTCTTTACATATGGAAAATTCCTTGCCTCCTTTAGCAACTATTGGTTTCCATTCTATTGGTTTATCATCAACCAAATGAACTTGTCCAAAATATCCTTGAAAATAGCCATGAAAATGTTTACTATGGAGTGTGGCATCGAATGAAGCCCCTAATTCTACCACCCAGGCATCAATAATATTTTCTAATGAAACAATCAAAGCATATTACGACACATCACCTATTCAATCCACCTTTCCTTGGCTGACTACAATATCTTCGGTTCTTTCCTTTCTTTAGTTTTCTTCCCCTAGCCTCTGCAATCAAAGCATTACCTTATGTCTCACCTGAGATTTTCTGTCACATTTCCCTGCTAAGGATAGCACCAACAACATCATAAAACTTTAAAGTACTAGAACCAGAGACAAAATTACTGATAACCATGACTAATCCATTCCAACTTTCTGACAATGAGAACAAAAACATTAGAGCCCTAACTTCATTGTCAAAATTTACCCCGATGGAACTTAATGTATTGGCTAGGATAAATTCAATTAAATGGTCAACAATATATCTACCTTCTGACAACTTGATATTAAATAAAAGCTTCATAAGAAATACCTTTTTTGAGTCTAAGGTCTTTTCATATATGCCTTCGTTAGATATTTTGTTGTCATTTCCTTTGAAATATTGAAAGCCACCGATGTTGTCAAGAACAATCATATTTTTCCTAGTTCCTTTCTATTGAGAATCTCCCATTCTTCATATTTCATACTCATAAACTTATTTTATTTTCCTATCAATGGCAGGTAAAGATACTTTTTATACAAATAATCCTCTATTTGCATGTTCCATAGCTGGTAATTTTGGCCATTGAATCTCTCAACCCTAAACATACCATCTTCTACATTGCTCCCATTCAAACCAAGAAACCTTATTTCTTGTGATTTTATTAGCCAAATAGACCTTCGACTATGATACTAGTTCTTAGAAATTAAATAATAAAGAAATAGAACACATAAAATAATGTAGAAACACAAGCATAGAAAAGCATAAAACAAGAGAGACACAAATTTATGTGGTTCACCCAATTTGGGCTACGTCTAGGTAGAAGAAACTGGTCCTTCCTTTTATATTATCTAACAAACTGAAGAGATACAACCTAAAACAAATCTGTTGTAACTTCCTCTTTTCTCTCACACAATTTCCTATCTTTTTCTCACAAAGAATGATACACAACCACAATAAAATTATCTCATATAAACTCAAGGTTTCCTTATAAGGTAAAAAACCTTAAATTAACATAATTTCTACTGTTATATCCTCCACCCAATTAACGACCTACATTGACTATGAAATTATAATAGTTTACAAGGGTTTTTTTTCTCTAAAATTTTCTTTCAGGGGCACTAACCCTGAACCCTCACCATGGGGGGGAAAGACCCCCCACACCACCCCTATCAGGGGCTGGGATCCAAAAGTGGCTAAAACAAGAGCTTTGAATTAGGAAGATAATCAAGTTCGACACCCAACATGTCAGCTGAAAAGAATTAGTCAAAGGGATAAAGGAATATTGTAAGAAGACATAGAGAGATATTTTGTTAGAGGGATTTACCCTTTTCCATTGATGTCAAAGGGGGAGAGATATCAAGAAAGGAATATTATATGCATGCAATAATCGTAGAGGGAGTATGTGTGTTTCCATCAATTACAAAAGGGCATATTTTTTAATGGTGCTAAAATTTATGCCGACATCTATCTTTAAATTATCTTACTATATGTTTGTGGATTGAATTGATTGTAAGCTCCAATGAACAAGAATCCCTGGAAGAATGAGAAGATCTTGCAGTGTGGTCATGATTCCCCACTTTCAATGAATAGCTTGAATGGGAATAATAGTAATTTGGCAAGAAATTCGATTAGCGTTTTATTGTATTCATTGTGGTGATTCCAATGGTAGGTGGAACACCACATAAATCCTCACGGTTGAGGAGACATTCTCCATCAAAGTTGGAGCCCCAAATGGTATGATAAAGGTACCCCCCTCTAAGGCGTTAAAGATAATAATATGGTTGGTTAAATTTGGCATGATCAATGTTGACCAAATCAACACTTCGAATTATAGGGAATTTTATATCCTAAAATCAAATTTATAAGGAGGATTATGCCAAAGGTTTTTATTGAGAAAATAATTCAAAATTTGGAACTCAGGTTGGCTCCATAAGTTATGAATTTGAAAATAAAATTTTTGAAATAATTGAAGGTTAGATCCATGATTTTTTGGGTAAAAAAATAATTTAATTAGCCTTTGCATTATTTTTTAGGACAATAAATAATTATTTTAACCTTAGCATTTCAAATGTTGCGATAAGTCTTCCCTCAAGAAATAAAGTGTGTATGTAATAATCAACCTATGCATGAGTGTAGCTTGAATCGTGTCAATGGATAGAACAAATAAAAAGTGAGGTATTAATTACCTATGCAATTTTACTACGTTGAGATGGATTGATATATTTTAATGGACATAATTTCGGAGTTTAGATAGCTGAACATTTATGTGGATGTAGCCCTTGTTCTCTTAAAAATCAATGAATACATTTGATATCTAGTGTGATTGAATTGATATTTTTATGAGTTCATGCGAGGAGTATGGTTAAGTCATGTGACTAAATGCTAGGTAGTAGTGTAATTAAAATCTAATATGCAAAGTTGTGGAGAGAACGATTGAAAGAGGAAGATAAATACTAGTGTGTTAAATTACTAAGATTGTTGAATGATGTGTGCTCTATCAAAGTGATAAATGGTTGACTATGTTTGGTCCGTGTGTGTATGAAATTGGTGTGCAATGTGTGTGTGATTTACCTGTGGGATTTAATGTTGCGAAAATTGTAGAATGAGAAAGAATATTTCTTATTCTTTTGTGATTAGAGATAAGAGGATAGAGTTTGATGGTGCATTGTTGAGATTGCTAGTGTTTTATCATATGCCATATATGTATATGTAATGTATTATTGATGACTGAGAACATGGTGTAGTATATTTTGCCTATGCTAGTGTTTGTATGTCTGGTTATGAGTCTAGAATTGAAAATGTTGGATGGATGAAGGAGAGGGACTGGATATGTTTCTAAGCATATTTTTGTACTACTCATAATTGCAGGTGTTGATATGAGCACATTGATGACATATCTAGTTGGTTGTTGAGCCAATATATTGCTATTGTAATAGTGTGGCTTGATAATTTTGAAAAGAGATTTGCATTGCTCACTGAAATGTATTGGTATGCCTTAAGAGTTCTAATGTCTACATGGATTTTTTGGTGCTATGATAGTGATCTCGTCGAAAGCAGGGTTTCGATAGAGGGCTTGTAAATGATGTGTTTGCATTGCAAGAATGAAGCAGTGAATAAGCTATTTAGATTGAACATTTATGATCAGAGTCATGATGTTGCTATGAATGGAAAATGATATGTATGAGCATAAAGTGATTTTGGTGTGTTCTTGATGTTTTGGGAAGACTTAGGGTTTGATATATATGTTGAGACAAAGAGGACAAAGATTGGTGTTGCTTCTAGTTGTATTGTTGAATAGTTTATCTCCATTATTTATATATAATTTGGTGAAGCACTCTTCCTATCATCTGTTAAAATTTTGGCCTTTGAAGATGGGTGAAGTTTTCACCCGAAATGTCGAGCATTTCGAACATAATACACATGCTTCTAGAAGATCTAAACAACATGTTGTTGAATAGTTTCAAGGGTGTGATATATTTCAAGTTGATGAAAATATGCTAGTATACCACTATTTAAGGAAAATGCTCGTAGGTTTTGGCTTGATATACTGCTAGTACATTGATGCAAATGATGTAGACAAATATATGTAGGTTTCTAGTACAACATTGATGCATGTTTGATATGCTACTGGTGTAATAGATATCTAATGTGCGTAAGGGTTATGAAAACATATCCATAAGTGACCATTGGAAAAAATTAGAGACAATGTAGTGACAATGTGTGTGATCCATTGAAAATAGTGGTTGGATCGCTATCAGAGTAGTGGTTATCAAATGGAGTGATCAAGTGCAGTGACCGAGCATCATATTTAATGTGGTCCATATTATTACTTCATATTCAAGGTGGTAGGGTGGTGTAAGGTGGAGATTGGAATCTACTATAGGTTGGAGCCTGAGAACACTTTAGGGTGGTAGGGTGGTGCTAGGGAAAGTTAAAGTGTTGTGAAACCAACTCCAAAAATAGAAGAAAAGAGATATCGATGCCTTAGAAATAAGCCACTTTGAGGGAGCAACCTCCAATACATTACACATTGAATGAAAAATTCTTGGATGATACAAATTACAAAACCTCCTTTCTATATATAGGAGTCCATGGGGCCACCATGTAATCCTAATGGGGCCACAATGTAATCCTAGTTGACCTAAAAATTATAATTTAAGGGCACAATAATAACAATATGGGGGTTATAGGGGTACAATAATAATAATAAGGGGGTTACACTAACAACAATAAGGGACTATAATAGTAATATAGGGACCTAACATGCCCCTCTCCTTCAAAAAAGTGTTGTCCTCAAATCTTGAGTAGGTCTGGGTGTTTTTGTATAAAATTCTCATCTTCCCGTGTAGAATCTTTAGTGGATAAGTTATTCCACTTGATGAGATACTCTGAAATTGATCGATTTCGTCGTTGTTGAGTTATTTTTTCCGTGACCGCTTCAGGTTCCAATATGATTTATCCTTCCTCATCGAGTTAAAATATTAATTTGGTGAATATTTTCTATGTACTTTAAGCGTGAAACATGGGCCAGATACACTCGTGAAGAAGGATGGCTCAATTTGTATGCCATAGTACTAATCTTTTGCAACACCTTGTAAGGACCATGCTAGCAGTGATAATTTATTATCCTTCTTAGCTTGCTTGAGGGACATTTGTTTGTATGGTTGTAGCCATAAAAATACCCAGTCTCCTACATCAAAAATTCTCTCACTGCGATGTTGATCTGCCTGTTGTTTCATTCGATTTTGTGCCAAATTCAGGTTATCCTTTCAGATTTGGAGAAATTCTTGTTGATGCTCAATGTGATATTCCACTGCTTGAACCTTCTAATTTTCTCTTAAATACGATGTGATGGATGGTGGAAGATACCCATAAAGTGCCATAAATGGGGTCATTTTTGTTGCAGTATGGAAGGAAGTGTTATACTACCATTCAACGAGAGGTAACCACTTGACCCATTGTGTTTGTTTATCAGATACAAAACAATGAAGATATACTTCCAAACATTTATTTACTATCTTAGTTTGACCATTGGATTGAGGATGATAAGATGAGCTATGAGCTAATTGAGTACCCAAACAAGAAAATAACTCCGTCCAAAAATTTCCAGTAAAAATGGGATCTCTGTCGCTCACAATAACCCTTGGGTTTCCATGTATCTTTTGAATTGTGTCCATAAATGTAGTAGCAACTGTACTTTCTCTAAATGGATGAGATAATGCACAAAAGTGTGCATACTTGGTAAGTCTATCAATTACCACCATGATGACACTCTTTCCTTTGGACTTAGGTAAACCTATGATAAAATCCATTGAAATATCCTCCCAATGTTGACTTGGAATGAATAAAGGTTGTAGAAGACCCGGGGTCTTAATTGTCTCAACTTTATTCTGCTGGCAAACCAAAAATTCTGCCACAAACTTTTGAATATCAGATTTAAGGCCATCCCAAAAAAATTCTTTCTTCACCCTGTGGTAAGTTTTTAAAAATCCTGAGTGTCCTCCTAAAGGAGAAGTGTGCAATTCCAGAAGAATCTTTTGTTTTAGTTGGGAATTCTTACAAATATATAAGCGATCTTTGTACCATAAGGAATCACTTTTCCAACTAAATGTATTAGATGTACTAGGATCTTGCTGCAACTTTTGAATGAGTGTCCATACATCTTTGTCCTTCTTCCATTCATCTCTTGCTTCGGTTATCCAATCTGGTTGGATAATAGAAATGGCACAAAGCAATGCTTCCACCTCTTCATTCTTTCTTGAGAGTCCATCTGCAACAACATTTAGCTTCCCTTTTTTGTATATTATTTCAAAGTCATAACCCAACATCTTTGTGACCCATTTTTGCTGCTCTTCTGAAGATAGTCTTTGTTCCAAAAAGTGTTTAAGACTATCATGATCAGTTTGTACCTTGAAGTGTCTTCCCATTAGGTAAGTTCGCCATTTCTTTAGTGCATGCGGTATTGCTAACATTTCCTTCTCATAAATAGGTTTCTGTAAATACTTTCCTTTGATTGGACGACTTTCAAAAGCAATGGGTCTTCCTTCCTGCATTAAAACTGCACCAATTCCATTTCCTGAGGCATCACATTCCACAACAAAGGTTTTTGTGAAGTCTGGCGTAGCTAAGACCGGTGCTAGGCACATTGCCTCTTTAAGATGTTCAAAGGCCTTAGTTGCTTCAGGAGTCCATGAGAATGCATCTTTCTTCAATAATGTTGTTAGAGGTGCTGCTATTCTCCCATAATTCTTAACAAACTTGCGATAATAGCCTGTTAACCCGAGAAATCCTCGCAACTGCTTTATTGTCTTGGGGACTTTCCATTCCTTAATAGCTTTAATTTTGTTAGGGTCTACTTTAACACCCTCGTGAGATATAATATGACCCAGATATTCCACCTCTTGTACTCCAAAGAAACATTTGGATGTTCTTGCATATAATTGTTTCTCCTGCAATAGTTTGAGCACCCTGTCAACATGTTCAACATGATCCTTCCAAGACCTGCTGTAGATTAGTATATCATCCAAAAATACTAGCACAAATTTTCTAAGGAAGGGTTTGAAAATGGAATTCATCAACCCTTGAAATGTAGAAGGTGCATTGGTAAGGCCAAAAGGCATGACCAAAAATTCATAATGACCCTCATGAGTTTGAAATGTTGTTTTGGAATATCTTCAGTCTTCATTCTAATTTGATGATATCCTGAACGAAGATCCAACTTGGTAAAATAAATTGCTCCATGTAATTCATCCAATAATTCATCAATCACAGGAATGTGAAATTTATCTTTAATGGTGAGCTTATTGAGCTCCCTATAATCAGGACACATTTGCCATGATCCATCCTTCTTGTGTACCAATACTACAGGAGCAGAGAAAGAACTTTGACTAGGTTGAATTATACCCGCCTCTAACATTTCTGCAATCATACGTTCAATTTAGCTCTTTTGGACATAAGGATATCTATAAGGCCTAATGTTTGGAGGAACACTTCCTGGAATCAAATGAATAGCATGATCATGATCACGAATAGGTGGGAGTCCTTTGGGAGTTTCAAACACCTTGGAATAATTGTCCAAGACTTGTTGGAGATCTGCAGAAATAGATGATTTTGATGTTGGAACTTCTAGTGAGCATAATTGTGCAATTACGCCTCGCTGTTCTTTCTTTAGAAGCTTTGTCATGACATTAGAGCTTATTATGCTTCCTGGCTTCCCCGCAATACCCCGTAATTCGACTTCCTTTCCTTCTGAAAAAAATTTCAAGAAAAGTTCTTGAAAATTAAAAGCTACCGTCCCCAAAGATTGTAACCATTGTACTCCTAGTACAACATCAGAACCTCCCATAGGAATGGAAAGCATTGGACTAGTCAATACATATTCCCCCATGGTTAGCTTGATATTATGGCATTTTCCCGAGCAATTTATAGTTCCTCCATTTGCAACCATCACTTGACATTCTGGTGCTGGGTATAGGAAACAATTTAATTCCTTGGCTACCTTACAATGAATAAAATTATGGGTGCTACTTGAATCAATCAACACTATTACCTTTTTTTTCTTGATTTGTCCTTCTATCTTGAGAGTTTGAGGAGTGGTAATTCCTGCCAGTGCATTACACGATATGGTAGGATTCATTTCTTCCTCTTCTAGGGCTGGTTCCTGGTGTATATCCTCTTCTTGTTCATTTTCTTCTTCCTCTTCACAATCTATGTAAAATAATTTCTTCTCAGCACACTTATGACCTTTAGTGTATTTTCTATCACAACTGTAGCAAAGCCCTTTTTCTCTTTTTCTTCCAATTGTTGTGGTGTCAACCTTGTAGGTTGTGGAAATCTAGGCGTAGCAACACTTCCTTCTTTATAGAATTGAGTGGTAGGCTTCCTTGTCGCCAAAATTTTACATTCAACTTTTCTTGCCAACCTGAATGCCTTCTCCAATGAATCAGGTTCCAAAACGCGAACTTCATGTTGGATGTTATCCTTTAAAGTGCCTAGGAAGAGATCAATCCTGTGTTCCTCTGTAAGATCAGTTACCCTTATATTCAATTTTTGGAAGTCCTCAATGTGCTGCCCCACTAAACCCTTTTGTTTGAGATTTATCAGTTGGCTAAAGAAGGTGTTTCTCTTTGTATCCTCATAATGTGCTATCATTTCCTCCGTAAAAATTGACCAAGTGACAATTTTTTTACGGGAGCAAAGCCATCGATACTATACAAATGTATTTTGTTCTAAATGTAAAGTTGCAATGCGTACCTTTTGTGTGTTTTGCACGTTATGGAGATCAAAATATTGCTCCATCTGTAGTATCCATGTTACAGGATCCTTTCCATCAAACTTCCTCATATCCATTTTTGGAATATGGTGGTTCTTCCCGCCAACATTAGAGTTTATGAAATCATGATTAACATTCATTTTGTTCTCATCATGAGTTTCCTCTACTATCTTTTCACCATTAGGAAACATTTCTTGTATCAACTTTGTCAAACCTTCCATGTCTGCTTTTATATCATTCTTCATGTTTTCCATCTTAGCTTCCATGTCATCCATCTTAGATTCCATGTCAGCTTCCATGCCATCCATCTTAGCTTCCATGCCATTCTTCAAACCATCCATCTTATATTCCACGTATTTATTCAAACCATACATCTTAGTTTCCATGCCTTTCTTCAAAACTTCCATGTCATTTTTTGTTGCTCTTTGCTAGAGAAAAATTTGTTGCTCTTGCTCTTGTAATTTTGATATGTCATGTTGTCATTCTTCATCTTCATGAGTCATAGTAGAGCCTTCTAAAGGCTTAATGGGTGTTGAATTCGTTTTAGGGGTCATTTGAGAATCCAATACTGATGTCTATTCTATAATATGCCCTTGGATTCAATTTAACTTGATTCTTCAAACAAGACTTATGCAATTCGGAAAAAAATACACACCTTTTACTTGATTTTGAGGAGCTCAATTTTGAAATTGACTTATCTCTATATTTACAGATCCTAAATATCTGAAATTTGGCCCTTAAGTATTCCTCTGAAGCTTCTTTCAAATTCCATAGGTCTGAATTGATTTGTATTCTTCAAGGCAAAGTTATGTTCAATCTCCCACAATGACCTAATTATGGACTAGTTTAGTAGAGCGAACTTGTATTACTTGCCACATGTCATTGTTTGCTCCTTTGGCTCTAAAATTTATAGACAGGAAACTATAGTCTGTGTAATTCCAGTCAATTTTTATAGAATTCCAATCCGATGGTCAGAAAGAGAGTTATGAAGAAATTCCTATGATCACCTCTTTGAGATGAAATTCGGGAGCCTGAAAAAGACCTAACTTCCATAGATCATATCTCCGAAAATTTTGCAAAACAAGCTCTGAAATTTTTTGGCGATGTTCCTCAGGTTTTCAACTTCACGCTCAAAAAATTTCAGGTTTTTAACCTTCGTAGAAAAAAAGTTATAGCGAAAATTCTGTGATGACCTTTTAAAGTGAAATTCAGGAGCTTGCAAAAAGCCCTAACTTCCACAGATCATATCTCCGAAAATATTGCGAACCAAACTCTGAAATTTTGCAAGATGTTCCTCCATATTTAATATTCACACTCTAAACATTTCAGATTATGATCCTTTGTAGAGAAAAATTTATAGAGAAAATTCCACGATGACCTGTTTGGAGCAGCGAAACCCTAGAATCCAAAGCTCTGATACCAAATGTTGTGAAACAAGCTCCAAAAATAGAATAAAAGAGATATCAACGCCTTAGAAATAAGCCACTTCGAAGGGGCAACCTCCAATACATTACATGAATGAAAAATTCTTGGATGATACAAATTACAAAACCCCCTTTCTATATATAAGAGTCCATGGGGCCACCATGTAATCCTAGTGGGGCCAGAATGTAATCATAGCCGACCTAACAATAATAATTTAAGGGCACAATAATAAAAATATGGGGGTTACAGGGGTACAATAATAAGAATAAGGGGGTTACACTAACAAAAATAAGGGATTATACTAGTAATATAGGGACCTAACATAAAGCTTGTAAGGAGTTGGAGTATATTTTCGTTTGGAGCTAATACAACCAGGGGCTTGGAGACTCCTTCCAATTGGAGTTGGTAAATCAAAGTTTTGGAGCATCCTTTTAGTTGGAGTTGATAAAACTTTAGGAGGTTGGAGCCTCCTTCCAGTTGGAGTTGGTAAAATTGGGTTTTGGTGCATCCTTTTAGTAGAAATTGATAAATATGGGGGTTGGATCCTCCTTCCAGTTGTTGCTGGGGAATCTTGGAAGTTGGCAGCTTCCTGTTTTTGTAATCCTTAATACTTATATTAAAAAATTTTGGTGGTTTTTATCCCATAAGGGTTTCCACCTAAAATATCTTGTGTACTATGTTTGATGTTGTGCATTGTTGAATGGTGTTGACTATTTAATTTTTACATGATACAAGTAAAATTGTGAAAATTTTCCAAATACTAATTCAACACCCATCTCAATATTAGTGAATATTCCAACAATAAGAACCTTCCTTGAGGGTAGAAGAAAAATTATCTCCATCAATGTGGTATAAGGACATTATATTTTATTTACAAAATTTTGAATGTCCACCAAAATTAGATAAAGATAAAATGGGATCTCTCAAACTTCAAGCTATAAAATATTATATCTTGAATGGATGTTTATATTAGAAAGATCCATAGCGAGTGTTATTGTTAGGTTTGATAAAAGAGGAAACTAATGGAATTATTGATGAATTTCACAAGGGAGTATGTGGGGGTCATTATGCATGGAGCGAAATAGCTCACAAAATATTAAGAATAAGATTCTATTCGCCAAAATGATTTTCAAAAGTAAGTACTAAAGTCTGAGCATGTGTATAATGTCAAATGTTTGTAGGTAAACAAGAGCTTTCTCCACTACCATTGATTTTAGTTCTAGTTGAAGCACCATTTATGCAATGGGGTCTTGATTTTATGGGAGAAATCCATCCACCCTCAAGAATTCAACATAAATGAATACTTACATCCACATAATACTTCACAATGTGGATGTAAGAAAATCCTACTAGGGCCATAACATATGCAATTGTAATCAAATTTTTGGAAGAAAACATCTTGTCCAATTTTAGTTTCCATAGAAAGTTAATTGCATATAATGCACATGATTTTAAATCAATGATTATCTTCAATTTATGTTATAAGTATAATATTATTCTTAGTCATTCAATAGCCTATTATCCCCAAGGCAATGGGCTAGTTGAATCTTCAAATAAAATTCCAATGAGAATTATTAAGGAAGTTTCGTTAGACAACAAAAGTAAATGTGATTCATATCTTAAATATGCACTCTGGTAAAATAGAATATCAACAGAGAGATCCACAAATAAATCTCCATTGTAGTTGGTGTATGGATTAGAAGTTGTTTTTTATGTCAACTTGCTTTACCTTTGATTGAGATTTTCCAAGACGCATATGAAGAGCCCAATTATTTTACTAGAAGAATAAATCAAGTTATGGAATTGCAACAGCACATAAAGAAAGTAAAGGAGAAACCATATAAATACCAACATTAGATAAATAAAATATTTGAGAGGTGAGCCAAAGAAAGAGACTTTAATCCTAGAGATTTAGTGTGGAGGTGGGATGTCCAAAGAGAGGAAAAAGAAAAACTATCTGAAGCATTTAATTGAATTATAAGAATCGTTTTGGTTCACATTCTCATTGTATATACTATTTTGGATTGGATTTCTATGGTTCTTAGTGTCCTAGAATGACACATTATCACTAGGTGGAGCCAATGTTGTAACACATAACTAGTTTCAAATTTTAGTGTGGAAGTCATTTTTATTTTTAATTTTTTTTAGAATTTGGGGTTTTATTTATAATGTATAAAGATATAAAATTAAAAATTTTGCGTGCTTGGAACTCTCTGCAACAAAATAAAGATAGAGAAAATTGAATTTGTGCATTACCAATGCTTCACAGATCAATAGTAGAGAATTGTTTTGACCCCCTAATCTACGCAACAATTAAGAAATGGAGAGTCTAAAATGAAACCAGAGAAATAAACCACCTAAGTTACATGGTGCAATTATAATATTTTTAGGGGCCCCATCCCTAATCTATGAAAGATAATAACTCACCCTCAAACACCATTCTAGTGACATAATGTGGCATTGTAAGGAAATAAGGACTGGACCTAGAAATGACAAGAAAAGTTGACAAAGCATACAATTCAAAATTTCTAGGGTACGTGGTAGCTAGATGATAGTTTATGTGTGGTCCATGTAGGTGTGACATCACCATAACACCATAAGTCCATATTGTAAAAGAGAAGGAAAATGGATTTTCATGTACCTTCATCGAATTAAAATACACCATGCGCTTTCGAATTTCTTCATTAGTTTTAAAGAAAAAGAGATAATTGTCTCATTCGTTAATTATTTAAGAACGAGAACATCTAAAGGAGCACCAACAAAACAAAATTGGGTTTGTGATAGTTAAAGGTGCCACCAACATAATTTGACTGTGTTTTGATAATTTTTAGTCTTTCCTCCTTCTCATTTCAATATGAAGCTAAATAAATCAAACCATGAGTCTAATAAGTCTTCATGACCTATGACCTATTAATTTTGAGGAAATGAGTATAATTGACGGGGATGGATATGTTTTTGACACCCACTATCAATTTTACCTCTACAAATTAAGAGAGAATTATTGTCAACATTTAAAATATATTCAATATGTTTCATTGGTTCGAAAGTCATATTTAGATAGGTTTATCATTTCCCAAACCTTTCATTTCCTTGAATTTTTAACGCAATGTGTTAAATTTAACTACATTCCTAGCAAGGAAGCTATAATTTATAGGAATGGAATTATTCTTCTTTTCATTAACCTCAAGTCTATCCAAGAAATTCTCAAAAAAATCATGCCCATCGAAGCCTAACCTCTAAATGGAAAGAATTTAAGCCTAAATTATAAGAATTAAAGTGAGAGGAAAGAAAAAATTTATTACAATTATTTTTACCTTTAGATGCCCCAACACCAGAAACTCCACTTCTGTAACATACTAGTATTTTACCTATATCAAAAAACAAATTATGGCTATATTTTGTTATATTTTAGGTTGTAGTGATAACCAAACGACTGTTAAGGAAATATTATGTTTCTTGTCCTTCATTTCCCCCGTTAAAAATTCATTCTTCAGGTTTCATTTTAGTTAGTACCTACCTAAGGTCATAAATTTTCAGTTATTCTAGTACAACCTAACCAAGTATTTTAGGTAATAGTCTTTCTAAGTCTATATGTTTATTTATTTTCGAGTTGTAAAATTTTAGTTTATATTTTTTTTTAATTTTATTTTTTAATGATTAATTAATTATTTACTTATATCAACAGTCTCATTTTTTCCCAACCCTAACCACTAAATTCCATCTCTCTCCTATTTTTATATTGGTATACCACTCTTCGCATCATTATTTTTCTTTATGTCCCTGAAGAGGGGTAAGTGTTCACCATAAACATTAGGAACAAAAATGAACACCACACACAGTTTACCAAAAGCTTAGATACACATAAAGTTAATGACTATGCTAATATTCATGTGAAAGTTGTAAAATTGTCTATTTTGAAACTACAACTTCATTATGAAAATGGATACCAAGGTTCTATTATCCATTGGAATTCTATTGTTACAACAACCATTGAACATAAGATTTTTCTAAATTTTTCAACAAAACCACTAAAATTCATTGCTGCATTGCATACTGTTGATTGAAATCTTCAATGATGAGGAGGATATAGATATATATATATATATATATATATATATATATATCACTATGTCATTTGGTTTGCTCATTGTTGGTGATTGGTCGATATGTGACATGTTTTTGGTCAATTTTATTTTGATGACTTGTGAAGATTTTAGATGCTCTTAAGGGTATTAATTTACATCTATATGAGAGCTCCACATATGTTGATGATGGAATTCTTGCTTATGGATAAGCTGTTGAGAGTAGATCATACACATCTATCATCATTTTCCCATATTTTGATCATAAATAGACCCATTATCAAATTCAACCATGTATGGGTATTGGATATCATTGATATATCCTCGTTGTAAACTTTGGTTCATAAAGTGATATGTTGGTGATAGGAATGCTTATATAAAAGTCATATATCAGTCATATGTGCTAATGTACAACCATTTATTTGATACATAAATCCTTGCACTTATATTTCATATCGCTAGAAGGAATAGTATATACTTAAGGGGAGCATGGTTAGTATGATAGGTTATGGTGTTGATTAGAGTGATATCTTGTAGCCTTCCTCCTTGTTTCACATCAACATATTATATTTATAGGGTTGAGTATGTTAGGGGGGGTACTTCTCTCAACTTGGTTATGCCATTTTCCCTTGATGTTAAAGGGGGAGAGAAGGACTTGGTGTTGTGCAGGAGGTTGACATAAAGTCCAAAGGGGGAGATTGTTGGAATTAAGGCTAAAGTGTTGGCCTTGATGTGGATCTGGATTTCAACGTGTCACATAATGTCATCATGGTTTTGTCACAATATTGTCACATGCCATCATATTATGTCACATTATGTCATCATGATTGAGTGCATAATAGATGTTCCTAGATGAGACATGGATGGAGGGTGTTTCTTAATGATTGGAAATGTCTTGCAGGTGTATTGATGATTTCATAGTAGTTGTAATAGGTTGTAAAAGATTTGGAGCAATTTCAGGAAGATGGACAAGGTTAGTTGATGCTTATTCTAGGAAAGACAACTGAAGAGACAAATGTGACTAATTGAGTAATGCTTCTAATGATTATTGAGTTTTATGTGGTGTTATTAAGAAATTTCAAAGGTTTGACAAGTCATACAAGTGTTGGAGAAGACATTCCTAAAGTTGGAGGAGCTTTGAGTAAATTTTGATTGAAGTTTGAGTGAATTTGGGGCCTGATAGTAGGGTAATATAGGTTAGTGGTTCAATACATTCATTATAATGCACTTCCCTAAGGTGAGAGGTGATTTACTACCCATAAGAAAAAATAAAGAGAAAACTTGGGGCTAAACCATGGTTTTTCCCAAGGAAATCTCTTGTGGAATATCCAACATCTATTTGATCATGTCAAATTTTCCCGTCAACAAATCCAAGGGATTTTCCTATGGTATTGACAAGGCATAGAGGTTATAAAAGAAGAAGGATATTGATCAAATATTATGTGCATTTGATGGGTTTTATTTTGAGATTTTCTTTGGAACATGTATGCACTAGGGCACAAGGAGGAGGCCCAAATCTACTATTTAATGGGAGATATGATGAATATCTTATAAAAATCATTATTTCTTGGTGTGGATTATAATATGTGAATGAAATTATTTGCAAGAGTAGATGTAATGGTTTTATTTTTGTAAAATTTTATTTTAGTGAAAATATGATTATGTGATGGTAGAGATCTAATATATTTAAACTAATGAGATAAAATGAAGTATATGTGAAATGGTTGTATGAAAAAAAAATTGTGGTGACTCACTTGTTTGTTGAAAGATTAAGGTCACACTCATTTTTTTGTAGAGAAGTGTGTATGCAAAGAACGATCTGTTGACTTCACAGTGTATGCAGAGCTATGATTTTTCTGCAGAGATCAATATAATGTGCTAGTGCAAGACAAAGTGTTTATCTTGTTGCTTTATGTAGAGATCTAATTTAAGGATTTGATTGATCCTGCTTGCTTGATATGTCTAAAGTGTGTGATTTGTTTTGTGACTAGTATTGTGACAAAGGTTTATGATCAATGTCATTGTGTGAAAATATTATTTTGTATTTAGAGATGGTTGCGATCGTAATGGTAGGCCAGTTGATTCTTCTCATATGTATGCAGTAAGAGAGTAGATATTGATATGATTAGATTACCTTGAATGGGTGCCCTAATTTGTATGCGAAGATTTATGAAATGACAACAGTTTTTGTGACTTTGAAAAAGTGTTGAATGACAAAGGTTGTACGCAGGGAAAATGATAGAGGCTTATAAATCTGATGTTTCTGTTAGAATTTTGTCTTCATAGTTGCATATTGTTGATGCTACTTTGAGTTCGTTGTTTCTTGTCTTTATTAGTTAACGGTTTGCAATAAAATAATGTTGATTTTGTTTACATGTTTGCAAGGTTACCCATGGTATAAGTCTATGCATATCTAAATTGTTGATGAGGTTTTGAACACAATGCATATGCTTTAATGATAGATAATTTTCTTCATTGATTAACTTACATGTTGGATTTTTCCATGTTTACTTGATGAAGTAGTATAATTGATTGAGAATAGTGAATGGATATGCTAGTAGTGATTTGATGTTTGAGTACAAATCTAATAGTATGCTAACTATTGGCTCAGTGAATGGAGTTTGGATGAGATCTACATGGTAGAGACTCATATGGATATTGATGTTATGAATATATGATACTGGTTGTCATTGATAAATATGAGTCTATTGTTGATTTCATGCTACTATATGTCTAGTTAGAGGATTTTTATGTTGGTTTGATCAGAGAACTTATATGTTTTGAGTTTGATGCTATTAATATCATGCAATGAAATACTTGATAATGATGTTGCATATTAAAACGAATTGAGAATGAGAGAAATTATTGTGTCTTACATTCAGAAAGGGTTTTTATAACACCCTCATCCCACATTTACCCAAGATAACTAGTCCACTGGGGTAAACATGTGATGAGAGACTACTTTGATGTGATTCAACCTCCTAGGTCACCTTAAGGAAGTGAAACCGACATAACACAACCAATATGAACTTCCACACATACTGCAAAACCTTTAGGAGCCAACCAACCCTTCCAAGTGGTCAACCCCCGAGACAGCTCATCATTTGGCTAACCTAGACCCTTAGTCGCTCCCATGAAAATCCTGGCAAGCGATTGAGGCATTCTAGTCGCTCCCACAGCAAGGCATGCCAATTATTGTGGAATTTTCCAGCTAGTTTCGTGCCAAAGACCTTAGATTCTATGCCACTTTTTCGGGGCCAGAACTCAGGCCACTGCCTAAAAATTCACGAAAAATTTAGAATGATAAATAATATGGGAAAAAATATACTAATAAAAACATTATAAAAGTACCTGATTTGACCCCGACTAGCCATGAAAGGAATTTCATCAAACCTGTCACAAATATGTAATCTATAGGTCATAAAAACATATCTAATCATAGGGGTCTCATAGTTATATGAGATTCGTAAGGAAGCATTGTTTCCATATTATAATAACTGCATTATCATCTATTAGGTCATGAATTCATTGTAATTTCAATTACTAATCAAAACATGATGAAAGCCATACATCAAGTCTGTCATAAAGCATACTCATAAGCAACATAAATAACAAGGATATAATAGCCATGAAAACCACATATGAATAAGTACATTTACACATAAAATACCAAGGAGAAGAAGCTCTTATTAGTGAATACAAAATCCAACCAGGTATGGCAGTTCCATGAACCACCTAACCATAGATTGGCTGGACCAAATATTTATTTTATCCAATCACCCCCGTGCCATATTCCAAGCATGAACGTGAGATTAAAAAACAAACGAATCCATGATTCAATAGGCTTTACTGCAATTTCCACCGAATCAATAGGCACTAAACAAGCATGGATGCCACCAAATTTATCCAGCTACACCATGAGGAATTTTCTTGTCTCCTAGTCTCTAGGCTTTACTGTATATCCTGCCATACAATGGTCGAGGATTCCTAGGCCTAATAAAGACTCCACCCTCCAGGATTTACCTTATATCCCACCATTCATTGGTCAAGGAATCCTAGGCATGATCGAGGGCACACACCTCTAGAATTTACCATATATCCCGGCATTCACCGATCGATGATTCCTAGGCCTACCGAGGCACACAAAATCCATATTTACTGCAATACCACCTTCTCTGCTATAGGGATTCCTAGGCCATGTGTTTTTTCTTTCAGAGACTACCTCACTCAAATTCGAAACCATCTGAAAATATAGCTCAAACCAAATAGAATATAATCCATCACACCATGGCTATCTAGAAATGGAAAGGAAAGGATGAAGAATGTTGTCACGACTGGTAAAACCCATGCCAATGATAACAAGAGAACCAAATACACATATGAAAATCGATACTTGCAAGTAATCCTGTTGTATTTTCTTGATCCTGCTCTTCCTTACTTGATATTTTCTTCACATTTCCTTCTTTGTACTTCCTTTTCTTTCCTTGATCCAATACTGAAGTTCCCCAACAAAAATCTAAGTTTCCAAGTGAGAGAGAGAGAGAGAGAGAATAAAGAGATATCTCCAAAACTGAACTGACAAAAGGTACCAAGTGATCCTTAAAAGCCTTTTTTATTAATGAGGCCTCTATTTTCTCCATTTTCCATTATTTTCCTTCATTTTCCTCCTCACAGCAACTTGTGACATTTCACCTCCCTTTTCTCCTAATTTCCATTATTTTCATAAATAACATGTCAATTAATGTGTCATGCCTTTCGAAAGTATTTTCCATTTTCTTTTCCAATTTCCTTTGCCATAATAAACCAAAGGAATGCCCACACTAGGATGATTTTGCCCAACATTTAACTTGGAATACATGTCCTGTGATCTTGGTTATAATTTTGCCTTTATTAACTTTATTTATGGGAAGGTTTTGCTAGGGCTATTACAATTTTGGTATTGACTTGATGAGAATATTGATAGATGAGTATTCGATTGATATTTGTCAATGTTGTTGAGAATAAGGATTCAACTTGGTATTTGACAATGTATGGAAATAACCATCATTCCATATCTACAATGATAGACCTGAGAAGGTAAAATCTGAAAAACACATGGATTGTTTCCTAATATATAAAGCTCTTCTTGACCAGAATATTTATATGTGTTTGTGGGTATCTATAAGTAGAAATTCTAACCAAAATCCCATTCTCCTTGAATTTTATTCCTCTCCCCAAAAACCACCATGTCCCTTCAAAATGAACCCCCACTTCTTTAAAGATCCCTCCCTACATGATGTACTCAAATATTCATGGTTCCCTTTCTCCCTTACTTCATTGGAATATCAATTTATATAGTTCCAAAGGAACCTAAAATTTTCCAAATCCACCATATCAAAGAGTTCAAAACAAAAAAGAGAGTGTGCTACTCAATCCATGGTAAACATTGAAGACAAACTATAGAATTCTCTAGATCATAGTACTACTGAGGTTGGATTAGAAGATTGAATGGAATATATCATATATCTAGAAGCAAAGAGAAGGATAATCTTTCTAGATAAGGAAAAGGAGTGGAGAATGGAGAGTATATTTTTCTCACTATAGCTTGGTGATTAAAACACTAAATACTTTCACAGGATAGAAAATCAATGAAAGTATTTAAATAATGTTTGGAAGATAAAATCTAGGATGGAACTATTTTCTCCTACTTACAAGATATAGAAGGTTATATATATATATATATATATATATATATATATATATATATATATATATATATATATATATTCATTCCAAATGGATATTTCAGGAAGATAATAGAGAAATGGATAATCAAATTTTAAACGTGGTATGTATATTCCCTAGATTTTTCAATCAAGAAAAATAAAACAACCTTATTGTCGAAGTTACAAAACTTGAGCTTCAGTGTTTCCTTCACAATTTTGAAATGGAAAGAGCCTTGGGCCAAATGACACCCCTATATAATTTTATCTAATTGAATTCTTTGATTTCTAGGGTGATAAAACATCGAGAATTTTACATAACTTCAAGGAAAATCCTTTATTGCAAATTTATTGCATATTTCCTAAAAGACATCCTTTTGAAACATATTTCCCATGAGAAATTTGGTTTTCTAATAGTTCACCAAATTCATGAAGCTATCAACATTTCTGCAAGAAAGTTTTCACTCAATTCATACAAAGCAACAAAATGTGGTCTTGTATAAAGTTGACCTCTTAAAATAATTTGATAGGGTCAATTTGCTTTATAATAGACTTATATTAATCCACTTTCTTTTCTACCATTCATTCATTTCACGGGTACTAAATTGTATCAATACCTAATTTCCTACACTTCTGATAAATGAATTAGCCTCCACTTTATTTAATGTGGTGAGAGGTCTTCGTCAGGGATTCTCATTATATCCTCTATTCTTTATACTTGTAGAAAAACGTCTTAGTAGACTCATTGTAGTTGAAAAATAAAAGGCACATTTCAAAGTCATTTTTATTTCTCGCCATTTTTCCTTGACTCACTTACTCTTTGTGAATGATATACTGATTTTCTAGGATGGTAACATGGAACATATACAACACTTGAAGGTTCTCTTAGAAATTTCCACTAAGGCCAAACACATGAAAATAAATCTCACAAAATACTCTCTTTATTGGTGGGGGTCGTCTACTAAATAAAAACACCATCTTGAGATCCTATTGACTACTCACATTATGGAGATGAACTAGGTTATAAAATAATTGGGTTTCATACTAAACCCCAACCACTACGAAAAATATAATTGGAAATGGCTACTTAAAAAGGTGGAAAAGTGAATCTATGTCTGGCGAAATAAATGGATCTCTAGGATTCAGATTTTTGTTCTTTGTAAACAAATTATCAAATCCATCCCTATATATTAGGCCTATTTACCCAAGATTTGCATTGGGTTCCTTCATAAAATGTATAAACTATCCAACCAATTTTTGTGTGTTGCGAAATAAGGGAAAAAAATCCTTCACACTTACTTCTTGGAACAAAATTTCCATTCCAAAATATCTAGGACGCTAAGGTCTAAAACAGCTTCTCTAATTCTCAAAGGCCCTTGTAGGGTGATTTAAATGTTGGCCAAGGTTCATGACTTGTGAAGTATAATTGCATTATATATGCTAGGCTAAAAACTATTAATTGAAAATAATACTATTCTTATTGAAAGACGAAAAATAAATCTAATTATTAGATCTTATTAAGCACACACACATGTTATTTCTCAAAGACCAAAATTTAACAAGTATCAAAATTTAAGACTTGGAATTTAAATGAATTATATACTAATGTGAAAGCTTCAAAATCATATTCTATTAAACAGGGAAATGAAATCTTATTCTATTGAATTATTGAGAGAAAAATTTAATCTATTGTGCTTGGAAAGGAAACCTAAGCTATTTGATTTGAAATGAAAATTATCTAAGCAAATATATTCTATAAATCAACTTCAAAATCCTATTCTATTATACAGGGAAATTAAATCTTATTCTATTGAAATATTGAAAGATAAGTTTACTCTATTGTACTTGGAAAGGAAACCTAAGATATTTTATTTGAAATGAAAATTCTCCAAGAAAATATACTATAAATCTGTCCCAAGTTTAATCTATAAATTTGGAAGTAAATTTAATCTATGAGACTTGAAAGGAAATCTAAATTTTCAAACTGTGAAAGAAAAATTGATTTAAGACTTTGGAATTGAAATTGTTCTAGAAAGAAGGAACCATAATTAAATTAAGGTGTGAGAAGTCCTAAGAGATTACTAGTGTGTGAATACAAAACCAAAACTAATCATAAATATGAGACTAAGCTAAAAGATAATCAAAGTATTTTTTTTTTCATTTTTTATTTTTATTTTTATCAAGTGCTTGACCTGTAAAGAAACATAGGTGAATGATTAGAACTATAATTTAAAAACAAACGATTGAAATGAAACATAACATGTAAATGAACTGAACAAATGAGTGAAACAAACTTTAATATAGTTGTAGGGCGTAAGAAAATTAAATCAAAGAAGAAAATTCCATCTATAATATCTCTCACACGCCCTCACGGGGCCCTCCTAATGAGTGTGAGCTATTAAAAACTCAGATCACGAGACTTGAATTACCAACACAATCATGAATATGCCATGAATAGAGATTGTAATACTTGAAGTGTAAAAATAGAGCTTACAACAAGAAATGATAATAACAACAATTCTTAACTTAAATTGTCTATATTTCACTTTCAAAATGAAGCATTTTTATTATGGTTTCAAGATTAACCACTTAAGGAATTATTGCTTACAAACGAGAACTAAAATTGATATCTAGGTTTCTAAATCAAAATATGAATTTCACTTCTCATGATTCACCATTGAAGGAGTGAATCATGAGAAGAAATTTATTTACATATCATTAGCTTAAATCATGGTCTTCATATATTTCTCGCATGCTATTTATTCATGATCAATTGATTGTATAATCTATCTATTGATACTCTACGCAAGGTATGTATTCCATAGCCACATTGACAACAAATTTGACCAATGAGATACACTTATCCTGTGAGCTTCCATCTGTAGCCAATAGGTGAACTTCCATACTGATGACATTTTTCAACTACTCATGTGCTTTAGTCATTCTATAACACATTCAAACCTGTAGAACTTTGGATTTGGCTACAGAAATTTAAGTTAGCTGCAAAAAGTGCACATTTCGGTAGCTATAGTATAGTTTAAACTAATTTCTCAAAGAAAACATATATTTTGAGTTGTTGATGGATAATTACCTTTTTAATGTAACATGCATGACTTGAATGACTTTTAATTCATGAATGAGATGGGATGAAGTTAAAATGTATAATAAAATGGGTGGAAAAAGGAAATATGGATTATCACAAGGATAAAAATTTGGAGGTTCAACATTTACCCACGTAGAAGGTGTTGATGTGTAACAAAATGGGTGGAAAAGGGAAATATGGATTTTCAAAAGGAGGAAAATTCAGAGATTCAACAACCCTTGCAACAAAAATTGTGTAGAAACTCATACAAGGGAAAAATATATGGGATTGGGTCACATATCAAGAATATAGAAGCCCTTTATCACTGTTGGACTAGATCACACCCCTAAAAAATTGGTAAAAAAACCCTCCATCATCTAGAATGCTATCATAAAATCCTTCCCTATCATTGGTTGAAATATCAAATGAAAAGTAGGAAATGGATCTCAAGTTCAAATTGGTTTGGATCCTTGGATATGGTGTCAACAAAGGCATCTACTTCCTTATCCATTGATTCAAATACTAATTGATGATGGTTTGTTTACTTTAAACCAAGTTTCATATTTTAACTATGTGAGGGGACATTAATATTGGTTGTCTTCTAAATATCTCAACGTAGTGAATTATTTTGAAATTACATGGGGTCAATTTATCATAGCTCTAAAACACTCACAGGTCTCCCTCTTTGAAAATGAATATTTACATATTTGGGCCCCTAGTCCATATGTTGAATACTCTATGAGATTTGAGTAATTGTGCATGCCAATGGAATATCGTAACAATGAGCCTCCATATTTGGCGGGGGGGTGGGACTCTAAAAACAAAAATGTCCCTGAAAATAAAATTTATTTATGTGTCTTATCCTATGAAACAAAGACCCAACATGAGACAATCTTAAAAAATGATCCTTCCATGGCCTAGTATATGTTTCATCTACTCATTGGATTATGAAAAGTGGAACACTTTATCATAAGATGCTCCTTTACATGAGATTTATGGAAGGAAATTCATAAAATTGAAGGAAATACATATGTTTTTGATGGTCCCACCATTGAGGAACGTCTTTCATAGTTGCTTTCAATGTGACATCATACATTGCAATATAAATCACTCCCTTTAATATTGGATTGGTGTATATGGTTAGTGAGAAACCATGCCATATTATAATATAAAGACACATCTTCTATAATGATAGCCCTACCCTCCATAGCTTGAATATAGAAAACAATATGATCACAAAAAGCCAATCCTTCATCTCATCCTGTCTTCCAGAACTTGAAATTCAAAAAGACTCCCCATGGGATTTCTTCAAAAGGGCGGTACAAGGATCTCCCTGATCGGGATGGGAAAGTGGAATTATTAATTTATCCAATATTATTTCTCTCCTTCATTGCAAACATTGGGACAACCACAAATATTTTTGTCGAATTATTCTATTTAAATATACTACTTCAATTGTCCATATCCCATGGGATTAATTCCATACATGTATATATACTCTCAAGTTGTTATATACTGGATGAATGGAGTATCAAGAATAATAAATTACACACTTCTTCTCATCTATCGAGAAATTCAACAAAAAAATATCTCATTTTTCACAGATACTTTTTCATAATATTTATAGGTGCAAGAACTCCATAAAATATTCCCTATCTAATGTTGGACTGGATATGGATAGAGGCATATTTAAAATAAAAAATACTGAAGAAGGCTAGCCACAATATTTTTTTCTCGACCCTTGGGAATAATTGAAAAATTAGCCACACTTCATAGACATATATGTTTCCTTTAATTTTTTTTTTGGTTTGTGTACAAAATGATGTATATGAGAAATATACTTTCATATGTACAACTATATCAAAATTTAGTAAAGGGATAGACATATAATTCCCATGCATAGGGGAAAGGAATTATTCAGATACTTATATGAGGAAAATAGCCACAAGAATGCCATTCGAGACATGGAAAATATAATTTGTTTTATATATAAATATAAATGTTTATTTTTTTTTCCTTGGACAAAAAAAATCATGTTTTACCTCTATCTATTCTAGACAAATTTAACAATGACATAAAAAAAGTTATATATTATCATGACAAATAAATTAGGAAACTAATGATTTCTATGCAAAATACTAGTTTTAGATGTTGTTGACAAGTGTTTTACTTGCAATGTATATACATTTTTGTTGAAACCTATGATTTTTTTTGCAACATGTGTAGGATTTTTTCCATAAAGGGAGTTTTGTAATGAATATATACATTATTGAAGGAGATACATTACTAGGCTAATTTATGAAATACAAAACATACCTACCTCCACCAATTTTCAATTCACAAGAACACTATCTCATACACCAAGCTGAGGAGATTAAAATGTGTGGACCTGTACACACAATATCAATGTGGATGGTGGAGAAGAATTCAAAATCTTTGAAGGCTTTTGTTAGACAAATACCACATCATGAGGGTTATGTGGTTGAGGGCTATGCGATATATTAATCCTTGGTGTATATAATTCAATATATTCCTAAATCAATAATATATATTAATGTGCCTCACATTTGGAATGCCAACCCTATCAAAAAATTTGAAGGGGAGGTCCTATTGTGGAAGGTAGAATGAGGAAATTGAAAGATAATTAGATAGTAGATATCTATAATAATTTTTATTATTCATTTTTATATTTATATTATCTATTTAATTTTTATTGTTACACCAGTTATTAAGTTGTACCATGGTACCTAATTATTGATAAATTTTTTATATATATATAGTTGGTTGAGAGTGGTATGCACTACATTTATACATTAAAAACAATCTTGATAGGATGAAGGTATAGATAGAATGATATATACAATGTTATGGTAGGTTATTATGGGGAGCGGTGGCTACATTGGTTAAAGAGGTTGATCATGATCAAGATACCAGTGTTACATAGAGGTAAATTTATTTAGCATATAGTTTAAAAGATAAATAGGCAAGCATGTTCACCCAAATTTTTTAATTATTTTACATTATATTAATGTATGTAGCCTATTTTTTCTTAAAATATTTACTAAGTCTATTTGTGTTTATTAATTAACAATGTACATTCTATGTGATGGGAATATTGTAATTGAAACACCACAAGGATATGTGAGGGAATGGGCATAAATTTTTGTTATGGTCCAACCCTAACCCCTTTATTTATGTAAAAATCCCAAGGGCCTAGTCAGAGCCATATTTAGTTTGTTGAGTCAACAAAGCCCATAAATCGGTTATCTACATTAATAATAATTGTAAGTGGTTGACCCGCATTATAGAAAATGGACCAAAATTAGGGCCATAATTAATAAATAAAGTGGTTAACCCATATTATGCAAGGGACCATTGGTATTTGGATTTTTGGATGTCATAAAGCCATAAATAGTCTTATATAGCAAGGGAATAATAATCAATTTTTATTTTAATTGAGTTATACTCTGTTGGGGGTTTCCCCCTCGAAGAGGAAAGTGCACATTGCATTCTTCTTATGAATGATAAAATATATTTTTAGCTTGTCTCAATTCATGTGAAATTTCTATGTTTCTTGCAATATTGTTTCGTATATTTGGAATTCTATTATTATCGTAGGTCAAGTGCATAACAAGTAGTACCAGAGCACTTTCGAGGGCCAACTGTCTCTTCGATTTTGGGGTTTTTTTCTTAGGCTAGAGATGTGTTCCATCGTCTTTAAACCAGAGGATCTTTTGTTGAGAACCTAAACCTATATATTTGGGGAGGCATAAGCGCAAGAAATACAAGAGGTGTTCATGAATTTAGGATTCCCTTGTAACCCCTATGGGTACCCCTTCATGTAGTAGCACATTATATACAATCACTCACATATTGCACTTCTAGTATTCTACGTACCGTTGGGTATATCAGAAGGCCTCCCTAGGGTAACCTAAAACCTAACCTTAGATAATTTTTCTTCCGTTTTGGTGCTATATTACATCGAAAACAACACTCGGGGAGATTGCATGTACAATAAGGTAGTAAGATAGTACGACTAATGCTATGGTCAATCCTCCTTAGTTAGCACTCTGAAAGATTAGGTCGAGTAACATTTTTGGACCCCTGCATATATTACGATCTGTAGCACCAAATACTCCTTGTTACCATAGTTCCCTCAACTATATGAAGATCACCCCCCACCTTTCCATCCAGATCAGATCCAACAGTTTGGGTTCGAACGTTGTTGTACGGATTTTAAACTCCCTCCAATTTCCCAAGGCTGATAAAGGAAGCCAAAGGGGTAACCAAATACCAATATTTAGATTTGGTATCTAGCATTACGAAATCAGAGAGGGCTCTCTTAATATCAAGCTCGTAGTCCATGGAAATGACTAGAGAATAAGGATTTTAGGCTAGTTAATAAGCTCAGGAGGGTTTGATTTAGGGTTTTTTGGACAAAGCACTATGTCTCAAAACTAGGCAAGGTATCCAAATGGTCAGTTGTAGATATAGTATGAAGCAAGGTAGGAATGATAAGTGAAAAAATTGGTTTTTCATTGTAGTGGTGGCGAGGAGAAAATAATAGGAGTCAAGTGAGCAAAGCATGAATTAACCTTTTTAGAGGATGACACATTTAGATGCTTATCTTAAAACAAAAATAGAGCATAAAAGAATGATTTGTGTTTTTAAACCTTAAAAGATAAATCATAGGAATAAATTAGATAGTTTCTAACAATATATAATCATCAAATATATAAGAAAATAGAGGAAAAATAAAGTTTCTAACCATAACAAAAGAATTCCATGAAAATAGTTGTAGATGCCTGTTATCTTTCTGTAAAAGATTAGTACACTAGTTCCAAGTTTGAGCCACAATTGTCCAACCCTCTCAATGACTTGATTTTGAGTACGTATATAAAATAGAGCAATATTCCATCTCCAGGGGTTGAATCTTAATCCAAAACAACTAATTAATGCACCTAATGACTCATAGCCTAATTCTAGGGGAGTTAGAAATAACTTCCCCTTTTTTAGCTAACAAGTTGAGTTTTTGTCTCAAGTAATTAAAAAATAAGATTATTTAACAAATATGACCATAAATAGGCATATTAACCATCAAAAAACTCATGATCCAGTTTTTAAATCGACCATTTTTACCTTTGACCTCCACATGTCAAGATAAATCTTCAAACCCAGAAACAATACGAAAAATTACAAAAGTGCATCAAAAGTTTGGAAGGTGATTTTGAGGCCTTCCCAGAGGTTTTTTTGGATGAAAATGGTATGGTTGGAAAGATGGAGATGTATGCTACACAATAGAGTCATCAAGAATTGCAAACGCTAGCTCTAAGCCCCTGAAAAATTGACTTGAAATCAACCTGTCCAAAAACGCAGTGAGTGGTCTGAAAAGGTGGCAGAAAGGTGGAAAGTAGGTGGTTTTTGACCTTTTTATAAAAATACATGAACTTAAATGTAACCCAAAGTAGATTTATGGAATTTAATAACCAAAAGACAGCTCCACATTATTTTCAATCTTAATTTCAAGCCTCTGGGAAAAATCTCAATGAGCACATGTTGTGTTTCTGTAAGATGCTTTTTCTGCATTTTTTGTAACAATAGGGGTAAAAGATGGAGCGATATCTCTTGAACCATAACACAGTTTGTAAAAATGGGAGAGGTTTTTGTAGATAAGTTTTTTTTGAAGTGAAATTTCTCCCATTTTTGGAAAATTAATCTTCATTTGGTCAAAAACATCTTTTGAAAATGATGACAAAAACAAAGTCAAAAGCACAACGAATTTTCTAGAAACACAACTTGCGGTAAGGGAATGGAGGGGATGGTGGGCAGGAAAAAATATGAAAAAATTATGGGAGGTAGGAATATGTGTGAAGAACACAATGAAAGTGTAATTTACCAAAATTAGTGAGAAAAAGGGGGGCGAAAGGTCAAAACACAGACCTAGGGTAAAAGTGCAATAAATTTCTAGGGTTTTTGGGAAAATAAGGAAATGAAAGGATTTTGATGAGGGGAATGATGGGGAATGATCAATGAAGGATGGTGAAGGGGGTATAAGCTTAAAAACAAGCTCTTTGACTCTTGATTAAGTTATGAACCATGGAAAAGGGAAAGCACAACAAAAACGTAGCAAATCGTAGGAATGGATTTTCAATCAGTTTTCTGAGAAAAGAGACTTCATAGAGGATTTATGGAGGTTGATTTAATTGTTTAAAGAGGCTTTCAAGAATTTGAAACCATAATTGAACTTTTTATTACATTTATTTCAAAACATCTGCCTTGATATATGATGGAGGGTCTTCTTGTGACTTACTCTGTTGCATTAGGCTTAGTTTCAATTTTCTATTCTCTTGCTGCAAGAAATCCACTGTGAAATTGGCTTTGGCAAGGTCATATTTCAGCTCTTTGATCTATGCTTCTTTCTCTTTGATTGTGTATTCGACTGCCTTATCTTCATGTTGTTTTTCTAGGTCATCCATATCTAAATCAAGAGGTGATTTTTCTTCACTGTGCAATGATGTATTATGTTTTCCTCTTAATGATTCTTTTTTCATAGTGCCAAGCTGAGTTGCTTATTTAATGGTAGTCTTCCTATGCAACAAATTTTTTTGAGCCCTAGTTCCAGTTCTAGGCATATTTTATATTTCAGGGGAAAACACCAACCTCTTACCTCTACTATAGTTATTTAAAATTTTTTCTCTAGGTTGTGTCTTTGTCACTGATGGCTTATTTGATGAGCTAAGTTCCATGATGGTAAAAGGAAATGACTCTCTTTTTTATTTGATGACTGACATTATGATGAAAATAAAATGTAAATCCTAGACCATGACCTATATCATGACACATTAACTCTTTTGATGACCTAGGACACCTAAATGATAACATAACCATGATGAGTGATGATAACCATGAGCAAGTGGAGGGAGTAGCACTGAAATAGACAATAACCAATGATCATTTGACAATGAAGAGATGAAAAAATTTATTTGAAAATATAACAATTTTAACTAATGACCCTATCAATCATATGGAAAGAGTACATTTGATCACTGGTGAATCATAGACACTAACACAGATAAGATCCAACAGTTGGGGTTTTTCCACCACCATATATATGAGATTCAATAGTTGTGGTTTTCACAACTCAAATCATACTCTTTATGTAGTGAGGATTTTGGCCTCCATAGTCTAGATCATATTATCGCAAGACATTAAGCAGTGGAAAGACCTTGGAGTTTCTACTCCTATAGTCCAACCCCAATTTTCACAGGATATTTGGTAGTGTCAAGCATTTTGGATTTATGCCACCATAATTTTTATTAAATAGGAGTAAAACTCCATTCACAGTTAAAGTAAAAAAAATTAGGACCATCATGGGAAGCTTGCAAGAGACCTATCCCATCATATTCAGGATGAAGAGCTAATCGTAGTTGTACCATTCACCTGTAAGCCCCCAATTTTTATGCGGTGTCATTTTTTCCCAACATGACTCCAATGGACCCACATCACTAGAGTCTTGAGCTTGACCTATCTCCAATCATAATACTCTTAAGTAAACTCAGAATTTTACCGAGGCTAGTGTATGCATGGTAATCGGTCTCAAGTTATGGTTGTGGAGAAGGCTATAGATAAAGTCGATGTCCTCGAGAAAAAAATCAATGACTTCCAAGCATCTATTACTAGCCAACTCACACAAGTGTTGGAAACATTGAGGACATATCATGAACCCATGAGGGAATAACACATTTTTGATGCACACGTAGAAGGAGAATCCAACCATCAATTCATTTCCATGAAGGTCACCAATATTTGAGCCACTGGACACCCAAGTTGGACACGTACAAACTTTATGGCTCTAACTCAACAGTATGGGTGGCACAAATGGAACAACATTTCCACCTTAATAATATTTGGGAGGATGACACTAAACTACATGTGGGAGCTATTTACTTGGACCAAGAGAAATGGAAATGGTGGTAGTGGCATCAAAAATGCTATCCTGTAAGGACAACTTCGAACATGTTCTCAAAATCCATTTGTGACCTCTTTGATCAGGAAGCTCACTTTCTAGGTCATCTCACTAAGCTCAGGAAAACATGTGTACTATGAGAATACATTGAAATTTTGAACAATTTTCCATCTAGAATGAAAGACTAGGATATTCCTTTTACTTGGAATGTTTCATAATTTGCCTTAGGGAAACCATCCAAGCCTATGTCCGAATGCATCACCCAACTAATTGGTTGGAAGCATGTAGTAAGTCCATAGAGGTAGAAGTCACTTTAAATGCCCAATCCAATCATCAAAATTTTGTCGCATGGGCATGTCCTACCCTGACTATGGGCCCTACCCAAACACTTAAGGTGAAAAATGTGCCACCGATATAAATGGACGAAAGAAGGAAACAAGGAATATGTTACTACTGTGATGAAAAACACTCCTCGATACATAAATGCAAGGAACCAAAATTATTTCAAATCGATGCTACTAAAAATAGCTCTGTCGATGAATCTCCATCCACTGAAGTGCTTGAAGAGGAACAGGGTGAACCCTTAAAAATCATGGAAACAAATACTATAACTATGCCAGGTGAGTAGGTTATCTCACTACATGCACTGGTCGACATTTATTTTCCCTAGACTCTCAAAATCCAAGGTTGTCTTAAACATCGGCCAATAGTGGTGTTGATTGATAGTGGCAACACACATAACTTTATCCATAAGAGAGTAGAGAAATACGTTCATTGTTTTGTCAAGGCGATATCTAATTTCCAAGTCCTTATCACTAATGGGGGGACCATAAAATATGAATGACATTGTGACAATATTAAGCTTCAATTGGGGGACTAACACCTCGAAACCCACATGTTTTCCATTGAAATGGGTGGTTGTGACATTTTCCTTGGTGTTGAATGTATCTACACATTGGGACCTATCACAATGGACTTCCAAGAGTTATATATGAGCTTTAATTAGAACCACCACACTCATACACTGTGGGGACTCCACGAAGGTGCTCCTACTATCATCAACTCACATATAATGGATGATATTTAAAAAAAGGGTCATCATGGGATAGTAGAACAATTTAATTCCATCCATGCCATTGAATCCACTCCTCCTCACATTCTTCTTGATATGCAACAAGTGTTAGATCGTCACCAGTGGTTCTTTACAAAACCTAAGGAGCTCCCACCCTCTAGGGGTAAACATGATTATAGCATCCATTTTCTCCTGGGTACCGAGCCTCCAAATGTACACCCCTATATATATATCCATTTGTACAAAAAAATGAAATTGAAAAAATCATTAAGGAACTCCTCGAAGCTGGTGTTATTCATTCTAACACTAACCCTTATTCATATCCAGTGGTCATGTTCTAAAGATGACGGTGAATGATAGGTGTGTCTAGAATTTTAAGCCCTTAACAAGCTCACTATCAAGGAAAAATTTTGTATCCCATTAGTTGATGATTTTTTGATGAACTGCATGGTGCCAAATTTTTTACCAAGATGGACCTCCGCTTAGGATATCACCAAATACAGATGAAGGAAGTTGAAATTCCCAATACAACCTTTTGAACTCATGAAAGCCATTAAGGAACTCGTGAAAAAATCATTAAGGAAATCTTCGAAGCTGGTGTTATTCATCCTAACACTAAACCTTATTCATATCCAACGGTCATGGTTCTAAAGAAGACGGTAAATGAAAGGTGTGTCTAGAATTTTAGGCCCTTAATAAGCTCATTATCAAGGAAAAATTTCCTATCCCATTAGTTGATGATTTTCTTGATGAACTACATGGTGCCAAATTTTTTACCAAGATGGAACTCCCCTCAGGATATCACCAAATACAGATGAAGGAAGTTGGCATTCCCAAGACAACCTTTTGAACTCATGACAGCCATTAAGGAGCTCATGAAAAAATCATTAAGGAACTCCTCGAAGCTGGTGTTATTCGTCCTAACACTAACCCTTATTCATATCTAGTGGTGATGGTTCTAAAGAAGACAATGAATGACAGGTGTGTCTTGAATTTCAGGCCCTTAACAAGCTCACTAACAAGGAAAAATTTCCTATCCCATTAGTTGATGATTTTCATGATGAGCTGCATGGTGCCAAAATTTTTACCAAGATGGACCTCCGCTTAGGATATCACCAAATACAGATGAAGGAAGTTGACATTCCCAAGACAACCTTTTGAACTCATCAAATCCATTGAGAATTATTGATCACGCCATTTAGTATCTGTAATTCCCCATCCAATTTTCAAAGCCTCATGAACCAACTTCTAAAACCATATCTCAAAAAATTCGTATTGGTCTTTTTTGATGATATTCTCATCTACAACATAACAGGAGACACTCTCCTTTATCATGTTGACCAGGTATTACAATTTCTCCAAGCTCCTAAAATATTTTTCAAATTATCCAAGTGTTCCTTTGACATGGAAGAATTATATTATTTTGGACACATTGTGGGCCATGAAAAAGTGAGGGTTGATCTGAAAAATATTTAGGCAATGCAAGATTGGTTCCAACCAAAAACCTGGAAGAGTTTGAGGGGATTCGTATGTATCATAGGCTACTATCGCAAATTTGTCCGTAATTATGGATGAATTTCCTGACCCCTCACTAATATTCTCAAGAAAAATTCATTTCTTTGGACTGAATCCACTCAATAGGCCTTCTTGGCTCTCAAACAGGCCATGTGCTCTGCTCCAGTATTGGCTCTACCAGACTTTACAAAACCTTTTTTGATTGAATGTGTTGCTTCAAGTACGAGCATTGGGGTAGTATTAATGGAGGAGGGTAGACAATTGGTTTTCACGAGTAAAAAAATTAGTGGAAATAATTATAGAAATTAAAATGTAGTTTTGCAACTACTCATGAAGTTTTAACCGAGATCACCAGACACAAACCTAATCTATTATTCCGTAGACATTATTTCACAATTTGGAACAAAAATTTTAGACATGCAATAAGTATTTTTATCTGGGGAAATAAATATGCTAAAAACCCTAATGTCTACTTGCATTAACCATAAGAATAGATTTATAGCTCAATTAAGCTCAACCTACAAGTGCATAACCTATCTCTTTGCTCACTGAAAGCCTCTGACCCATACTTAGTCAATTTATGCCTCTACTTCAACACCTACTTCCTTACACTATTCCTTGAGGAATTAGGCCCTTATTAAATAGGAAATTCCTATAATTAATTGCACAATTCCCAAGTATGGTCCACCTAACCTCATGCAACATCTATACACTCAACTAGTTTACAACTGCTGGTTAACTGCCTTGGAAACTCCACCACAACTAGGAACTCGAATTCGTTCCATGCATGAGCTAGTTATTAGATGATCGATCAGTTAACTAGAAGATGTTTGAGTTAGAATGGTGTCCCCCTACTTAACTGACCACCAACTAGTTCTATTAACAGTTAGAACTAATTTAACTGAGTATAATTGAAATTAACTCAACCTAAGCTCCTAAAATTTAGGAATCACTACATACAACTAAACTTCATCCCCTTAAATCTAATTAACTGAGCTAAACTCCTATTTTTTAGGAATCAACAAAAGATAACTGAAATTGAATGCATTAACTAGAATTATGTGTTCTTAAATGAGTGACAAGAGCCATGTCACCTCAGTTAACTCCTCCAAGTTGTCTTCTAATGTGGAATTTAAAATTTCCTTAATTTGATTAAGGAAAAATCAAAATTGAGACTTTCTTGCTACATTTTCAACACTCCCTCTCAATAAGAAAATAAACCACCCCTATCCTACACCTGTGGAATTTACTAAATGAAACACCTCTTGTTGTTGTTGCAGCTACTGCAAAATATGCAACTGAGAAGCATAAAAAAAACATTGAAAATACTATGTATGCAACTGTCTATTTGGAAAATTGTGTTACTACTGTCTCTGCTACTAATCCTCCTGCTCTGTTGTCAACACTCCTCTTCACTCCTTAGTATATACCTGAGGCTGGTCCTCTTGCTATTGAATACCGCGGGCCCCCATAGAAATATAATTATACATGAGGATAATGAATGAATGGACCCTGCCCAAATTTCTGTAACTCTTGGACTAAGGATCTACATCACTCCATATCACTCCTGGAGGTATAGATGCATGTTCTCTCTCCGCCCACTAGGCTAAAAATATCCCCTTATATGAGGTATTTTCTTTAGTGTTCGTTTGTGGCTTCTCCAGTGACTTCTTGAGGCTACTTCTGAGCCTGCATGTTGAGAGGTCTAACATGCTCCCTCTCAACCACCATATCTCTAGTCTCTACTTTTCTCCTCAAGGTTGTGCATGCATATTCTACCTCAACTTCATACAGGTTCTTGACTTAAACTCGGATTTTCTTCACTTGTCCTGTGGTTATGTGTCTGAGGGATGCATTTCCTTTGTTGAAGATGACATCATAATCATGGCCTTCCAAAACCACAACATAGACGATATTTTTCTTTAGACCTGAAACAAACATGACATCCTTGAGCCTAAGGGGGGAGCTAAAATACCTTTGAAAGTGGACTGTACCAACCCTGGTTTTGTTGTACCTTCCATCATCTCCCATTTCAATGTTAATTTTCAAGTATTTCTCCTCCAGGTCACTGAAATAGTATTTATTCCCCGTCATGTGGAACACGGAACCTTAGTCCAAGTACCACACGATCCCCATTACTGTGCTAGACATGCATGAAATGAGGGTAAAATCAAGCTTGAACTGTGAAGAAAAATATTCACCTTTTTCTCCTCCCAAGGTCTTCTTGCTTGCCTTTTTTTGTGGACACTTCGTGGCATAGTGCCTGAATTCATGACAATGGAAGAATTTGATTTTTGAAAAATATTTCTCCTTTCCCTCTTGGATGGATTCAATCTCACCTTGGGACTCATTTCCCTTGGCCTTCATTCATTTTTTGATTAAATGAAATTACTCTTCCTCTTCTTTGGATGAGGTCCCATCTCTGGTATTCCGCCTTATTTCCTCCTCTACCAAATCAAAACATAAGAGATTCCAAATTTGGTATCTTCTCCCTCTCGTTCACTGAATATTGATAGATATGCCAGGTCTTGGGAATTTCCAGAAGGGCTAGGTTTACCAAGTCTTCTTTAGGGAAATTAACATCGAACCCACCAAGTTCATCATGACAATGTATGAACCTGCTCAGATATTGCGGAATTGTGTCATTCTTATGCATCTTGATACTTCAAATTTTATCCTTGAGCGCCATCTTATTCTGGTCACTATTATTCTCGAAAAATTATGTAATTTCTTTCCACATCGTGAACGAAGTTTCTTTTCCATGGATATTTGAGACAATATGATCCTGTACCCCCTCCAATATGATTCTCCTTGCCTTGGCTACATATTTCTTCCACTAAGAAAGGTTTTGGGAATCAAATGCTTGTGGTTTTGCAACATTTGACTTGATGTATTATAGAAATCCATTGTAATCCAATACTGCTCCCATGTGAACCTTCCATGCAACAAAATTAGAGGTTCCTTCCAAGGAATACTCTAGCCTTAGTCCATTGAAGGCCATCTTCTCAATTCTGAATAAATCTTGTTGCACTAAACTCCAAATTGGAACCTCCTTAGAAACAACTTCAAAATTTCTTATTGAATGTGAATTCTGCTCTGATACCATTTAGAAATTATAATGTATATTTTCAACTACTCATGAAGTATTAACCAATATCAAAAGACAAAAGCCTACTCTACTATTCTGCAGACATAATTTCACAATTTAGAACAAAAATTTCAGACACGCTATAAGAAATAAACACATTCAATAAGTATTTTTATCTGGTGAAATAAATCAACTAAAAACCCCAATGCCTATTTGCATTAGTTAGAACAATAGAGATGTATTACAATTACTAGCTCAATTGAGCTCGCCCTGCAAGTGCATAACCTATCTCTCTGCTCACTGAAGACCTATGGCCTATAATTAGTCAATTTACGCCTCTATTTGATCCCCTATTTCCTTGTGCTATTCCTTAAGGAATTAGGCCCCTATTAAATAGGAAATTCCTCTATTTAATTGCACAATTCCCAAGTATGGTCCTGATCTGTATGAGATATTAATTAAATTTGTCTTAAGGGTTTGAAAATTACAAGTGTTTAAATTGAGTTTTTGAGAGATTTTATGTTAATTTTAAAACACATAAAACATGTAAATAAAATCTGAAATATGTAGAAACAATAGACAAATACACCATACTAATAACCACAACACAAAAAATGATGAAGGAATTCACCCTTCTGGGGCTACGTCTCCTTGGTCTAGCTTCCAATGGCTTGGCCCTCTTTCATTATGCTCAAATGGTGATTACATACATTTATAGTGCTCGAATGGCTTCAAAACATGTTCCATCAGCTTCAAAATGCCCAAAAATTCCTGTATAGCCTCTTTTTGATCCAAAATTGGTCAAAAACTAAAGGATTTATGAGCCTCCCTAGTTTTCCTACTAACCACACCACAATTTCCCCAAAATCCTGACCGGTCCTACAATTTCACCCCATTTTTGGCTAACAGAGCAATAATTTCCTGGAATTATGGGAGAAATTGTCGGACTGTTTAAATGCATAATGGCGCTTAAAATCCGATTTCAAAACCATTATAATATGGTTTAAATTATTATTTTTTAAATATAAAAGTTAGATGATTTTGGTAACCATAAAACTATCAACGATTGGAGGAGTAGTGGTCACAAGATGCGGTGATTGTGGCGGTTAGCCTCCATGCCCCCGATTCTCAACAACGGTCGTATGCAAAACATGTATGGGGGGTGGGGCTAATCCCTAGCCCCCTATTTGTGACATAAGTTATAACAAGGAGCACTGTGGTCCATGTGGTTAGAGCATTGAACTATTATGTGGAAGGTTTGGAGTTTGAATCCTATGGAGGGGCAGTTTGGCCTTCAACCAATTTTGGTGGCCCCCATGCTGCCATGTGGTGACATTTAGTTGGGCTACGTGGCAGCATGTGGTTGGCCACATTCCCAACCAATGAAATCATGCCACCCAACAGCCAATGAAACTTCAAAAAATGGCGTGCTAAGATTGGCCACCATGCACAATCATCCTTTTACCATTCAACCATGCCCAGTCAGCTATACAAACTTCTGACTGGGCAACCTACAAATTTTTTTCCCAAAATTTACATGTTTAGGAAAATAGGAATTATGTGTTTCTAGGAGCATATGGTGTCGATTTTCCACAAAACGAGTTGTGTCAGATTCAGAATGACGATATCTATGCAGTAGTTAGGTTCCACACGATTCCAAAAAATTTCATTTTTGAGCATAATTTTGAGCACCTAACCACTCCTCCCCACTGGAAGCTTTTGGACCCAAAAAGATCACTTTCAGTTGTTCAATAGATGAGGTATAGTTCCATCACCTTTCTAATTTCGATCCATTTGGATTTTTTTGGATTCATGCCTTTGATCCCCACATGAAAGTACTCCACATCCCCTTGTTTTGAATACCTTGTTCTTTTGTCAAGAATGGTGTCTTGTTGTAGTTCATCAAGGTATTCAGGAGAAAAAACCTCAATGGAAGGAATATGAGCATTTTCTCCTTGATATTCAATCAAAGCTAGCTCATACAACCTTAAGTTCTCAACATTAACAACAACATAAATTTTCATATATGAAGGCAAATCTAACCTAAAGACATTATCATCAATCTTTTCTAAAATTTTGAATGGACCTTATCGAATTGGTTTCAATTTTTTTAACTTCTCCTTTAAGCCTCTCTTTGCTAATTTGAAGCCAAAATTCATTACCGAATTGGAATTTTTTATCTACACGATGCTATTGTGCCTTATTTTGTACTTGAATTAGTTATTTTCTAGTTGTTCTTAGACTGCTTGATGCACCAATTATATTTATTCATTGAACCTTTTAGCTTTTTCTATGTCACTATGACCATCAATAGGAACATCCTTTCCAAAAATGAAATCCAAAGGAGATTTAGACAAGTATCCAAAACATGCCTCAAATGGCAATGTTTGAGTTGAAAAGTGCTTGGCTCTGTTGTAAGGATGTTGAATATAGTGCAAGTTTTCATCCCAAAAATTTGGATGCTTGTTGAAATAACCACAAAGAAGATGTATCACCATCATGTTCACCACCTCTGTTTGACCATTTTTTTGTGGATGAAATGTTGTACTCTTTTTCAATTTGCTGTCCATGAATCCCCACAAGATTGACCAAAATTTTCCAACAAAGCATGAACCTCGATCACTAACAATGGATGTGGGAAATCAAAAATGCACCCATACATTCTGAAAGAATAATTGAGCATTTTGTTTAGTTGTAATTTTATTTTTACATGGCATCAAAATAAACATTTTTCTTAACCTATCCACAACTACAAAAATATGATCATGATTCCTCTTTGACATAGGAAGACTTCCAACAAATTCCATAGAAACACTCTCCCATGGATGGGAAGGTACTGGAAGTGGAGTGTACAATCCTAACTTTCTATTGCTAGGCTTACCAACAACACATAATGAACAACCTCTAATAAAACATGACACACATTAAAGCTTACAAGGCCAATAACAATACCTCTGTAGATGTGTCGTCGTCTTACTTACACCGAAATGACCAGCAATAAGAGAAGTATGTGCCTCTCTTATGATGTTGAATCTTTCTCCCTGTGGAATAAAAATCTTACCAATATGTTACAACAATTTATCATGCATGTGATAATCCAATTCCTCTACTTGGTTCCCTTGACTTAAAGTCGCATATACATATTGAAAATCACTATCTAAAGCATATTGTTCAACATAGCTCTCATGCTAAACACAATTATGCTTAAGAATAGTAGTAGCACTAACAATAGGCCTAGAAAGCATGTCAACAACTTTATTGTAGATACCTTTCTTGTACCTTATAACCAAGTGGAATTGTTGAAGAAAACCATCCATCTGAAGTGCCTTGATTTCTGCAATTTTGTTTGCGATTGTGAGTATTGCAATTGTTGATGATCAATGTGAATTATTGTTTCCTTACCCTTCAAGTAATGTTTTCACCTTTTAACACTTTTCACCAATGCATAAAACTCCTTTTCATATGTAGGATAGTTAATCACTACACCATTACAAGTTTCCAAATGAAAACAGATAGGCTTACCATGTTGTACGAGGACTGCACCATTAGCATCTGTTTGAACCTCAAATGATTTTCTCAAGTCTGGAAGTGCAAGAACTGGGGATGAATTGATCTTTTCTTTCAATGCATCAAAAGCCTTTTTCTATTTACCTCCCAACTGGAAGACCTGCTTCACACTTTTCAATGCATATAATGGAGTTGTGATAGAAGAGAAGTTAGCAATTAAGTTCCTCCAATACTGGGCTACTCCCAAAAATCTTCTTACCTCTATAACTGTTTTGGGCTTTGGCCAATTAAAAATGACATCAACCTTGGAGGGATCTATTTTCAATTCACCTCCTCCAATAATATGACCCAAGTACACTAAATAAATTTTTTCAAACTCGCACTTTGACATATTTAAAAACAACTATTATTTATTCAAGACTTCAACTACTTTTTTTATATGCATGAAATGTTATTCACGTGATTTACTAAAAATCAAGATTTCATCTAAGTAGATTATCACAAATTAATCTAGAAATTGCCTCAATACATCATTCATCACGCACATAAAGGTAGCTAGAGCATTGCAAAAGGCATAAAAAGCCATTCAAACAAACCTTGCTTTGTTTTGAATGATGTATTCCATATGTCACCATCAGCAATTATAATTTTATGATATCCACTCCTTAAGTCCAAATTATTAAAATATTTTGCATCTTTCAATTGATCAAGTAAATAATCAATTCTCGGAAGTGGGTAACAATTATTTACCGTAATTTTGTTCAATGCATAGAAGTCCACACACATGCACCATGTTCCATCCTTCTTTGGCACCAAAATAATAGGTGACCTGCATGGAAAATTACTTGGTCTGATGATCCCTTTGTCCAACAAACCTTGAATTATAGTTTTATTTTCTTCACTTTCCATCACTAACATCTTGTACATGCCAATGTTAGGAAGAGGGCAATATTGCTGCAATTGTATTTCATGTTGGATTCCCATCTTAGGAGGAAATATTTTTGGCTCCTGAAACATATCATCATATTGGTTAACAACCTCAACCAAAACATATTTTAATCTTGAATCACAACCTTAAAAAACTTCATGTTCAACATCATTATTTTTCTTGACCATTAGAAGCACACAATTCTTGCTAGAGTTAATTATTCTTTTCATTTTCCCAACATTTACAGGTCAAATATTTAGTTTCTCTCGATGTGCTCTAACAATGTAATATATGACACCTTTGAACAAGTGATAATTGTTTCCATGGTGATGGAAAATATATTATCTATCATACAAATATGGGCGTCCCAAAAGAATTCCAGAAATATGAAATGGTACTACATCAAGTTCAACTTCATCAAGAAAGTTTGTTGTAATTGCAAATTCAAAGATGCATTTCCTCGTAACTTGCAAATTTTCATTCTTTCATATCCAACCTAAAGGATAAGGTCTTGGATGAGGAATGGTCTCTAAGTTTAGTTTCTTGACTAAGTCCTTGGAAGTAAAATTTTCTTTTGAACCACTATCAAAGAGTGTATCAATTTTTGTGTGCTTTGAAATAACTTGAATATGGAAAAGTTCAATTTTATCTTTCTCATCTTGAGTGTCATTAGGACAACTTGAAGAGATAGTTCTTTCTATGTCCTTACCTTTCATTCTCGTTGTTGTGATCTTTGTTTCATCTCCCGAATCGAAGCCTAAGTCATGTTGTGTAGTTGCAGCTATTTTTCTCTTCCATTTATTGTTAAATTTATTTGGTTTCATCCCAGGATGAAGCTTCCAACAATGAGCTTCATCATGACCCTCTTTAAAACAATTTTTGCATGTCAGTTTTTCTCCTTCATTTTTGATGGATGTGTTCTTCTTTCCTTTCCTTTTGAACTTTTTCTTATTCTTGTCTCCACTTGTGAATGGATTCTTTCTAACCTATTGTGGAATTTTTTTCCCTCTTGCTTCAAGATGAGTTTCCAAGACACAAACTTCATCTAACCTTGTAGGATTAAACATCAGGATAGTGTTAGCCCTCGTTTTTATCCAATTTTGTTTAATTAAATACACTTTTTTTCCATGATATACATCCATATACCATCCATATTCACTCTATTTTTTCCAATTTATGCATATCTAGGTATATAAATTAAGTTTTTCAATTTTTAAAAGATTTTACAAAATTTGAATTTTAAGTGCATTTTTGGACAGGACTAGAAATTCCCGTAATGGCTTCATTGATGTCATACTTGCAGGACACTTGGGCTCGAGCTAAGAAAATTTCTAGAAATATTGGGAACTAATAATGGATGTGCACCTATTGGTTCGGTCAAACCAAGCTTAAACAGGCCCGATCAAAGTCAGTCAAACACAACTTGTTATTCTGTAAATCCCTAGGAAATAGGCCAAATTTAGCAGTTTATGGGATTTTCCAGATTTTGAGAGATTAGATGGATGAGCTCAACTAGAATAGATATTATAAGGATAGACATAACTGTTAGAGACATTTTAGTTAATTTTGTTTCATATTTCTCTATTTAAGTCTAAGACATTGAAGGCGTGAATATGTAGAATTTTTATAATTTCACTTTGATATTTCTGAACTTTGGAGAGATAATTGAAGAACCAGTTCTATATTATTTTTTTATGTTGTATATGGTGAATTATTGATTTATTTTTATTAGCTGAGAATTACTTTCAATGTGTGAGGCAAGGGTGGAGGGCCACCACACCGAGCTAAGTGAACTTTCTAGTTAATTTAGTTGCGATTTCCTGAACTAGTTTTGTTTCATATTTAATTAGTTAATTAGATGTATGGTGATATGTTATGATTTCTGATGAATTCTAATCTAATTTCTAATCTGCATATGAAGGGTCAAATCAATGTTTAATTTAAACTCTCCTTCTATTTGATTAGGGACTAGAAACTAGAATTCATATTTCTTGCTTTTAAGTGATTTTTTGAATTTCCTGTTTTCTAACAATGGAATTAATGATGAATGAATTTGTAATGAAGGAAAGCAAGGACCTCCTTAGTTAGGAGCCTCTTATATTATTCTTTTATGCATCTTGAGCTATTGTTCATTAGTGGTTTTGATTTCTGTTCATGAAGTAGTATTGTAGAGAAGGACAAACAAGCTCTCCTAAGTTAGGAGCTTCTTATTTTTCTTATTACATAATTGAATCAGAAATTATTTAGTTAAGTTTTATATTTGTAAATTTCCTTTAAAATCAATAATTCATTTTCTAAACTTGACTGAAATTTAAATCCATATATTTTGGAGATGCTTCTAAGTTCTACAAGCTCAGATTGATAATAAAATACTTGTGTTAGTTTACCCAGTAAACAGACCCAACATTTTTGGTGTTGTTTTCGGGGGAGCATATTTCAAAGTAGTCAAATAGGAAGATAAAAATAAAACAAAAATACATAAAAAAAAATCAAAAATATAGTTTCTCTTTTAAGTTCTATTTATTTATTCCTAGAGATAGAGATAATAAGGGTAGATTCATTAAACAAAACACCCCAACAATTCAACCATCCACAGGATTAACAACACCAATTGCTGGAAGACCTACTCTAGAGGAGTTAGAGGAAAAAAAATGATTGGGACAAAGATTAACTCTAATTGAAAGACAAACCTTTTTGGCCTTGGAGGTAAAAATAAAGAAATCACCAAAAGAAACTTGTTTCCTAGGAAAACAGAAGGAAACAAGAAAATCAGTTGTTGAACAATTAGAACAACCTGTCCTTGAACAAATTAATATAGTTGAGGAAACACCAAATCAACCTCATATTGAAACATTACAAATATTTGAATAAGAAATGACTCAAGAAGGAGAAGGATCCAATATGCCAATTATGACTCCTGAACAGAGAATTGAATATGAGAGAAAGAAAAGGGAAAGGAAAAGGAAAAGAGAGGAAGAAAAGAAATTTGAAGCAGAGAGAAAGAGAGAGGAAGACAGAAGAATAGAAGCACTCAGAAGGATAGAGGAAGAAGAAAAAAGGGAAAATGAAAACAAAAGACTACATGCTAATAAACAATAAAATGATAATGATCAAGAAACTACTTTTGGCTTTCCAATATTAGACACAAGAGAAATATTAGGAGAAGAATTGAAAATGAAAAACATTCCACCTTCCGTATTTCCTAACTCTTATGGAGTGTCAACAGAATATCCAAATTCATTTATGTTCGAATTTGATATATTATGTAGAACTTATGGATACATAGATGACACACACAAGCCTCTTCCCTTTGCTGCTACTTTGAAAGCAGCAACATTAAAATGTTTTATGGATTTAGGAGAACATACAATTGCTTCCTGGGATGATATGAAGAATTTTTTTCTTAAAAAGTATCAAGATTACTGCATGTCTAGAGACTCAAATGAAGATGATTTTAGAATGACACAACAAGAAGATAAAATTTTGGATGAGTATTTAGAGAGATTTCTTTACAACCTGCAAAAATCCAAACAACATTCCCTGAATCTCGATACCATCCACACAATTTTTATTAAGGGTATCAGAGATGAATACTTAGATATAATCAATGTGATGGGAAAAGTAGATATCTCAAACCTACCATTTGATGAATTTTCTGAACTTTGTCAGAAATATTCTAGGGGAAGATCAAAAAGTGGAAAGAGGGATGTTACATCAAGAGCTTCCAAATCTGCAACAAGTGGAGTAACAAGAGAATAAATAGGAAATTTACTAGAAAATTTCAAGACATATCTCTTTAGCACTTTGGGAACGCAAGAAGATTTTTTAAAAGCCAAGAAGAAGAAATAATAACAAGATCAAATCTTAGCAATATTTTTTCCAAAGTGTAGGAAAAAACATCCACTTAGAGAACTTCCTTTGTAAGGTATAAAAGTGTGTGGACTTTGTACAGAGAATCATGCAACTAAAAGCTGTCCAAAATTGAAAGAGTTGCAAATGGAAGAAGTACAAGGGGTAGATTATCTCTATTATATGGCGCCAAGGAGACCTTTGCAACCAAGGATGCCTCAAAAATTCCCTCAACAAAGTCCCAAGAATTTTCAATATCCTCCTTAGAATTCATGGAATACTCCAATGCCATGGCAGGCTTGGCCTCCACAACAATATCAAAACCAACCTACACAAGGTTGGAGAGGAAATAGTTATGGAAACAAACCACCTCAGCAATTGTACCCTCAGCAATATCAATATCAACAGCCATACCAAGAACCGTACCCTCAACAACCATTCCAATACCAAAAATCCAAACAATATAAACCAATTCCATTTCCACCTCAAAATCATGCACCAATGCTACTCAACCTCTGGAACTTCAACTGCCTTTTAACCAACCGCCTCCTATACCAACACAATTTCCGGCTAAGCCAGTAGATAATCCAAGTAACAAAGTGGATAAAATAGCATACAATGTGGAAGAAGCAACATAATATCCCACATATTCCACTATTCCCATACAAGATATCCACTTAAGGTCTGGGAAAGTGTTTCGGGGAATATCACCCTAGAGTTTCGTTGGGTTACAACCTCCACAGAGCAGGGGCATGCTACTTAAGAAGGACTCACACAACCATGCACGTTCAGAAAAACTAAATAGAGTAGAATGAGAAAGTTACCCGTAGGTCCTACGGTTGAAGCAGATCCCGCGAGGTCCAAACCCCCAGCAACCGTCCTTCCTTCTTAACCTGAAAGACAAGAAGAAACAAGCACGAAGAACTGGTTGTACAACATATATCTACTCTAAATGTTAGTGAAATCAACATGAAACATTAAATAAATCATAATGAATGCTTAAATAACAATTTTCTCATACATATAAGCATACACTAACACGTATATTTCGGGAACAACATGGTACTTCTGTATTATAAATAGCATGTACAAAAGTAACGAGTGGAGAGATCACCTGAATCCTCCCACAGCCTTCGAGCAGACCGTTGTCCGGATCCGTCCAGCCCTTGCCTCGCTAAGACTCCTTCCAAACTGGTGCATATGAGATGACATATATGGAGATGAGAATCTCAAGGAAACAAGGGTTTCCTATAATGAACTGGGAAAGTGCAGGAGGCATGGGGAATCAGACTTGGATAGGGAATACCAACAGAGTATAATATCAATAAATTCTCTCTCTCCCTTAGGCCATACACATGAGGGGTTTTTATACTCCCTCCAAGTAGTTTCAACAGTTGGAAACAGTTGGCCACGTGCTGGGGTGGTTGAACTACCTGAGTAACCATCAACCCAACTCGAAAATAGGGAATAATTGTATATTTTTTAATCATTTTAATGGCATACGCGGAAAAGTGCAGCTGGACTCGCGTATACACGCGGAAAAGTACGGGCATAGTCGCGTATGGGGATTTTTACACTGTTTTTAAGTGAATTTGTCCAAGTCTGTAGGAATGGGTGCCCAAAGCCATATAAGCAATCATGAATCATATGAAGGTGAGAAATGATGCTATAACAGAAAGTGTTACAGAAAAATTATCATCCAATAATAGAAGAAAAAATTGAACAAGGAGAACAAACTCAAAAATCTCAACCAGAAAACCAAATTCAGAAGGGAAAATATATTATGACTCAGACACCACCTTCTCCATAGTGGTTAATATAATAGAAAATCCCAATGTCTCTGCCTGAATTTGATATTCTGGATGAATTGAAGAATACATATGTCAAAATTCCTTTGTTGTAGGAAATAAATGATGTTCCAATATATGAAAAAACAATAAAGGAGTTATGCATCAAGAAATCTGGTAGAAGAAAAGGAGATCCACCCACAATCTAGGTCATTGGAAGATTAGCTAGTCTCATGTCTACAAAGACAACAATTGAAAAATATGTTGATCCCGAGATCCTTATGGTTACCATCTCGATCAATAGTTTTTCAGTGCCAAACACTTTAATAGGTTTGAGAGCAACTATAAATGTTATGACTACAGAGACTTGAAACATTTGAACTTGAAAAACATCAGACCTACTACTACAATTTTAGAGCTTGCAGACATATCTAAAGTTGTACCTGAAGGAATATTAGAAGATATCATTGTCTCTCTGGATTCATGGGAGTATCCTGTATAATTCCTCATTTTGCAACCAAAAACAAATTTAGGAGGCCATCCATTAATTCTAGGTAGACCATGGTTAGCCACTGCAGATGCCTTCATTGGATGCAGGTTAGGAAGTATGATTATTGAATATGGGGATGAAAGGAAACATGTTACATTGTATCCTCCAGCACAATCTTCTTCTTTATTATCATGGCTTGATGGAGAAGAACAATAGGAAATTCAATCTGTTCTTAGTATTAATCAAGTCTATAATTTTAGAGAAGAGGAAGAAAATGAGGATTTATTAGATCTTTTCATCACAAAACCAAATATTTCAGAGCATCTTAGAATAACACAATATGAAGCTGCAAGTCATATTTTAAATCAGTGTTTCCAGGAAAACTGTACTATTCAATCACTGCAAAATCCATTTGAAAGTGTTCTTCCGGTTAACTAAATTACGAATTCAAAGAGTAAAATCATCAAAATCAGTCCTAGAAGGAATTTGAATATTGGTAATAACCTACAATCATCATAAGAACAAGAGTAATAAAATTGATACATAAATACTCAAAATATTTTACCTGGGATTACACATATATGAAGGGGATTCATCCAAAGACATGTATTCACCACATTTACACTGATGATAAAATCAAACATGTGAGACAACCGCAAAGAAGGATGAATCCTATGATGAAGGAAATAGTGAAATGATAATTGTAGAAAGTGTTGTGGTGCCTAAGAAAAATGGAAAGTGGTGAATTCGTGTAGACTACAGAGAGCTCAATAAAGCCACATTAGAATATCATTTCCCTTTACCATTTATTGATCAAGTACTAGATTCATTAGCTGGGAATACATTATTTTCTTTTCTTGATGGATTTAGTGGATACAATTAGATAAATATAGCATTGGAAGACCAAGATAAAACAACATTTACTTTTCCATGGGGAACATATGCATATAATGTTTTTCCTTTTGGGTTACGTAATGCACTTTCTACTTTTGAGAGAGCAGTCCTTGCAATATTTATTGATCTGATCCATGAATGAGTAGAGGTCTACATGGATGATTTCACTGTGTATGGCGGAACATTTGATGATTGTTTAAAAAATCTTGGAAAGTCTTTGAAAAGATGCATAGAGACAAATCTATCTCTCAAAAATGAAAAATACTTTATGATGTTAACTCAGGGAATAGTGTTGGGACACTATATTTCTTCTTCAGGAATTAAGGTGGATCCAGCAAAAATACAAGTCATTGTGAATTTAATGCCACCCACAACATAAAAGGAAGTAAGACATTTATTGGGTTATGCGGGCTACTATAGGAGATTTATTGAAAATTTCAGTAAAATATCTCTGCCTATATTCAAGTTACTTGCAAAAGATGTGGAATTCCAATGGAAAAATAATTATCAAAATGCATTTGAGATATTAAAAGAAAATTTTTTAGTTTCACCCATTCTTCGAGGACCCAATTGGTCATTTCCATTTCATATATCTACTGATGCATCTGATACTGTTATAGGAGCATCACTTGGAAAGAAAGAGAACTAATTTAATTATTCCATATACTTTATATATAAAAAAAATTAACATCGACAGAATTGAACTATACTGTTACAGAAAAAGAAATGTTAGTTATGCAGTTAATAATTTTAGGCATTACATAACATGTTATCAAGTATTCATTCACACAGATCATTCAACCATAAGATATTTAATGAAAAAATAAATTACAAATGGCAGAATTACTAGATAGATGTTATTGATGCAATAATTTAACATCTCTTTACAAGATTGGCTAGGTAAAGATAATCAAGTAGTAGAATTTCTATCACGACTTCATTCACTTGGTGATCCAAATCCGGTTTCAGATAATTTCGCAGATGAACATATATTTTCTATAACTATCAAAAATCCATGGTTTATAGATGTATCCAACTATTTATCATCTGGAATCCTACCATCCCATTACACAAATAAATAGAAAAGAAAGATAATTAGAGAAAGTGATAGATATAGTTGGGTCAATGGTGACCTCTTTCATACTAGTTTTGATATGATAATAAGAAATTGTGTTAGAGAATATGAGATTATAGGTATTTTGAAATAATGTCATGACGAGCCATGTGGTGGTCATTTTGCACACAAGTGAAAGGCATACAAAGTGATCAAACTTGGCTACTACTGGACAAAAATCTTCAAGGATTCAAAAGCCTATGTAAAGATATGTGATAGTTGCCAAAGAATTGGAAGACTAGTGGCATCAGATGAAATGCCATTAAAGCCACAAGTATTCATAGAACGATTTGAGAAATCAGCTCTAGAATTTGTGGGACAAATAAACTTGCCATCAAATGGAAATAATTACATCCTGGTATGTACATATTATGTTACTAAGTGGGTGGAGGAAAAGGCAGTGGCACGAGCAACATAAGAAACAATGGTTTCTTTTCCATTTGAAGAAATATTTTTAAGGTATGGAGTTTCGTGACAAATTGTTACATATAAGGGAGCACAATTCACCTCTAAGCTTGTAAGGGATCTCACAGAAAAGTACAAGATCAAACATAGAAAATATACTCCGTACCATCCACAAGATAATGGACAAGTGGAGTCCACTAACAAAGTTTTGGAGAATATCGTGACAAAAACTATGCAGATGAATAAAAAAGACTAGTTGGAAAAGTTGAGAGATTCACTATGGGCTTACAAGATCACATGGAAGAACACAACTGGCTTCATTCCATACCAGCTAGTATATGGCAAGGAAGTCTTGCTACCCATAGAATTTCAAATACGTGTATATAAAATTTCAGCACAATTGGGAATGGAATTATTTGAAGCACAAGCACAAAGAGTGATTCAATTAAATGAACTGGATGAAATAAGACAGTAGGTAGTGTAAAATACATCATTATTGCAAGAGCAGAGAATAAAATGGCATTATCGATTCATCAAGAATAATTTTTTTCAAAATGGAGACTGGGAACTATTGTTTGACTCCAATTTTAAATATTTCAAGGTAAAGTTTACAACTCATTGGCTTGGGCCATATGAGATAGAAGATATCTTCAACAATGGAGTAGTTGAAATAAAAACAATAGATGAAGCATCAATTTCATTTGTAGTAAATGGAAATAGTCTTAAGTCTACAATAAGCCTATCAATAAAGAAGATTTTATGAAAATAATTTCAATAGAAACAGATATGGAAATAATGGAAGAGCATAATATGCCTTCCTTAGATCTAGAAGAATAATATATATATAAGAGTTTGGTTGTGAAAATCCAGTAGAATGGTACTATACAAAATTGAATTCATATCAGAAAACCAACTTGTTTGGCCAATATGAATTCTATATTTTGTTTTGTTTTTTCTCTAGTATGATTTTGCAGAGTTAATCCTCCAAGGCATGTGATACTTGAGGAAAAATCTTAACATCAGCAAGGGGGAAGTTTGTAATAAAACTATATAAATAGTTTGAGCAGCTGAATTGAAGAAGGAACCTGAATTACATGACAAAAGGGACCTGATACATCATTGGAAATATTATGCAGAAGGGATCTGATACATCATTAAAAATATTGTGCAGAAGGGACCTGAGATATCATTGATAATATTATGCAGAAGTGACCTGTATCATATGACAGAAAATACTTGAAACATTGTTGAAAATTACATGTTAGAAGGGACCTAAAACATTATTTATAAAATTACTGCAGAAGGGACCTGAACTACATCAAAATTCAAGCCTGAAGAACATGTTAAAAGTGACCTGAAACATTAATTACAAACTGCATAAGGGACCTGAACAACATCAACATTCAAAGATCCTAAATCAATAATCAAATGTGAAAACATGAATCGGAAATAAGTCTCTACATTTCAATATATCCTGGAAGAGATATCGTTGTGGTAATAAAGACATTGTCGGCCATCCTTTGACTGGAGGACATCATTGACATCAAACAATTTATGGGAGTACAAGTACAGTAAGTGAAATTTTTTCTATTAAAATTTCAATTTTAAAATATAAATTCTAGAAGTTGTTAAGACTAATTTAGTGCTTGATATGCATTCCATTATATCCTACCACTACCTTCATTATTTTACCCATTATAATCACATATTCATTACCCTTTTCCTACACTTACCCTCATACATTAACCATCATTACATATATACCATACTTCATTACCCCTTTTTTACATTTAACCATCATTCCATATACCATCATTTCAATCATTTTTAAACCTTCACATTAATCCTAAATATTTTCTTAAGCATATGGATCAAGAATTAAAGGCCCAATATTCAAATCCTTGTTGAACTAAAAAAACAACAAAGTTTAGTGTCATGATAGAAATTTAATTTTAAACATGACCATTCTAGGGTCATTTTAAAATTAAATTAAAAAATTAAAAAATGTAAGCTACAAAGCGAAATATGCATATTAGATGATAAGAGCTAAGGTATGGAGCACACAATGTAAAATAAAAAAACAATACAAATGATATAACCTATGTTGAAATGATGCAATGAAAAGAATGAAATTATGATGCATTTTGATGGGTGTACAAAGGGATGAAGGCAGATATGAGTGAAGCAGAGAACGTGAGTTATGGTGACGGGATGTATGCAGACGTCGTGGAGCAAGGACATAGTGCATAATATAGAAACTAAGCCACGAAGGCATTCGAGTCAAAGGTCAACATGAAAAAGGGTCAACACATATTCAAAAACACAGTGCTATGCAATACAAAAAATCCTGTGCAAACACTGAAGCCTCCGCCATTTCTAAACTAACAGGCCCCTGTGATTGCATTCTTCTTTCACCATCATAGCCATTGTAGGCTCATAGAAAGGAAGTTGAATGCTATGCAAACCATAGGCATGTTGTTATCACTAGAAAATCGTACAAGCAAAAGTGACATTATTTAATATCAAGCAGAAGGATTTATAGGGTTGAGAGACATTAGAGAATCTAAAAGTATTTAAAAATCTCTAAGTTCTAAGGAAAAATCAAATTGTGTACACGAAGAACTAGTCAAATGTGCCTTTGTGAGCAAAAGTCCTCGATAAATGCACCTTTATCGCCTTTTGCTCCAAAAAGCATGCAATCCTGGGAGTGGCAAAAGTCACTTTCTGGGACCACAATGCACACTCCTAAGGACAACCACCCAAGCCTCCTTATGGCATCAAGGGAGCATGCAATGGAATAAATGTGACACATAATGGAATCACCCTCCTCTCTTGGGTCACTGTCCACAATGTACCAAGAGAGGGAAGGAGGGTTTGAATTCTCCTATAAAAGGCCACCAAGAGATGAACAACAAGGGAGCACATTGTTATGCTAGCCAGAATTTCCCCAAGCAACACCAGCAGCATGTGATCCAAAGCAGAGATAGAGGGGACTCAATTTTTAGCCATCCAACAACTCCAGTCCACCATAGTAGAGAGAGGGAGACTTTGCGCCAAGGCAACTCAGAAGTAAAGACATCCTTGCATCAGGACTTAGAACCCTAGTTATAAGGCTCCCTTGGCAAGTGGGTTAAAGTTTCATCCTCATTTCCTACCAGCACTCAATAAGAGGGGATGTAAGCATCGTCATCTGGATTATTGAATTTGTTTGACTCTATTTAGAGATTTTGTGTTATTTGATTTAGTATTAGATGAATTTTTATGTTTGATTATGCATTCTATTTCTCTATCTATTATGTTTATGTTTGAGCATGTTCCACTAACTTGCTTGAATCAATATATTTTCTACCTATGACCAATAACTTAAGAGGGAAAAACACTCCCCTTAAGTTGGTGTGATTTTGTACATACATGCACTAAACACACTAACACGGGGTTGGGGACTCCACTAACTTTTATTTCCAAGTTTATGTGGTTGTGCCTTTTTGTAGAGACCTCCGTATTTGATGTGGAGTTTGGATGGAATGCCCCCTTTATCTCCTTCATGGTCTATTTCATCCCTAGTGATTGAATCAAGTAGAAGAGCTCCCAAAAAACTACTTTGTGGGAAGTTTTCATGCATTTCTCACATACAAGCGCACCCCAAGGTGCACATTTAGAGTTGACCCATGCACAGACATCGCACCTGTTTCAGCCTTTTACACGCAAAAAACATAATGAGAATTTTTTCCAATAATTCCATCTTTTCCTGCTTGTAAAGGTGACTGGCATCCCATAATACATCTGCCAGCACAGGTTGAGGTACCCCGCAGCTTGCTAAAACTCACTCTTAGCTGCTTTTGGTAGGATTGGTGTTAGTTTTATTTCAAGTTGATTTTTGCAAAGTTAGACACATAGTTTAAGTATGAGGCAAACTAACTTGCATTCTGAAAAAATTATGTTTTTCAAATTTAGGTACAAAAAAACCTAGATAATTAGCCAAAGTAAGTGGCCCAAGTCCATGCATGCTTAGCTAGTTCTTTTTCTAGTGTAAAAGTCATTAGTTTAGTTCAATTTTTGCACTAGTATTTTGGGACTAAGATCGAATTGTCGATATAAGAGCAAGTAATCTCTGCTGCCTTTGCACCCTCCCTATGATCCTAGGCAAGCATATGAACACTCTCTATTCACCACTCACCATCTCCCTATAGTTGATCACATATATTAACTTGGAAAAATAGAAAGTGGCCCATATCCTCACATGTTTTTTTTTTAGCAAGGAACAATAGAACATAGTTTAAAAAGGGGATTTTGAAAAGGATCATCGTATATCCACATGTTAAAACTATGTTCTTGTTCACCTTTTTCTCACACGCATCCACACACTAAGAAAAGAAAAGACACCTAAAACTAACTTAACAAAACTCACTAACACAAAAGAATTTATAGTCTAAGTTTGGATCAAGGAGGTAGGAATCCAATAATTCTCCTTGATCATTCTTCATCTTGAAAAGTAGAAGTTGATTGTTTAGGGAACTTTCAAATCCACCTATCAGCCCACGGCACAGAAAACCCGAGTGCGGCAGAGACCCGATTCAGAGGGGATTAGGCTTAGGCACAGTGCATGGGGTATCAGTTGGGGCTACCTGACCCGGTTGATACTTGGTACTGTTAGCTGAATTACCAAGAAGCCTAAGAATCAAACGCTCATGTGGGAAGATGGTGCTTAGTGGCCAAAATTAGGGCATCCTTTCTTTATAGGTGACAGTGCAGGAAAGCACTAGATCCTCTACCCTTACCTTGGTGGATTTTCTTCGGTTGACTGGGGGCGTCACCAGCTCATATGGTTCGTTGTGCTAGCATTATAAAGGTATCTTCTCAAGATCCAGTTACATTTGAGTGTGTGAGAATGATTAGGTCTTCTAATATTTGAGTATCATATGCAAATAAACAAAAACCATATTTTTTGATTGAATGATCACATAGGATTAATCTAAAGGGAAAATTTATTTTATTTTCGCTTTGTTTTATTTATGCGGTCGAAATTTTTCTTTGATTATAATCTCTATCCTCTCAAATATTTCCAAATCCATACCTATTCGATGCTAGAACGGACCCAATGGGACCTCATCGATCTAGACGTCTTTTGGACCTCCCCCCATTACCAGGAGGGGTTCCACGTTTTTTTCCATTTAGGCTTCAAATACGGAACACTTCCACCATTATTAGTTCATACTTTATTGGGGCATCTTTAGTTGAGAACCCTAGTCGGTCTCCAAACGCCACACCGGTGAACACCCCCATAGGGTCACCACATACCACTCCTCCCACAACCCCTAGTGGGTAGAGGAGTGCTACCCATTCGAGAAGCCAATTGAATGCACAGTAGGGTACGTCACAGACAAACCCTGTTCCTAACCAGAACATTGTGTTCTCACCAGTCGCAATGGCTACAAACTCATAGTCACCTTTTCTAGCTTCGTTAAATCTACCATATTTAACCAAATTGAAAAAAAACCCCATTACACACAACCCCATATGGCCTCCCATGCCCACTAAGCTCCCTTCAGACATTCCAAAGTTCGATAGAAACCAAGCGGAAGACCTCGGAAATCATTTTATGACTTTCCACTTGTGGTGTTCGTCGAATAACATCATTGATGATACTATTCGACTAAGACTGTTTCAATGCACTGTAACTACAGTAGCAATGAAATGGTATGTGGAGAAACCCCCTGCTACACATGGAACATTTAGCGCCCTCACCACTGCATTCCTAACCTATTTTCAGTTACCCATCCACCATGATTCTGGAATGGATTTACTGACCCACTTTAAACAAACCCCTGTTGTCCATATCTCAGACCATCTCCACAAATGGCGGCGACGTCGTAGTTTGTGCAAAGCCAAACTCGAAGATTGAGTTTTTTTATGCATGTTCCTAAAAAAATCTCACTGGAGGGATTTCAAAGGATGTGGCGCAGAAAAATCCCATATAGGAAGAGGATGCCATTAGTACAGCCCAATAGCTTGAGATGATCTATACACAGTTGGGATATATTTACAATATCCCCGCGCTTTCAAACTTACAAAGAATTTCCAGGTGCGTTGAACTCTGCAGATGGTTTAATTGCATCATCGACCCAAATTTACCCAAGCAAAAATGTTCAAAACCCTAGTTACATGTATTATTCTACCCAAAATGTACCACAACCTGGCTACTAAAGTCATCATAGGCCTCCGAAAAATTTGACCAGTAGGTCATTGTCGTATCACCATCAGCATGGTGGACCCTATCCTTGGGCTCAGGGGACCCATTACATAGGTAGACATGCTGATGGAAGAGCTACCCCCCAAAATCCATTCTTAAAGCAGGGACCACATTATACGCAGTCCCCAGCACAAGACTCGCCCATGCAGAATAATGCACATGTGAACTTTGTGCAACCATCCCAAAACCAACTGTGCCAACCATATAACCAGGAGAAATACCCTCCTAATGTGTTTAATAAAAAAGGGAAAAGAAAGCCTAAAGGAAATCCTGGACAGGGGGGCAACAATCAGAAATGCCCTCCGTGATCTCAAGTTGGAGGTAACTCCAAACGAAATCAAAACCAGGAGCCAAGCAACCCCCAAAGGCAAAAAAAAAGGCCACCTCTTCAAAAAAACCACTCTTGTTCGATCTGTGGTGAGTATAGCCACTACACTCACCACGACCTTGACCTCCCTGAGCTGAAGAAGCTACAGAGTAACCGTGGACAAGGGGGATCTTCCCAGCAGACAACAGTCATGCAGGAACCTTTCCCACATCAAGGAAAAGTCAGCATGTAGCAACAAAGTCCTGAAAACTCCGGAAAGAACAACCACGAAATCTACATGACTGGTGAAGAAATGTTTTTTCAGACATGGAATCGAAACTACCACACCCCACTAGACACTAATGTGTCAGGGGCTAGTACCAGTGCACCAACAACGCCTATGACCATATAAAATATGCCTATTGAACCTTTGCCAAATATGGCTAAGGGACCAACTAGGTGAGCAGGGAACTATTCCAAAGCAACCCATAACTATAGCATTGTGGATGATCTAGCTCAATCTCCCACTGCTATGTTAGCTTTGGAGGTATTGCAGTTATGCCCAAAGCAATGGAAAGCCTTACTTTCCGCATTAGGTGCTATTGACCCTGCTGATTCGCGCCTAATGGCTTTTGATTTAGATGAAGCCACCCCTAGGCTTCCTTCAATGGTTGCCTTCCAGATACTAGTGTCAGTCCAAAACATTTCCATTCATCGCTGTATAAGATGCATCAACATGCATCATGTCAAAGAAAGTTTGGCAGAAGTTAGGGTCTCCCAAACTAAAGCCATGAGACATCACGCTTAGAGCATATGATGGTCACTCTTCGGCCCTCGTCAGATTCTACCAAAACATCCCAGTTTTCTTAGCTGGAAAGAAGGTCCTTATAGACATTGAAGTCTTGGATGCCCAGTTGGACTACAATATACTTCTTGGTTAGAGTTATATGTATGCCATGGCAGCCATCGCCTCCTCCGTCTTCCAAACTATGATGTTCCCCCATGACGACCACATCGTTACTGTCGACCAATTAATGCATAGCAAAAAGCGGCACCTAAAAAATACCGATGTCATTCTACCCTACATAGATACATCTACTGATGCACTTTCACGATACTAAGAATATGGCCTCAAATAGTTCAAACCTTCATCCATCCTAGGGTCATTCCTAGGAGATCCACCTGTCATACTTGAGTCATCACCTAATGTCACAAGGGCTCCAGTGTGCATGATTTCAACATCAAGCGCTAAAGCTAGTTAGAACAAGCAAACAAGTAGTAATGACGCTAATTCCTCAGCCACGACAGCCTCTCTAGCCTACGCCTCTTCCCAAACCCCTTTCCTCTACCCCCCAGCTGGTTTCGTATCCCAACAGGTTTTGGAAATAGTGGTGTTACCAAACATATCTTTTGCAATACCAGTTTGGTACCTCGTTCCCCCTACTGGGACGGGATCCACACACATCATTGCCACAGGTTTAAAGCCCCTCAGTCCTGAGGAGGCCCCACCTATTCAGGAAACTATCACAAACATCCCTGCAAAGGAAATTCTGATTGCAAAACCAATTATTAGGGCTAATAAAACTGAGAGAGGAAAGTGGGTGGAGACTCCCGCCACTCAATGGGAATCACCAAGTTGCGCCATATGTGACATATTAGGTCACCCTACCCAGATATGCCTAGAGCTGGATGAATTAAATCCGCTTCTTAGCTCTGAGGCAGACATCGCGACACCACGTTCTCAAAAAAAGGAACCTACCACCAAGGTAAAGGCAAAGCATTGCGTATCAATCATGCAGGCTCTATCTGTAGAAATTATGGGCACTATACCCATCATTGCCCAAAAATCCCATGGTATAGGGATGCCTTACACGCCATCGAGCGATCCTATCAAGAGGATCCCTCTACCCAGCCAGCTGGAGATGAACTTGCACCATCCTATACCTATAGGAGGAACAACATTAACCATAAAGGCTCTCGTTCATATTTCCCCCTCCTATGATATGCTGCACGCTATGCGATGAACGTGGTCACTTCATCAAAGAATGCATAGCCCTGGAAATCATCCATAGGTGGTATCCTATAGAACGATTTTATTACGTTGGTTTGTGGGTAGAAAAATTCACATGTCCTTTATGTGCAGAAAACCACATTCTGGAAAATTTCCACTATATCCCCCGATTCCGATTAGCACTGGCTAGTTTGTGCTTATCCATAGTCTAGCTTTCCCAAGAAGATGGCACAGACTCGGAATCCATCAATAGATTGACAACCCAAGAATATGTGACGAGCCGATCCATCCTCTTCCTGTCAGCTTAAAAGCAACTAATCAGGGAACCCTTAGTTTCCCCCAACCCCTCTCTACAGAGAAGAACAACATGTGTGTTATGTAAAATTCCCAATCATGTAGTCACCACTTGCCCTGATTTAGCAGTGTCACGATGCTGGTACCCCACCTGACCATAAAATGAACATGTCGGGACCCCCATATCTAGGAAATTTTGCCTAGTATGTCAGGGAAATCACTATGAACAACATTGTACCTATATCTCACAAGTTCACCCTCTAATTGACATGATTAACACATTAGAGAAGAAAAAGGATGATGTCCTCAAACAATATAGAAAGTATATCACCCCCAGGCCAGCAACCCCACACCCACAACGACGTGATGGGAAAACTAGGATGGTGCACCAGCCAAGCATGACCCAGGCCCAACCTAGGATAGCATGTGGACTATGCGACTTGAATGAACACCGGGTCAATTAGTGCAAAGAACTGAAGCCCCTCGCAAACAGTTTTCGCATAGTCTCTTCTCTGCCACAGAGACGTCTCCCTAACCAAGAGAAGATCACGCATACTTATTACCTGATTTGTCAACACTTTCATAATACAATTAAATGTGAGCATATCCCCAAGCTAAGAGCAGTAAGAGCAGCGTTAATTCTACCTCCCCAAAAGAGCTAGACACACCCAAGCCAACAACATAGAAATGGAAGCAGAAGACCTCGTCTTTTACTGCAAATCCTTTCCAAGCGTCTACATTTGGGACGATGAGTAGTGTTGATTCCCACATAATATACTCAGTTGGCACTATGGTACCATGCACCATGTGCAATGGCTAGAACCACGAACCAGAGGCATGCCCGCTAATGGAAACATTCAGGCACCTCTGCACTAGGAACAATTTCTTCCAACAGGAAATCGACCATCCTAATGGGGGACCCAACCTTGTGCTTACGCAAAATACCATCCCAAAGATTATCCCCCCACCAAACATTGACAACATGATACACCACATATGATTTGTATCATTGTATATCAGAAATAGGATTTCAGCCTCCCCTATGTCCTAGGATTCCCACCTTATTCCTGTCACAAAAGGTCAAGGTTCCTTGCGGTTTTGCATTGATTTCTACGAGATCCAAAATTTACATGCCACCATCGAACTCCTCGATGATACCCAACCTCTAGAACAATGCCTAGTACAACTAGAGCTCTTTGAAGAAAGTCGACGACACTCGCTACAACACAATGAGGCCCACAAGAAACAGGTAAAAGCATCATTTGACCGCCACATCAACCCTCGCTCATTCACCAAGGGATAACTAGTTTGCCGCTACGATGTCGCAAAATAATTCTCGGGGCCAAGAAATTTTGAAACCCTGTGGAAAGGACCCTACATCGTAAAACATTGCCTCCTCAAGGGGGCATACATCTTGATGGAACCTGACGAGACATGCCTCAGCAACCTCGTCAACAACCTTTACCTCAAGAAATTCTACCCACCAGAGCCAAGAAGTCCCTACCCTAGAGTCAACATCCACAAACCCAACCACTTTAAAATTTTTGACCAAAATACTTGTTATAAAACGTGCTCGAGTGTCACAATGGATTACCAACCCAACCCTTACTTCGAATTTGCCGATGGAGCATCACAATGGTCTCAAAGTTTAGCAACAACTGCCTAGGTCATCTATCACCCTGACTGATCACCACTCTGCACCAATGGTCTGTGCATCGGTTCAGAAACAAAAAATCAGGTAGAATATGATGCCATTATCGGACTTATGTGCGACGCCCTCCATTAGGGCATATGCCATATGCATATCTAACTCGATTCTCAGTTAGTAGTGTTGCAGTTAAACCAAACATTTGAGATAAAGATTCACATCTATTTAGAAAAAAATTACATGCAAAAACATTAGGCAGAAAATTTGACTACGTTACTTTCATACATGTACCAAGGAGTTAAAACCAAACAATTGATCGCATAGCTAACAATATTCTAAACTAGAATTCATCTCGAATAAACCATCATACATAAAAAAAAAAACATAGAAAACATAGATATCCATCAGAATAACATAATCCATAAGCAGAAACAGGGGGCACACCATGTAGAGCCGCAAAAAATATCTCTCATATATATATCAAAATGTATGTGTCTGAGTACAAAAAATAGTATCCCTGACCCATCGGTCAGCCCAAAAAGATACAAATATAATTCATCAAAAAATAGGGGAAGCATCCTCATAATGGGTGCTTTCCCTGTTTACAAAATGACTCTAGGGTGGTGCTCCCCTAGGTGGGGCACTTGGACCCACTGTCGCTCCTAGTACCACTATTGGAGCCATCGTCAATACCGATATCACCACTCGATGTAAAATTGGCCGATAGTCCCTCTCCCGGGCCATCAAGGTCTCCAGCCATACCTCCTCGAGGTCATCTAAAAAGCCTTGAGACAACATCATGTGGGTCAAGTGGTCTAATCAATCCCAGGCATCCTCTAGAACTGACACCCGCGTGGTCAGCTCAGTAACATGAGCCTCCGCCGCATTAGCATGACCCTCCGCTGCATCAGCAAGAGCTTGTTGAACTATAGTCTTGGAAACAACCAAGATGCTGCCCTCCCCCAAAGGTCCAACCTCACCACCGAATGCCACACCCTGGGGCTGTGCAAGAACTCCTCCCAACCTCCCAGGAGCTCCCCGAGCCCTCCGAATAGGATCATGCCCAACCAATTGAGCCACAGGGCGACCAACCTCGCCAACATCTGCAAGAGTAACCAAAACTATGCCAATGTCATCATAAATACACATATAAACATAAATACTCAAATAAATGTAGAAAACACAAAGACACACTTGCTGGCCCCCAAGCGTATCCAGGAGGAAGACCCATCTCTCAATCCCCTCGGAAGTCCATCCCTACATATGGGAAGGACATAAACATTTGGGGGTTGGCCTCAAACCAAGCCTCCATGGTGCTATTCCAGTAACACCCCACCCTACCCCCACCTCCTTGAGGCATCACAGGAGCCCACCTCCTCATGCGACACTCCCATGGCCCCCCAATAGGCAGCGCCACCAACGGTCTTAGTAGCACCACCCACTCATACATGATGCTGCACAAAATACTGGAATAGGAAAACAACTTCGATCCATCCAAGATCTTGTAAATTTGTGCCAGCATCTTGTCATAATAGAAACAGGTAAATTCAAAAAAGTGTTTGGACCTCAGCCAGCGCAAGCCACCAACTTGTGGGCTCGATGCCCGATGTGGAGTAGACGACCCTACCATTTGCACAATAGCTACCAAAGCACACCGCTCATCCAAATCTCTCACCAAGGCAATAGCTATGCACCCCTCCATAAGGGGTGCCTCACCACAATGACGCATCCAGAACCACTCAAAATCCGCCCTCCTAGAAGTAATTGGATACCGAAGAGCCTCACCCCGAGGCAACAACCCGGTCAAAAAGTGGATATCCATCTTAGGATGGATAGCAAGGTCACACCCATGTAGCACAAAAATCTTGCACCACCTATTCCAATGCTAGATCAGGAAACATAGGAGTCGGTCCTGCGACCGAAGAATGTCGTTCTCCACAAATTTTAGGAGACCCCATCTCACCAATTGTTGGCACGCCTGACTATCAGTGGCTAAAGAAATATGGACCTCATGCCAATCCCACTCCCTCCACAACATACTATCAACAAATCAGGAGCACATTAGCAACATAAAAACATCAAAAAATAGGAAAAATGTTCAAAAATTTGGACAAAAGTTGCCTCAGCCTTTTGCATGTTTGTCCCTCAAATATGCGTGATAAATGCGCATATCTATCTCTCACAGGCACGTAGAAGTTGCACTCAATTCTGGAAAGAGTACGCATAAGGCGTGAAAAACCCTATTTTTAGCGCACAAAAGGCCTGCCCTTACCCTGATCACCCACACAATCTAGGGTAAAACTGGCTCAGAATCCGTACAAACCAGTTTTGTATGGACCTCGACACCCTCATACTAGAAAAATTAAAATGTTGGACGTCATGGAGTTTACCTGGACATAAAATCGCTAATCCTTGGTGCTTAGGCTGACCGCAATGGCAAGAACTGCTCCGCAGAAGCCTCTAACCTCTCAATACTCGATAGACACAAATGAATTGAATTAGGGCCATATTTGCCTATATATCACCCTTTTCAAGAACTTTGGAGGACTATAACGAGAGCTCAGAAGGCCCAATCACTGGATCGAAAGTGGCACTGTGATCAACACTCCATAAGGCCCAAAGGCGATGTCACACATTCGTACCCCCGGAAAAAAAATTAAAAAATTAAAAAAATTAAAAAAATATATAAAAAATTAAAAAAAAAATAAATAAATAAAAAATAAAAATAAATAAATAAAAATAAAATTAAATAAATAAATAAAATTAAATAAAATAAAATTAAAAATTAAAAAATAAAATTAAAATTAAAAAAAATAAAAATCAATGCCGGCAAGTATGCCCTCTCTCATCTTCTTTTTTAAAGCACATGTCTTTCAATAATATTTTATAAAGAATATGCTTTCACTTGGGGTAGTTGTTTTTTCAGGTAATATGCAAACCATCCACAACTCCATCCATTGAAAGTTCTAGAGCAGGTATCATTCTACCCCTAGCATGATAAAGTCCCAGAAAAACTCTGCGTATCCTGACATCATTTATCCATCAGAAATAAACCATAGGTTCCACACATCTGACCATGTTTATCATCACCTCACCTTGCACATGATAAGCATCCTTGTTGGTCAATAGAGCCTCCCCCCCAATGGTGTTCGTCACCCACAATAGACCATATATCACAACAATAGTGATGCCATGGCCATACCATAGTATTCCAGGAAGCACATCATGCCCATTCACTCGCCATGGATAAGGTCAAGTTTTACCATATGAAATAAAACCACTTTCCCAGAGAACCAGGTTGTACAAGCAGATCAAAAGCGCACTACTGCGACTCGCATTTGGCCCACCATACCTCTGTCAACATAACCCATCTGTGACATTTTTTGTCATCCACTTCATCAACCTCACACACGATACCTACCAATGAGGCTCCCATCCTCAGTAAAACACCTTTCTCACATCATTAGTGAGAGAACACTTTCATGCTTTGGGGCACCCGTCTCTGTGTTTTGTAAAAACCAAACCCCATTATTTTATTCTTTTGGTAATTGTACAAAGACCACAAATGGTGCACTATGTCCCCCACCCACTCATTCATTTTTTTCTCCCATGGCAGCAGTCCCTAGTCACCCTTGGTTGGAGTATACCACCCTCACGTAAAAGGCACTATAACATTCATAACTAGTTTATACCCACCCTGGAAGTCCTACCGACTCCAGGGATTTCCCCATCAAAAATAGTTATGACTACTGCCAAGCTGCTTTTTCTACTTCAACCTCGGGCCACTGAATCCCCATCATCAATTTTTAGTCATCCCTTGCCATCATGCCTATGTTAAACCCATCACATCTAGGATCCTGATCCTCCATATCAGTGACCCCCTCGTTCAGTTGAGGCTCCCTTTTTGTCGAATTCAACACCTCTTTTCCAAAAAGGAAGCGGTACCTTGGATCCCCCCTTTCCATAAAAGGGACATCCTCAAGTGGCACTGTGGGAGACATCATTTCCCACATATGCCAGCGATCCTCCTGACAATCGACTACAACACAAGCTTTCATGTCAAGATGGTATTAGACCTTACAGCCATTGCACTTTGATCAAATTCATTGAAGACCCGTGCCTTTATAAGCGTCTCTATCAACAATGCTTACATGGGAGGTCCTAGCCATCGCCTACACGTACAATGCGCATTTATATGCCATACCAAGTTTACCTGTATGGGTACCACATTCCACCTATTGTCAAAGAAAAAAACCCCTGAGGGTATCAACAGTTGTCGTCATCAACCAACAGATCACTACCATATTAGTGACACAAACAAAATATTTATATGTCAAATAGATTTGTTTAACTAGCCAAAGCATCATGAGCATGGGACATGCCCGCCTCATTGAAAATTTGTATATATTTTATCATACCATTACTTGCATGGATCCCATAGGACATGGTTTCTCTTCGACCCGGTGCAGGGTGTCTCCAATTTTGAGATACACGTAGGTCTCTCTCTCTCTACACACAGTATACAGAAAAGAAACTATAATGTATTTCAGCTATATAGTTCTTCCTAGACCTCATGCATTAGGGAGCAACTATTATCACTGGAAAATCGTACAAGAAAAAGTGACATTATTTAATGTCAGGTAGAAGGATTTACAGGGCTGAGAGACATTATAGAATATGAAAGTATTTAAAAATCTCTAAGGTCTGAGGAAAAATCAAATTGCGTACAAGAAGAACTAGTCAAATGTGCCTTTGCCTACAAAAAGTCTTCGATAAATGTGCCTTTGCGCGCCTTTTTCTCCAAAAAGTGCGCAATCCTGGGAGTGGTGGAAGTCACTTTCCGGGACCACAAGGCACACTCCAGGACATTGATTCCACGCTTGAAGCTGCCTAAGGATAGCCACCCAAGCCTCCTTAGGACATCAAGGGAGAACAAAATGGAATAAATATGGCACACAATGGAATCACCCTCCTCTCTTGGGTCACTATCCACAATGTACCAAGAGAGGGAAGGAGGATTTGAATTCTCCTATAAAAGGCCACCAAGAGATGAACATCAGGAGAGCACATTGTTATGCTGGCCAGAATTTCCCCAAGAAATACCATAGTGTGTGATTCAGAGTGGAGATAGAGGGGACTTAGTTGTTGGCCATCCAACAACTCTAGTCCACCATAGTAGAGAGAGGGATACTTTGCGCCAAGGCAGCTCAGAAGTAAATACATCCTTGCATTAGGACTTATAACCCCTAGTTCTAAGGGCCCCTTGGCAAGTGGGTTAAAGTTTCATCCTCATTTCCAACTAGCACTCAATAAGAAGGGACATAAGCACCACTATTTGGATTATTGAAGTTGTTTTACTCTATTTAGAGATTTTGTGTTATTTTTTTTAGTTTTAGTTGAATTTTTATGTTTGAATATACATGCTATTTCTCTATCTAGTATTTTCATGTTTGAGCATGTTCCACTAACTTGATTGACTCAATCTATTTTCTGCCTATGACCAATAACTTAAGAGGGAAAATCATGTATAAATTTGAATAATTTGCTGAATTATTCACCGAGATTATCCTGGTCACATACTATTTGAGCTTCATACATAACACATAATCTCTTCTACGCATTAATCATCACATGCAGAAATAAAAACAACAAGCGGTATTGAAAACATTCACATGCGCACATAGAAATTCAACACATATAACACAGTATGTATACCGGGGAAAGCTTACAGCTGAAAAACCCCTACTATCTGTATATTATAATGATAGAGAACATGTAACAATCTCAGTACAATACTCCTCACAAGTACTCAGTACTATCTCCAAAAATTACACACAAACTAGCTCAGTTTTGAACAAGTCACGGGTTCAAATCTCCTCCACTGTTTTCCTGCCTCTACTGCGCAATCCAAGATGAGAGAATGGATAGAATGAATTCGAATTCCCTTGGCTTTAACAACGCAATATTCATTGGCAATCTCCTCCAATGATTGTGCAAATCTCATGCACACTATAGTCACAACTGATAGTAGACTTCACCCTTTCACCCACCTCTAACACTGGTCTCCACTGAACTGTCCATGCACTGCTGTTAACTGATGTGTTCTTTAGTTGAATAATGAGTTAATAATTTGTGAATTAAATAATATTTAATTCACACAACTCATCTCTAGTGTATTATTCAGTTAAACTAAATACAACTAGTTCAACTAGTTAACCAGAACACCATCTCCATTAACTGTCGCATCAACTCCACCGAACTCCGCCACTTGAGCTCTAACTGAAGTCAACCATGCATTAGCTCACCTAACTCATAGGAAAAGCGTAAATCCCTCTGGCAGCTGCATGCCCCACCTCCGGGGGTCAAACTGAAGTGCTCCAAGAGAGTAAACTGAAGTTTAGAGTCCAAATATTATTAAGGGTAAATAATATTTGACTGTTCTATTTTTAGCCCGCCAGTCTAAAAATAGACTTCGACCTAAATGCTAAAAATAGAGATCCATCTATTTTTACCAACATGACCAATCCTCCAAGAATAGCATCCCACAACTCCTAGACCATGCTCCATATGTCTAAAAATAGACTTTTCGACAAAAATCACATGTGTGGTCCCCACCTAGTTTAGGTGATCACTTTCCAAATAGGATCAGGAAAGATGTTTCAGGAGGCCTCCTTCACTGTTTCTTGTTGCCATTTTCAACACTCCCTCTCAACAAGAAAGGAATTTCTTTGCATGTGACATGCAACTCCATGCATTCACCCTGCAACCTTCACAAGCGCCATGCAACTCCATGCATCTGCTCTGCAACTCCTCTGAAACTGAATAGGCTCCAAACAACTCAATATGTCTTGATGCATCTAGCATCTATCATCAAAGTCTTCGACTTCTTCTTGGCCAACTGCACATGTCATCAGGAACCACTGCGCTGTTGACTCTTGCACCCATGCACTCTTGCACTTGCTGTCAACTCTAATCCGCGCTCCAGTATCCGACACTGTCACTTTGATCTGCCTGCATCACTCCAACTGATCTTGCTACTACTGCGCTATGGGCACCTCGTAGCCAGGTTCAATTCATGAGATCCACACCATCTCATGAATCCTGCCCAGAAATCTCATCTTGGGATTATTCATGCATGTCGCCCCACCTCACACCTGGTGGTATAGCTGCATGCACTCCCTCTGCCCATCTGGCACGAAATTTCTCTGCATGAGTGGTTGCTCCCACTCCATGATCCTCATCTTGTGGCTGCTCCACATCCCTAGGTTCACTCTTACCTGCATGCAACACTTGCTCCCTCTCAAGCTTCAATTGGATGTCTTTCTCGCACTTCCCAACAGTAGGAAGCTCTGTAGACATCCCATCTACTTCAAGTCTGTAGAGATTCTTGGCTCGAATCGCACCCTTCTTGACTTGTCCTTCCTCATCCACACTAACTCCTACACTCCCAAGCTCATCCCTGCAGTGGAAAAACTTTTTCAAGTATACCGGAATAGTGTCATTCTTCTCCATTTTTATTTTCCTCAGTTTATCCTAAAACTCAACTGCTTCAATGTTTAGCAATTGCTCCAATGATCAATATCGCTCCGATACCATGTAGAAATTTGAATAATTTGCTGAATTATTCATCGAGATTATCCTGGTCACATACTATTTGAGCTTCATACATAACACATAATCTCTTCTACGCATTAATCATCACATGCAGAAATAAAAACAACAAGCGGTATTGAAAACATTCACATGCGCACATAGAAATTCAACACATATAACATAGTATGTATACCGGGGAAAGCTTACAGCTGAAAACCCCCTACTGTCTGTATATTATAATGATAGAGAACATGTAACAATCTCAGTACAATACTCCTCACAAGTACTCAGTACTGTCTCCAAAAGTTACACACAAACTAGCTCAGTTTTGAACAAGTCATGGGTTCAAATCTCCTCCACTCTTTGCCTGCCTCTACTGCGCAATCCAAGATGAGAGAATGGATAGAATGAATTTGAATTCCCTTGGCTTTAACAGTGCAATCCTCATTGGCAATATCCTCCAATGATTGTGAAAATCTCATGCACACTATAGTCACAACTGATAGTAGACTTCACCCTTTCACCCACCTCTAACACTGGTCTCCACTGAACTGTCCATGCACTGCTGTTAACTGATGTGTTCTTTAGTTAAATAATGAGTTAATAATTTGTGAATTAAATAATATTTAATTCACACAACTCATCTCTAGTGTATTAGCCAGTTAAACTAAATACAACTAGTTCAACTAGTTAACCAGAACACCATCTCCATTAACTGTCGCATCAACTCCACCGAACTCTGCCACTTGAGCTCTAACTGAATTCAAACATGCATTAGCTCACCTAACCCATAGGAAAAGCGTAAATCCTTCTGGAAGCTGCATGCCCCACCTCCGGGGGTCAAACTGAAGTGCTCCAAGAGAGTAAACTGAAGTTTAGAGTCCAAATATTATTAAGGGTAAATAATATTTGACTGTTCTATTTTTAGCCCGGCAGTCTAAAAATAGACTTCGACCTAAATGCTAAAAATAGAGATCCATCTATTTTTACCAACATGACCAATCCTCCAAGAATAGCATACTGCAGCTCTCGGTCCATGATCCATATGTCTAAAAATAGACATAGTCTAAAAATAGACTTTTCGACAGAAAATCACATGTGTGGTCCCCACCTAGTTTAGGTGATCACTTTCCAACTAGGATCAGGAAAGATGTTTCAGGAGGCCTCCTTCACTGTTTATTGTTGCCATTTTCAACAAATGACACCCCTTAAGTTGGTGTGATTTCGTACGTACGTGCACCAAACACACTAACACACATGCGTTCAAACAACCTGGAAGAATGAAATTGAGTAAGAAAATGCGGAGAGGTTCTGAAGATAAACTTAAGCCAAGAGAAGAAAGCAGAGAAATAAGAAGAGGAGAGGAGTTAAGCATTGATGTTGACTCAGATTTGAGTTGAGATATCTATCGTCATGTTAATCAAACATACCAACGAATTGCAGAGATGTCGTGGAAGAGGATAGTTAAGAACAAGTTCCATATATTTCTCATTAGTAAACGGATATTCAGAATGAATGAAACTCGGGATCTTGTGTTGAACATGGAGTTAAACTTCAAGTTATAAATGTGTGTCTCTACCACCATTTAGCTTGTCTCTTCCACCGTTAGCTTAACTCTGCCACCTACTAGCACATGAGGATTCTGAGATGATTGAAGAGGAGTCTTAACAATAGTAATGTTGTGAAAACATAGGATACGAGGCTAAACTCGGAGAAAATATCAGGATTTATCCAAAGCAGGTAAACAAAATTTAATTCTTCCACATACAGTCACATAATTGTCATATTTTGTTTTTAAAAAAACAGAGTGTTGTATAGTGAGTTAATTTTGAAAATATAGTGAGCCATTTCATGAGTCATTTGATAATTCTTGACATATACAAAGTGAGCCATTCATTGAATATTTTTACACACAGTGAGCCTAAATCATTTCATATTGAATTCACAATGAAATTATCTCTGTAGAGGAAAGGTTATGTATGAATTTGAAGAGCAAAAGGACATTGTGGCATGAATTTTTTAAAAATTTTACATAGTCAATTTAGAGGCAGAGAATTCTACATCAAAACAGAGGAGAATTTTTACAAAATTTTGATAAAAAAGAGAATAGAAAATGAGAAATAGATTAATAAAAACATATTTACAATGTTTTTATAATCTTTCTATATCAAAATTTTGTGTTTTTATCAGTTTGTGGAAGCAGTGGGTTCGTTTTTGTAAAAGAAAAAAGGTTGAAGAAGATTTATTTCATTCCTTTGTCAAGAGCATCGGAAAGGATGTAAGCCTTATCACCATGAACATAATGCATGAATAATTCAACAAGATCTATATGTGTGCATAATTTTTATTTTCAAAATGGGAATGTTGATAGTGAAAGGTTACATAAATTGGTTTTCAAAGCATATGGCTACTAGGGTAGAACCAAAAGATTTCCATATTGAGCATTGGGAAAAAGAGACCATAGAAAAACTTTATCAGGCTAGTCTAATAGGCTTCCTCCAAAATTTTAATGGACACAATGAGAGCATCACAAAGGAGTTAATAAACAATTACACACAGGAGCAAACCATGGTGGGAAACTTAGTTATCCCATTAAATCATGAATCCATTTCTTAGGCCTTAGATCTACCACTGTCAGGGGAACAATATCATAAGGGTTTTCATTTTAAAGATAAGGGATGGACTTTATTTTCGAAGAAAAATAGGAAGGGATCATTGATAGAACCAAGGGGACTCCAAGGGCATGGTTTAATGAGCCATGGGTAGAGTTGGCATTAATTATTCATAGATTTTTCACATGTGACATTAGGCACAGTGTAGTGCATCTCTATCATATCAAATTGTTCCAACATATCAAGGGAGAAGTGAAAGTCAATTTTCCATACTTATTCTCTAAATTTTTTATTAAAATGATAGAAAATGTGAGGAATGAAACTAAACCCAAAGAAGCACAAATCTACCATCAGGGACTCATCAAAATTATTGTAGAGTATCAAATGAAAACCAAGGGTGTAGTGTGGAAAGAGTTTTTAATTCAACATCAGTTTTAAGCACAAATCATAGAGGAGAATTTTAAACCAGTGCATGAAACAAAGAGCATATTGAACTCGCCTCTTTATCCAAGGACAAGGTCCAAAAAACAACAAGACACTGTCATGGTTGAGAGAGAAGCATCTTTCCTATCCATTCCCAGGAGACATAGGAGAAAAATTCCAGCAGACACAAGTAGTAAAGAGAAAGACCCTAAGGTACAAATTGTTGAAACACCTCCGACATCAAAACAAGTTGATGAAATCATTGAAATATTACAAAAAAAAAGCCTATGAGAAGACATTGGAAAGCGATTCATACTTTGATAATGTTGAGGTAGAAGCCACTTAATTTGCTAGAGATACAAGAGAGGAAGAGAAAGAGTTGCACCTTAGCAAAATAAAAGGGTTGACAGATCAATTGGAGTTAAGAAAAATTCTGGAGAGGCATTTGAAGCAAGAGAACAAGACATATAGGAAAAACAATGTCAAATTGATCAAGGAAAATGAAAATCTTAATAAGAAAGTTGGAAAATTAGAGACAAAGAAAACCATTCTTTCTAAACAAGCTTACAGGTGGATGAATGAGAAAAACACATGGAAGTATAAGTATGAAAGACAAGAAGTCATGGCTTCAATATATAAGGGAGAATAGTATAAAGCAATAGATTTTCTTTTTCAAGTAGAAAAATAGGAGGCATGAGGACATGAGGAGATCCAAGAGAAAGAAGCAAGCATGAGGACATGCTTGTACATCAGCAAGGGGGAGATGTTGGCCCTCATTTTTTATCCTTTTTTTTTAAATTAAATACACTTTATTTCCATGATATCCATCCATATACCATCCATATTCACTCTATTTTTACCAATTTATGCATATTCATGTATATAAATTAAGTTTTTCAATTTTTAGAAGTTTTTACAAAAATTGAATTTTAAGTGCATTTTTGGACAAGACTAGAAATTCCCGTAATGGCTTCATTGATGTCATATTTGCAGGACACCTGGGATCGAAATGAGCACATTTATAGAAATATTGGGAACTAAGAATGGATGTGCAACTATTGGTTTGATTAAACTGAGCTTAAACATGTCCGGTCAAATCCGGTCAAACAAGACCTGTTATTCTGGAAATCCCTAGGAAATAGGCCAAATTTAGCATTTTATGGGATTTTCCAGATTTTGAGAGATTATATGGATGATCTCCAACAGAATATATAGGATAAGGATATACATGGATGTTAGAGACATTTTAGTTAGTTTTTTTCATATTTCTCTATTTAAGCCTAAGACCTTGAAGGCATGAATATGTAGAATTTGTATAATTTCACTTTGATATTTATGAACTTTGGAGAGCTAATTGAAGAAACAATTATATCTTATTTTCTGTTGTTCTATATAGTGAAGGCTTGATTGAGTTTTAGTATCTGAGAAGTAATTTCAATGTGCGAGGCAAGTATGGAGGGCCTCCACACCTAGCTAAGTGCACTTTCTGGTTAATTTAGTTGCAATTTCCTGAACTAGTTTTGTTTCATGTTTAATAAATTAATTAGATGTATGATGATATGTTATGGTTAAACCAGGGCTAAACCAGTGTTTAATTTAAACTCTCCTTTTATCTGATTAGGGACTAGAAACTAGAATTCATCTTTCTTTCTTTTAAGTGATTTTATGAATTTCTAGTTTTCTAAAAATGGCATTAATGATGAATGAATTTGTAATGAAGGACAACAAGGCCCTCATTATTTAGGAGCATATTATATTATTCTTTTATGCATCTTGAGATACTTTTTATTAGTGGTTTTTATTTTTGTTCATGAAGTAGTATTGTAGAGAAGGACAAACAAGTTCGCCTAAGTTAGGAGCTTCTTCTTCTGGTTATTACATAATTGAATTAGAAATTATTTAGTTAAGTTTTATATTTGTAATATGAATTTCCTTTGAAATCAATAATTCATATTTTAAACTTGATTGCAATTGAAATCCATATATTTTGGAGATGTTTCTAAGTTCTACAAGCCCAGATTGATAATAAAATACTTGTGTTAGTTTACCCTGTAAACAGACCCAACAGATAGTATGCCGTAAATAACCGTGTAAACCCCTTGTAATATTCCCAATTAATCAAGAGATAATTGGAATATTCATTTTTGTTTTTCTGCTTTGTTTAAAGAATAAGAGGGAAAAGGAGGTCCATATTTCTCCTTAATAATGAATAAATCAATGCCAAATGTGAAAGAGACAAATCTTGGCAGCTTAATTGAAGCACCCTTGGTGTGAAAGGGGCTGAATCACTTTGATTGGGTCAACCTTGAACAAATCAACAGTGCTGTCATGGAGGAGTGGCCATCAATGAGGGACAACACAATTTTAGATGGAGATTTTTTGTGTGAATGTAGTGATGTTTTTGGATGGGACTTAGGGTTTTCAAGCTAATATTCTATTTAAGGAAGAGGATGGCAGCCATATGGAGGTTGTTGATGTATATGATATTTCTGAATATATGGTATGTTTAGACATATATCTTTCTCTTTTTGTTTAGCTGAGATAGGGTGTTGTTTTGCACAGGGTGTTCCTAATCAGGAATCCCAGCTCTTCCATTGAGAAGCTCTTGGAGGAGTATTGCACTACATTGTCCACTATTTGGCTTAAGGCCAATCTTCTTCTTTCAACTACAACACATATCCTATTGAGGGTTTGGTTGTTTTTTCAAGCTGCAACAAGTGGAGACTAGATCTCTAGATCTAGGCCATTTCAATGCTCATTTTCAGTGGAGGAGGTTTCTACTTCGTTGGGAGGAAAATATTGAAGAAATTTGAGCTCATTTTCAGATCTTGGCATTAGGGAAACCTTATTTTGATCCCTACAATGAATTTTACTTCCATATTTGCATTATTTATGTAGGAGTAGTTGAATGGTGATTTAGCACACCATTTGGAGAGCTGATTTTCTAATGATGGGGATATTCCCTTCACTATGAGGATCTATTGGAGGAGGCTATTTTATTGATCATACCAGATCAGCCACACTTTCCAGATTTGTATTTTTCAGTAGATTTACAATCTTAGATCTCAGATCTACATCTTGTACTTGGTGTTTTGTTGAAAACCCTTGAGGGGTTATATAGAGGAGATTGTATAGTGAATGGATCTGATATAGATCTAAATTTTGAGGCACATATCAGCCCTAGATCTGATGTATAATCTACTACTGTATCATAGGCTATAAAATAGAGTTTTAAGGGTTTTCCAGCTTTTATATATGGTTGCAACACCTCATTTTGAAGGATTTTGTTTATGGGAGGCTTGTATTTCTTATTATGGATCTTATGGCACATTTCTTATGTAAATTTTTCTTCTATAATAACATATGAAAGGTCTCCATATTGGCCTCTTGCTTTATAAAAGATGATCTACAATTTTGTTCCAACATTTTGCACTATATTCCTAATTTTTCCATTTGGGAATATTACAGTGGTATCAGAGCATAATCTTGGCATAACCTGTGAATTCTAAAAGCCAATATGTCATCTGAAGAAGGAGAGCCTCTTACTGATAGAGAGAAGAGGTGTCAAAAGGGAAGCCACAGAATATTTGATTATACAAATGACAAAGAAGACTAGGGTAAAACCCCTTTATCTGGAGGTGAATATGAAGAGAATGAGTTCCCTAAGATCCTTCTTAGAGCCATGCAAGACATTGCTAGAGAGATCAAGGAGATGAGAATGGACAGATTCAAGGAATCCCGTAAAGGATTTCATCATGGAGAAGGCTCTGGCATGTCTCACCACTAGAATGATTAAACAGTGCATCGACCACAAGTTTCCCAATGCTCTACCATGTCTACATTTTTGGCTATGAGAAATGAAGGGTTTAAGGAGAAATAATCCCTTGAAGACTATTTTATGGAGTATTAATCTCAAACTCAGAGGTTCAAGTATCACTTGAGATTTTGGGATTTTTGTCAAATAAAGGACAACGAAATACCAAGGCATCATCATAGAGGTGGTGGATTCATTCAGAATCATGATTGACACCACACTATGGGTAGATTAGTTTTACCCAGTTTTGATGGGTCATCCAAGTGTACCACCAAATCTTGGGTAGAAAAACTTGAAATCTAATTTCATTTGAACAAGGTTCCAGAGATGGAGACCATTAATATTGCAGCGCTGTACCTTGAAGGTGAAGCACATGACTGGTGGTTCCATGGCTTGTCTACATTAGGTCATGCCAATGTAACTACAACTTCAGAGTTCAGTAGAAGGCTGGTGGAAAGATTTGATAGAAGAGATCCTAAAGTACCATTCATGAGCCTTGCAAAGTTGAAATAATCAGGTAATGCATAAACTTACATCTCTGAATTTTTAAGACATTTTGTTATGGTTCTTGATTTGCCTGCAGTAAGAAGGGTGTACATGTTCATTGATGGGTTAGATGAACCTCTTCATGGGTTGGTTAAGTCTACCAAGCCCACTACCCTACATGATGCTATTGAAAGGGCTAGAGACCTTCAAGATGCCTTGCCAAAATCAAAGGCAACATTTCAGCATAAGCCCTCTTTCTCATCAAATGGAAAAGAAGAAAAGGTTGCTCCTTCAACAAAGAGCTCATACAAGAAACCTCTTGATGATGATGTCCAGAGAGATATAAGGAGGAGGAAGCTTTGCTTCACTTGCCAAGAATCATGGGCACCTGGAAATAGATGTGCAGTTGGAAAATCACATTACATAGAGGTATTCTCAGATGATGATGAGGAAGAAGAAGAATAAAAAAGGAGGGTCACAGCATTGGAGTAGTAGGAGATGATCCACCACCACCTGGAGGTGAGTATGGAGAAATTTCTCCAATTAGAGGCACCCTTGCATCGTTAAGAGTGATACCCAATTATCATGAAACTTTCACACAAGAAACAGAGATGGATTTGCACAGTGGAAGTAGGGATATGATGATCCCATATATTATGCACATGAGAATGATCCATGAGACATGATTATATTGTGGTAAACCACCTGGGAGACCACCTGATTCATATTTGATGAAATATGTATCACATATTACTGCTCCATTCATAGATCCAGGAAGGATGGGAGCATTAGAAGACCACAATACAACACTGGAAGTCTTGTGTAGGCTCAAGGAGGATGGAGATCTTCTCCCAACATCATCATTACCCACTCTCATTTCATATTCTGTGCTGTGGGAGGAGAAGCATGGAAGGAATGATCTTCCAACATGTACCTTTGGCATGGGAGATGTCAAGAAGGAGAGCAACCATATGACATACATTCTTTTTGATAGATCGTGAACATTGTCACTATGGGAGATTGATCCATATTGGAAATACCAACTGTTGGTGGATTATTCCAAGGATCTGCATATATGCATGATACTTGATGACCAACTACATGAAGAGGGCTATTCAGTCCAAGAAGGAGTCATCTATTATCATGGTAAGATCTTCTTATCTATAGCCTCCAATCTCAAGGAGAAGTTGCTACAAAGAGATTATGAAGAGTTCTTTTTCAGCCACACATATTCCATGAGATTCTACAACATTATCATGAGAAGCTACAATTGGAAGGGCTTTGAGGAAGAACTATATTAGCATTTTGAAAGATGCATGAACCATGTGGAGTTGGGACATCAACATAACTCTATAAAGGAGTTAATCCAACCATCTCTTCCTTCTTTTAAGAGAGGAGATACATCTATGCACCACTCCATTTGTTTGAGGAGGAATTTTGGTGAAAGATATGCTTGTGTACCTAACGTTTTATTTGATGAACATATGCATTCTTTTACTATGTTTATGAAGGCCATATCTCCAAGCAGTACCATACCATATAAAATTCATGGCCAACTTTGGGCCACAAAAATTTCTGAACATGACGACTCCCTTGGAGATCAAAGGGGGATTTTGTATCATTGTGGGTGCACTCCTAAACCACCAAACATATCTCACACTTTTAGCCATGGTGAGAGGACTTGGACAGCGATTAAGTGGTGGGGAAACCACTTATCACATCGTGATCTAATGCATTCAGGAGATGTACTGCAATGGTTCCACATTTGGGACTATGACCCACCTCCATATGCACCAATTTTTGTTTTTATGTATTTAGTTTTGATCCCATACATTGATGATGTACTTGTACGTTTTATGGGAATGTATGGAGGGAGGATGGGAGGTATGTATTTTCCCTATGGGATGGAGATTGTCCATATTCACTATGCTACATGTTTCAGGGAGAAAATTGGGAGAAACATGTTTGTTTCATTTGAACTATTGTCTCCTTATGGGATGGATTATTTGCATCTCATGAGAACTTTGGAGGAGAAATTCATGGAGGGATGGATTGGTGAAAACTTAGCTTATGAGGGAAGCTTATCACATGTTGGTGTCACCAATGATGGAGGTTTGCAGCACTCACCTTGTCAGTTGCTTGAGGACAAGCAACATTTGGGAAGGGAAGATTGTAACATTCTCAATTATTCATGAGCTAATTGGAATATTAATTTTTTTTTCTTCTTTGTTTAAAAATAAGAGGGAAAAGGAGGTCCATATTTCTCCTTAATAATGAATAAATCAATGCCAAATGTGAAAGAGACAAATCTTGGCAGCTTAATTGAAGCACCATTGATGTGAAAGGGGTTGGATCACTTTGACTGGGTCAACCTTGACCAAATCAATAGCGTTTTCATGGAGGAGTGGCCATCAATGAGGGACAACACAGTTTTAGATGGAGATGATTTGTGTGAATGTAGTGATATTTTTGGATGGGGCTTATGGTTTGAAAGCTCATATTATATTTAAGGAATAGGATGGAAGCCATATGGAGGTTGTTCATGTATATGATATTTCTGAATATATGGTTTGTTTAGACATACATCTTTCTCTTGCTTTTTAGCTGAGATAGAGTGTTGTTTAGCACAGGGTGTTCCTGATCGGGAATCCCACCTCTTCCATTGAGAAGCTCTTAGAGGAGACTTGCACTACATTGTCCACTATCTGGCTTAAGTCCAAGCTTCTTCTTTCAACTACAACACATATCCTATTGAGGGTTTGGTTTTTTTTGCAAGCTGCAGCAAGTGGAGACTAGATCTCTAGATCTAGGCCATTTCATTGTTCATTTTCAGTGGAGGAGGTTTTTACTTCATTGGGAGGAAATTATTGAAGGGCTTTGAGCTCATTTTCATATCTTGGAATTAGGCCAAACTTATTTGGATCCCTATAGTGTATTTTACTTCCAAATCTGCGTTATTTATGTAGGAGGAGTTTCAGGGTGGTTTAGCACACCATTCGGAGAGTTGATTTTCTAGTAATGAGTATTTTCCCTTCACTTTGAGGATCTATCGGAGGAGGCTATTTTATTGATCATATAATATCAGCCACACTTTCCAGATTTGTATTTTTCAGTAGATCTATAGTCTTAGATCTCAAATCTACATCTTGTACTTGGTGTTTTGCTGAAAACCCTTAAGGGGTTCTATAGAGGAGCTTGTATAGTGCATGGATCTGATATAGATCTAAATTTTGAGGAACATATCAGCCCTAGATCTGATGTATAATATGTTGTAGCAGCAGAGGCTATACAATAATGTTGTAAGGATTTTCCAGCTTTTATATATGGTTGCAACACCTCATTTTGAGGGATTTTTTCATTAGAGGCTTGTATTTCTTGTTATACATCTTATGGCCCGTTTCTTATGTACATTTTGCTGCTATAATAACATATGAATGGTCTCCATATTGGCCTCTTTCTTTATAAATGATGATCTGCAATTTTTTTCCAACATTTTGCACTATATTCCTTCTTTTCCCATTTGGGAATATTACACCCCCAATATATTTTGACAAAGTTTCTTGTGAATTCAAGTCTAAAGCTAATATGAAGCATCTTATTCTAAATTATTGAGTGTAGCTTTTCACACTTTGACCCTTTAGTTTTCTAAAATTCTGCCAATCCATAATAGCCTTTTTCATATAAGCTAATGGATAAAATTGTCTTCTAAGTGCAGCAATAAAATCTATCCAAGAGGTGGAGACCTTACCATGTTTTTTCATATACTCTTGTGTTTTGGCTTCCCACCAAATCAAATAAGCACTTTCCAACCTCAATGAAGACAACTTGATCTCTTTTTCATCATCTTTGATGTTTTGGATCTTGTAATAAAATTCAAGTTGATGAACCCAATTATCAAGTCTTTTAACTTTCACTTCACCAAATAGGAATTTCAAATTTTATATCAATTTTTAATAAGGGAGTTTTCCATGCACCCTTAGGGTATGTGGAGGTGTTTGAGTAACAGTGGTTGTGGAAGAGGAAGAATATGAAGGTGAGGATGGAGCCAAAGATGATGGTGGAGAAGAGGGTGGTTTGTCGTCATTTCTCTTTGAAGGCTTGTCATCATGTACTCCTTTTCCTTCAGAAGAACCCTCTCCTTTTGAAGGCTTGGAAATTTCACCCTGCAATCTTGAATTCCTCTCTTCATAGAGAACCTTCACCATTTCAGTCATGTGAAATAAAGCTTTTTTGAAATTCTTTTGTTCATCTAACATTTTATAATTTCTCCTTTATAATACATTCTTGTTGAAGTTTCAACAGCAATTTGAGGAAGTATTTGTGGTGGAGCTTGAGGAAAACTTTCTCTCCTTATCCTTGACCTAACTTGAGGACTTGCAACCAAAAGATTTCCTTCTCCTCTCTTGAGCTTCAAACTTGTAAGAATCACATACATTTGCAAACAATAAATCCTCACAACACCAAAGAAAACCCAAGCTATGATACCAAACTTGACTTGTATGAGATCTTAATTAAATTGTGCATGAGGCTTTGCAAATTACAAGTGCTTAAATTGATTTTTTGAGAGCTTTTATGCTAATTTTAAAACACATAAATCATGTAAATAAAATATGAAATATGCATAAACAATAGAAAAATGCACCATAATAATAACCACAACACATAAAATGATGAAGCGGTTCACCCCTCCTGGGCTATGTCTCATTGGTCCAGCTTCCAATGGATTAGCCCTCTTTCATTATACTCAAAATGGTGATTACATACATTTACAATGCTCAAATGGCTTCAAAACTTGTTCCATCAGCTTCAGAATGCCCAAAAATGCTTTTCTAGCCTCTTTTTGATCCAAATTTGGTCAAAACTGAAGAAGATATGAGCGTCCCTAGGTTTCCTACTAATTGCACCATAATTTCCCCAAAATCCAGACTGGCCCTACAATTTCGCCCCATTTTTGGCTAATGGAGCAACAATTTCCTGGAATTTCGGGTGAAATTATTGGGCTGTTTATATGCATAATGGCGCCTAAAATATGATTTTAAAACCATTATAATATGGTTTAAATTTAAAAATAATAATAATATAAAAGTTGGATGATTGTGGTAACCGTCGAACTGTCGGTGGTCGGAGGAGTAGTGGTCACAAGATGCGGTGACGATGGAAGTTTTGGGTAGCGGTTAGCCTCTACACCCCCAGTTCTCAGCAACGGTTGTTTTTAAAACATGTATGGGGGGTTGTGGCTAAGCCCTGACCCCCTTCCCCACAACATCATTTATAAAAAATTTAAAATGTTTGTACCCTAATTTATAACAAGGAGCACCATGGTCCATGTGGTTAGGGAATTGCATTTTTATTGGGAGGTTTGGAGTTCAAATCCTATGGAGGGGTGGTTCTACCTTTAAAAAATTTTGGTGGCCATTGTGCTGCCATTTGGCAACCTCCAGTTGGGCAATGTGGCAGCGTGTGGTTGGCCACCTTCCCAACCAATGAAATCATGCCACCCAACAACCAATTAAACTTCAAAAAATGGTGTGCTAATATTGGCCCACCCTGAAAATTCATCCTTTGACAATTCAACCATGCCCAGTCAACTGTACGAACTACTGACTGGGCAACCTGCACATTTGTTTTCCAAAATTTACCTGTTTGGGAAAATAGACATAACGCATTTCTAGTAGCATACAGTGTCGGTTTTCTGTGAAACAAGTTGCTATATTTAGAACGATGAGATATAAGTGGATGTTTATGTTCCACAAAATTCCATAAACTTTCATTTTTTAGCATAATTTTGAACATTTGATCAGGTCCACCTAACCTCATGCAACATTTGTACACTCAACTAGTTTACAATTGCTAGTTAACTTCCTTGGAAATTCCATCACAACTGGGAAACATGAATTATTTGCATGCATGAGCTAATTATTAGTTTATTGATTAGTTAACTAGATGATTTTTTAGTTATATTGATGTCGCACTACTTAACTGACCACCAATTACTTATATTATCAGTTAGAACTAGTTTAATTGATTACAATAGAAATTAACTCAACCTAGGCTCCTAAAATTTAGGAATCACTACATACAACTGAAATTCATGTCTTTTAACTCAAATTAATTGAGCCAGACTCCTGATTTTTAGGAATAAACACGAGAAAAATGAACTTGAAATCATTAATGATAAGAGCCATGTCACCTCAGTTAACTCCTCCAAGTTGTCTGCTGACGTTGAATTTCAAATTTCTTCAATTTGACTTAGGAAAAATAAAAATTGAAACTTTCTTGCTGCATTTTCAACAGGCATCTGGGTCAATCTACATATGTGAAAGAAATGATGTCCATATTACTTGCATTAGAGACTTGGAGACCATACTTAACGTGGTGTCATTTCCAAATCCGTACTGACCATCATAGCCTGAAATATTTCCTCGAGCAACCTCTATCATCACCGCAACAAAATAAATGGCTCGCAAAAATGTTGGGATATGATTATGAAATAATTTACAAGAAGGGGAATGACAATGTAGTGTCGATGCCTTATCACGCCAATTTGAGGATGAGGGCACCCATTTATCCCTCACTCTACCCATACCAAATTAGAATGAAGAAGCCCATCATGAATGGTTCTCCCACCCCTCTTTGTCCCAACTCATTAATATATTATGAGAAGATCCTAATTCATCAAAGGACTACTCTTGGAAGTATGAGGTTATTTTCTATATGGATCGGGTAGTACTATCCTCGACCTACACCCTAAAAACCTGCATCTTGAAAGAGTTACACTCCTCTCCGGTCGTAGGACATTTAGGCTCTTAGAATACTTATGCACGAGCACGTCGCTCTTTCTTTTGGATTGACATGAAGAAAGAAATTATTACTTTTGTAGCTAAATGTGACTTATGCCATTACAACAATGGGGAAATGGTCAAGTTATTGATAAAATTACAACCCTTGCCACTCCATTATTTCGCCTGGACAAATGTTTCCATGGATTTCATTACAGGTCTCTCAAAGTTAGGAAACAAATCAATCATCATGGTGGTTGTTGAAAAACCATTACGGGAATTTTGAGGTATAAAATGGGTTTCCTAAGAAAATGTACAACCAAAATAAATGGATTTACATTTTTGGTTGTATAGGATTCAATATTTTCATATCACTGCAATCTTTTGGGTCACTAATGTTTCCTCTAGAAGTGACAAGAATACATAGGTATTTGAAAATAGATGTTAAGTGTATTTGGATTATATACTTGAGTGTGAATTTAAATCCTTTAAATTAATCCTATTTGAGCTCAAATAGTATAGGTTACAAATGAATGAATTTTATCCTAAAAGAACCATTATTGAGCATGTTAATGGATTTACCATGGCTAATACAAGGATGGTTTAGTCGAGTACAAATATTTGTGTTCTCCCAAGCCAATGTGAGCAAGTCATTTACTGAAGAGTTCCAAGTAAAGCAAGTTGGACATACATTATTATATATGATCTAAATGGAAGGCTTGCAAAGGAGTAGGTTGATGTGTTAGATAAGAAGATGATGCAAAGGAGTAGGTTGATGTGTTAGATATAGAAGTAAAGGAAGTTGAGCTAGATGTAGCTGACAATGTTCTAATAATGATATCAATGATGAAATTTTTGAAAATGAAACCAATCATGATGTTTCTATGACCAATCCTTTCAACATTGATTATGAACTAGAAGATACAAATGTGGAATTTGATGAAGAAAAATATAAATGATATTAAATTGTTGAAAACATAGGAGGTATGTGATTATATATTTTCTATTATGTATTTTCTTTAAACTATGTTCTTATATGGTTTAATAAAGTTTTGTTAATGTTTATGTAATTTTTTATGTATCATTGGATGGTTAGAAGGCATTGACCTTGATTTATCTCATAACCCACCAACCTATAACCTCCTAACTCATATTAATTATGTTCGATTAATTTTAGCTATCAATCAATATTGATAATATCCCACAACTTTTAAATCCTCCACCCACTAATATTGGTAACTTTCGAACCCTCCATCCTCATCCACTACAGGAATGATATGCATGCTCCAAAACCACTACCTAGGCCCTAAATGGAATCTTGAGCTACAAGTGTCACATGTTAGCCATTAAAATGTTTAGCAAAGAGACTATTTTTTTGGGGCTTTGGACATAGTTTAGGGTTGAGTGTTAGCAATTAGGGGTTGGGGGATTAGGGGATTTAGTGGTTAGGGGGTTGAAGTGTTTTTGGAAGAACAACTCCTACTTTTGAATTATAATATTTTTTTAGGGATTTGGACATGGTTTAGGGTTTAATGTTAGGAGTAGGGGTTAGGGGGTTACGAGCTTTAGTGGTTAGTGGGTTAGAGGTGTTTATGAAGGAATAAATCCTAATTTTTAATAATATTTAATGTTAATTATGAAATGAAATTGTAATGAAGTAGATCAAATATAGAATCCTATGTAAGGATGAAAGGTTTGAACAAATGATTGATGTTAGGGATGAAGTTTACTTAAGATATCTATTAAGAGATTCATGGCGATAGTGTGGAGGAAGTTAAGGAAATTGTTTCAACAGAAAATATAATTTTGACATAATTTTTATGGTTGCCTATCATTATATATTGTGGTCATTTTTGCAATAAAAATACACGTGGGAATGTTATTTAATATAATTTCTCCTTCAAGGATTTCTTGCATATCATTATTTGTGTACCTTGTTTCATTATTGGCTATTATATTCAACAATTGGTATCATATCATGTTGTTTTTTGTTGATGTATTTTATACGAAAGATTAAGGAGATGGATAATGATCTTCATGTAGAAAATACAAATACATTCAACTGATCTTGTAAAATGCTAAAAAAAAATACTTGAATCTATTATAGAAATTGCAGAAACTAATTATGATCGCACAATAACATGAAAAAGAAAGAGAAATAATTTAAATCGCAAAATATAAAGATGTATCTTGGGAAAGCCTCGGCTAAAAACACCACTATCTGTATATTGCATAAATTTGAGAATTTGAAAAAACACAATTCTTCTCTCAGGCTTGAGAGCTCTCTCCACTATCTCTGACTGTCTCACACTGATCCCAACAAGTTTGGTCCAATATTTAACCAAACAATGCCTCTACGTTAATCAACCTTTCTTATGCATTATTCAGGGAATTGAACCCCTATTAATTAGGAATTTCCAAATAATTGATTGCACAATTCATCTAAGGCTTCCTGCAGACCTCATGCATGACCTGTACAATTTTATAATAATGAAAATGACTAGGTCACTCTTAGAAATGACATGCAACAACTATTTATAGCAAATTATTAGTTATTTGATTGATCACTACATGTGAATTAAATCAAAATTAATTCACTAGACCTCTCACTATCTCATCCATCAGTTAGAACTAGTTAGACTGATTTTAACTCAAATAATTAAGTTAAATAATAACAACTCAAAATAAACTCAACTAGGGATACTATAATTTAGGAGACACTATACATGCCTCTAGTTTGACCCTCAACTCGAATTGACTGAGATAACTAAGTATTCCCAACTCAGTTAGCTCATACAAGCTGTCATGTGATGTGGAATTACAATTTCCTTCTAATTTAATTAAGGGAAAACTAAAATAGAATCCCTTTTGATACCATTTTCAACACTCCCTCTGAACAAGAAAGGAATTCAACTCTTTCTCGATCTGGTACCTTTGGAATGTTCTGCATGAAACAATTCTCTCTAGTGTTGTTGCTAGTGCAACTTTTAAAACTGAAAAGCATCCAACTTGAATCAGTATGATGCACCTATCACCAGAGTCTCTGACTGCTACTAGCTACTATAATGTCAACTGAAAACTCTACGTTTTTGCTGACTCTACATTGTTCCATCTGCACTGCTGCCAACTCTGCTTTGCGCTCCCTAGTATCTGACTGTTTCTAATATCTACATCTATCACTCTGGAATTTGACTTCATCAACCACCACTGATCCATCTTGCTAATGTGTATTGTGGGCCCCTGTAGCAAGGTAATGATCCATGAGAAAAGACATCTCAATGGATCCTTCCAAAATTTCTACACTCTTGGGACTATGACTTCACATCACCCCAAATTTCACCTAGAGGTATGGTTGCATGTGCTCCCTCTTCCCACTTGGCTTTAAATTCCCCTCTACTAGAGGTATCTTATTGAGTGGATGCCTCCACTTGGTCTCCTCTCTGCTTCTCTAATTTTGGCTACTCCACAACTTTGTGAGGCTTCTTCTGAGGCTACATGTTGAGAGGTAATTCATACTCCCTCTCAACCACCAAGTCTCTAAACTTTTCCTTTCTCCTCAAATATTTTCATGCATCTTCGACCTATAGAGCATACAAGTTCTTGACTCACACACCGATTTTATTCACCTATCCCATGACTATGTGTCTAAGGAAATCCTTTTATTTTATAAATTTCAAATCATAGCCATGGTCTTCCAATACTGCTATAGAAACAAGATTCTTCTTTAGTCCTGGAAAATTTTTTTTTGTAAGTATGAGAGGGGAGCAAGTCTCCCTCTGAAAAGTAAATGTACCTAGACTAGTCATGCTATAGCTTTATTCATCTCCAAACTCTATTTTTTTCTTAAGGTCTTTCTCCTTCAAGTCGGTAAAGAGATATATATTCCCCTTCATATGGAATGAGGCACCACTTTTGAGATACCACATGTATGCTTTCCATGCATTAAATTTGATTAAAATCAAGATCGAACTGTGATGCTAGAAGTAGAGCTTCACCTGTTGCTACTATCGAATGCTCCTTCTCGCTTTCCTTTTGTGCACATTTCATGGCATAGTGCCCATACTCGTGACAATGGAAACACTTGATGTTGGACAAGTATTTCTTTCCCTATTCACCTTGGGACTTCTTTCCCTTAGATTTGTTTCATTTTTTGACTAATACAAAGTCCACTAATTTGGAATAGGTCCCATCTCTAGTGTTTCTCCTAATCTCTTCTTGCACCAAGCCATGCCATAATCGCTTCCACTCTGGTAGCTTCTCCCTCCCATTTACCGAATCCTAGTAGAAGTGCCAACTCTTGGGAAGGCCTAGAAGTGATAGTCTCACTATATCATCCTTGGAAATAGTAACACCAACACTTCCAAGCTCATCTTGACATTGAGTGAACTTTGTCGAGTATTTTTCTATTATGTCACCTTCCTCCATCTTTACTTTTGTGAGCTTGTCCTTTAGCACCAACTTCTTGTGATCGATGTTGTTCTGAAACATATCTATTAAGGCCTTCAAAATAGCATATGGAGTTTACTTTCCATGGAGGTTCAAGACAATATGATATCGAACTCCTTATAACAGAATCCTCCTTTCCTTTGCTACATTCTTCTTCCATGCATCAAGATTTTGAGCATCTGTTGATGCGGGCTTGGGAATATCATTGTCTATGAATTCCTTTAGTTTTTTTTCCTCCAACACTACCTCCATCATGTCCTTCCATGATGTGTAATTTGAACTACCCTCAAGGGAATATTCAAATTTAAATCCATAGAAAGACATCTTGATCTGTTGGTGGTACTGAAGAATAAATCTACAAATTCGATTCACCTTTTCAAAAAAAAATATGGTTCTTCTCTTATATAGTGATTCCTGATTTGATACCATGTATAAAATCCACATAGATTCAACTGATATTGTACTATTCTAAAACAAAATACTTGAATCTATTCTAGAAATTGTGGAAACCAATTACTATTGCACAATCACATGAACAAGAAGGAGAAATAATTTCAATTGCACAACACAAATATGTATCTAGGAAAAGCATCAAATAAAAACCCCACTATATGTATATTGCATAGAGTCAAGAATATGAAACAATACAATGCTTCTCTTAGACTTGAGAGCTCTCTGCACTATCTATGATTGTCTCACATTGATCCTAGCAAGTTTGGTCCAATATTTAACCAAAAACTTTCTTATGGGTTGCTTAGCCTTTCTTATGAATTCTTGAGGGAATTGATCGAACCCCTATTAATTATGAAATTCCAAAGAATTGATCAAAAAATTGATCTAAAGCATCATGATGACCTCATGCATGACCTATACAATTTTCTAATAATACAACTGATAGCCTACTTCCCTTTAACACCGATCTCAACTGCATCACTCTTAGAACTAACATGCAACAAATATTTATAGTGAATTATCAATTATATGATTGATCACTGCATGTGAATTAAATCAAATTTAAATCACTTGACCTCTCACTAGCTCATCCATCAGTTAGAACTAGTTAAATTGATTTTAACTCAAATAATTAAGTTAAACAATTACAACTCAAAATAAACTCAACTAGGGATCCTATAATGTAGGAGACACTCTACATGCCTCTAGTTTGACCCTCAAATCGAATTTATTGACCTAAATAAGTCTTCCCAACTCATTTAACTCGTACAAGATTTCAAGTGATGTGGAATTACAATTTCTTTCTAATTTAGTTAAGGGAAAATTAAACTAGAATCCCTTTTGATGCCATTTTCAATATTTCTTGTTGCCATTTTCAATGCTTCATATCTATTTGAGGTGTAGCACCATTAGATATAATCTTGAAATATTCACATGATCATGTGGTCATGAGAAGAAAAGAGTGGTTAAGAGGGGTGGATTCAAACACTAATAATTGGAATAATCAAGGTGGTTGGAAAGGAGACCAAAGAGAAATATATGCATGCTAGAGATGAGCTTAATCTATGTAGGATTTAATTTTCAAATAATAGGTTAAATTCTAGGCATATATGTGATCAAGTGAACCTAGCCACCTGAAAGGAAAAAAGAATGTGATATGTGATATGTTAATATATAAGAATTATATTACTCTACTACAAGTCTCCAACAAAATCCACATGGAGGATATGCAAATTTTTATATTTCTTAGTTAAGGGAGATAACATGATATTATGCATGTTACTAGTATATATGATAATGATGCATGGTTAAAACCAATATTTTCGACACTCAATCGATGGTCTACTTATATCTCTTGGTATAACACTACCATGGTCAATGCTCTATCAATGATGCATAATTGATTTCCACAAGATTGTTCCATCGTCACTATAGGTACACATTCTTATTGATTCTTTCAGGTGCAAAAGGTTACTTGGGATTCATGTATTAGCAAATTTACAACATGTGTTGAGCAAGCTGCAAAGGGATCAATATGCTTCATTGTGTCCCCACAGATTTATTCATGCAAGGCACACAAATGGAAGGTTCAACAATGATGCAAATACATTTCCATGATTAGTAAAAATTAATATGAAGTACTATGTGAAGCTTAACCTAAGGAGTTTGGTTGAGAAGCTTCCAAAGGATTTGAATCAAGTGCACAAAAATATTCTTCAGTTCTATAGGAAGTGAAAAAAGAGTTAAATCTAGATTTAGGTTAGGCCATGGACAATGGAAATATGGTGAAAAATATGTTGAATTCAGTTATTATATGTAGAAATTTGGTTATGAATTACAAATAAAACTTGCACATTCATATATAACTTGTAGAGAAAAAAATATTTCAACATCCAAGTACCTTGCAGACAAGAATTGCATAAAGTTTCAAAATAACTTTCTAAGATTTATCCTTGAAACAATAGTGAAAAAAATAAATACATAACCAATGGGGTCAATTGTGCTTGGTTTCTTTGTCATTATTGTGAATGTATCTTTCATTTTTCAAATAATTCAAATGGCATCCAGTGGTAACATGACTTGAAGTTGTGAGCTATTTTTGAAGGGGGATAGTTGAGGAGGTAGTGATCCACATATGTAGTGATTTATTTGTTGCAAGGGTTTTGGGAGGAAAAATTATGTGATGGGAGGAAGAAACATGTTTTATCATTTGCAAACAAGATATGAATTGGTGCTCTATTTTCAAGAAGTTTGTGAAATTAAATCCTGCTTTATGAGGCAACTTCTAGAATCTAAATGAGTGGATCTTCAAGATTTTTTTTTTTTGTGAACCTCGGTGGAATGAATTTATTGATAGAGTTAATGTATTGTAATATCACTCCTTTTACCGAAATATTTAACTTATTTTAATATTTCTCCAAAAACCAAGTAGCTAGCCAAAGATGTTGGCATTGTGAAGAAATTAAGCAAGCATTTGATCGACCTTTGGGATTAGGAAAACCCCATCTACAAAATTCTTGTGAGAATGAGATAAAGAAGCAAAGAGGTAAAGATATAAGTTCTTTTCAAATGGACAAAATTATTTTTAAATGGCTAAGTTTTATTTTTGGAACATGCAATCATTATTTATTTTCAAAGAAAATTCAAGAGTCAAAGTAAAAATCCTCTTCAAAATTAAGTCATTAAAATAATAAAAGTTAAAGTTTGAGAATTTTGTAAGCTGATTGGTGTTACCTAGCACCTAAGTTTGAATTGCGGTCAAGTTATTATGTGAGAATTATTGAGACTTTGGAATCAAATAAAAGTGAAGTTGATTCATTTCATTGGTATTTCAATTAAGTTTTCCAAACTAGGGTCATAGGTGTATTGTTGGGTCTTGATCAACTCCAGCAAGACACACATATTGTAAGTATGTGAACATATGAAGAATATTGTAGTTTTTTTGTTGGATGGGGGATGTCCTTCCTACAAGAAACAATTTATGCAAGAACTATGAAATATTCGAAGGAATATTTATATAAGAAGATGAATAAAGCATAGGCATAAGAGAGAAAAAGATGGAGACTCCATGACGAAAAGATTATATAGAAAGAAGATGAAAGAAGAATAAGATGGATTCGTATATGAAGAGATAAAAATTTAGACTTCATGAAAAAAGAAGACAATAGAGAAAAGTGCAAGAAATATGAAAAAAATAAGATGACATGGGATGAATGAAGATGATGACAAAGATCCCCTAGAATTTAGTAAAAGAACGAAAAAATGAAAGGAGAAAAATGGAGTAGTAGAAGAAAATAAGTCAAAAAGGAAAATGAGAGAAGTAAAATAAGAAGGAATATGGAGATACAAGAAAGAAGAAGTACATGAAGCAAGGTAAACAATAGTTGGGATGTTTTCAGAATTAAGAAGCAAATGCATTGAATCCATGGAAAATAACATCCCTAAGAAGTTTATTGGTTCCTGAATAATGAATTTGATGTGAAAAGGGAATTTTTTTATTTGATATGAAAAGGAAATGGATATATAGGTCTGAATTAAAATTTAAATTGAATTCACCAAGTTAATGTGATGAAATAATGATGATGTTAGTATATCAACATTGAAGAGGAAGTGGTGCTCAATAAGAACTTATTATGAAAAGGGAAGAAATGCTTAATAACCACTTGTTGTGATGGAGGAAGGTTTGTGGTCACTTGAAACCACTTGATGTAATGTATGTTCGCAATAAGCTGAAACCACCTAAGTCTTGTATCCAGTTAAGGGTAATTCAAATAGAAAATAAATTATGGTTAGAGGTAATACAAATAAATACCAAGTTGGTGAATGTTGATGATGCAGCGGGATTTGAATATGCGAAAACAAAGATATGTTGTTGAACCACGTATGAGAAAGTATTTCTTAGAGAAAAAATAGATATAGTGGATGGAGAGCAATGTATTATAGTGGATGGTTAGTTTTTTGTATTGAATTAAAAAACCACACTATTTATATTTTGCAGGTACAAGATGAAATTTAAAGATAAATGAAAATGAGAAAAAAATACCAAAGAACAAAAGTGCAAAATATCGTAGATGAATGTGGGACCAATTCAAAGGACAATTGAAGATATTGAAATCAAAATTACTCGTTAAGGGGAAGTATGAAGGAATAAATCCTACTTATATTATATATTTAATGTATAAATTATGAAATGAAATTGTAATGAATCACATCAACCATAGAAGTAGATATACGAATGAGAGATATGAAGAAATGGGCGATGTTAGGGATGAAGATTGCTTAAGTGATTTATGCAGATATTCATGGAGATATTATGGAGGAAGTTAAGGAAATGATTTCAACCAAAAATTCTAGTTTCTACATAATCAGTTATGGTCACCTATCATTGTATATCATGACCATTTGTACAATACAAATACACATGGGAATGCTTATTTAATATAATTTCCCCCCTAGGGCTTTCTTGCATATAATTCTTTGTGTCCCTTGTTTCATGATTGGCTATTAAAATCAATAGTTTAGGGGTAAACAAGGTTATATATAGCTATATAACATATATTATATAAAAATTTAAATATAAACCCATTCGTTGTACAAGAAAACCAAAAATTTTCTTATAGGACAAAGTGGTTGAAATTGTTTAAATTGGCCTTCTTAAAATGCATGCAAACTTAAGGGAAATGTATGCCTAGTGTTGATTTTTTTGTGATGAGATGATGGATACATAAACTATTTCATAATGAATTCCCTAACATGACATATTTATTTCTTTAGAAGAAAATTCACATTTAAAATTGGAAATTTTATGCTTTCTACATGAAAATAGGGCATGATGTTAAATGTATGCACTAGAGTGAAGAATGCAAGCTTTGTCTTTATATTTTCATGATAAATTCCTAAAATCATAATGTTAGGTAAATTCATATTTTAGATGAGTTATGCACATTTTCCATATGAAATTTCATGAAAATGGGGCACTGAGTAAAATGTGTGCCTTGTTAGAGAAAAATGCATGAAGTGTTTTTTGTACTTGTTAGGAAACAATATGAACACCTTGCTAAAGATAAATTCATGCTTGCATTATAGAAATAAATTTCTTTGGAATAATATGCAAACCTATAATTACATAAACGTTAATATATTTTTCCTTAACCATATGAATGGTATTCATGGGAAAAGGTTGAGAATTAATGGTAATCCATTATGAGATGATGACGTTAATGTGGCATGGATTATAAGAAAGCTAAAACCAAGAATGATAAATTAGAGTGGTATATGACCTAGTTACATTGCTTGTAACGTAGATCCTACATAAGCAAACCATGTTTTGTTTTATTGGATCAAATAGTCTAAGTAATATTCCCAATTAGTCCTAAGCTAATGGGAATATTCAATTTTGTTTTATTCTTCTGTTTCATAAATATAATTGTAAAGGAGGATCATAAAACTCCTAAATAGTAAATAAATCAATCCCAAATTTGAAAAAGGCTATATCTTGGCTGAGTAAGAAGGCACCCTTAGGTGTGAAAGGGGTTGAACATTTTGACTGGGTCAACCATGACCAAATCTACAATGGTGTCTTGGAGGAGTGGCCATCAATGAGGCACAACACAATTTTAGATGGAGATGGCTCATGTGAAAGGAGTTATTTCATTGAAGGTGGTTTAGGGTTTTGCAAGCTCTCAACTTATAAAAGGAAGAGGATGGTAGCAGGAGAAGGTTGTTTATGAACATTATATTTCTGAATATATTATCTGTTTAGACATATATCATTCTCTTGTTGTTTAGCTGAGAATAGTGTTGTTTAGCACTGGGTGTTCTTGATCAGGAATCCCCCCTCTTTCCTTGAGAGGCCTCTTGGAAGAGCATTGCATTTCTTGTCCACTATCTAGTTGAAGGCTAAGTTTCTTCGTCCAACTACAATGCATATCCTATTGAGGTTTTGGTTGTCTTTGAAAGCTGCAGCAAGTGGAGGCTAGATCTACTCATATATAGGCCATTCTAGTGCTCCTCTTCAATGGGGAAGGCTTCTATCACATTGGAAAGAGAGTATTGGATGATTTGAGCTACATTTTCATATCTTGGCATGAGGCAAAACATGTTCTAAAGCCTATAGCATAGTCTTGCTTCCAGAACTGTGTTATTTGTGTGGGTACTGTTGCAGGGTCATTTGGCACACTTTTTGGAGGAGTGGTTCTCATGTGTTGGGGATCTGCCCTTCACATTTGATATCCATTGGAAAAGATCATCATATTCTATATATCAGATCATATCTGAACGTTCATGAATTTCTGAATATTTTTGCAGATTTGGAACATTATATCTCATATCTACTCCTTGTACTTCATGTTTTTTTAAAACCACAAGGGAATTTGAAGAAGAGCCTATCTAGTGTGTGGATCTGATATAGATCTAAATTTTTATACACATATCTGCTCTAGATCTAAAGTGTAATATACAGCAGTTGCAACCAATAAAATAACGTTGTCAAGCTCTTTCCAGTCTTAATACATGGTTGCAACACCTCTTTTTGAGGATTTTCTTCCATAAAAGTCTTCTATTTCCTGTTGTACATCTCATGGGCTATGTTGTGCATATATTTTGCTGATGTAAATGTGAATAACGAGCCTCCATATTGGCATATTTCTCTTACTTAGATGATCTGCGTTATTTCTTTGCATAACTGTTTAATATTGCTACATTTCCCATTTGGGAATATTACAGTGGTATCAAAGCATCATCTTGGCACATCCTGTGATTTCTAAGAAGCCAATATGTATTTTCATGAAAAGAAGAGACAAAGGAAGTTTGATTACACTGAAGACAAAGAAGACAAGGGTGAAACCCCTTTATCTAGAAGAATGAAAAAGAAAGAGTTCTGAAAAATTCTGTTTCAAACTATGCATGGGATGAAAAGATAAATCAGGGGAATGAGGAGGGAAAGGCATAAAGATCCCTCAGAAGAATTGCACATGAAGAAAGCCCCATTTCTTCATATTATGTGTGTGATCATTGAGCCTGACGATCATATATAAAATGTTGTAGCATGCCTACATTCCTAGCAAGAGAAGAAGTAGAAGGAGAGACACCAAAAGAGGGGACTCTCGGTGACTATCTCCAAGAATATGAATCTCAGTCTAAAATATTAAAGGAGCATCTAAGGTTCCTAGAGTTTTGTCAACTTAAAGAAGAAAGAAGATCCAACAAATACAAGAGAAGAATAGGGTGCATGTAGCACACTTTGGGTAGGATCTTCCTACCTAATTTTGATGGATCACCCAAGAGCTCAGCCAAGTCTTGGGTAAATAAGTTAGACACATATTTCCAGCTGCATCAAGTTTCAGAAGAAGAAGCCATAAGAGTAGGAGCGCTGCATCTCCAAGGTAAGGCTTATGCCTGGTGGTTATTTTAATCTTCTTCATTGAAATATGTAAACATCTCTACTTATGCAAAGTTCACTAGGAGGTTAGTGAAAATATTTGATTTGAAGCCATCTGAAACTTCCCTGGGAGAGAAAACCAGGCCCAAGAATTCAGAACCTTTGCATGAGATGGAAGGATCCATGAAGATAACTCCATTCCAGAACATTTTTGAGGGGGTTAAATATCTGCTACATGATTTTCCAAGGGCAAAGGCCCCACTTCAACAAGAACATTATTCTCAAGAAGAAGACATGAGGATTCCATTTTCAAGAGGAGATCAAGAGGAAGGATCTCTTAATGATGAGGCATTCTCCATTGATGAGGAGAAGGGAGAGGAAGAGCTGGAAATATCCTCCAGCGCCGTGATAGTAGGATGATATCTAATTTTATTGGGAGATGGAGGTGAAGCAATTGTTTACACTGGGAGGGCTTTTGTGTCTTTGCAAGAAGCTCCCAGAGATATTACACATGAAGAGAATGAGAAGCATGTGTCTATGATGATAGAAAATGAGACCAAAAAATGGAGGGAATGTATTCCAACATTGCATATAGGTTTGGGACCACACATTATGATAGATCAGTCCTTTGTGATCAAGACTCTTGACACCAAGGAGATGTTGGGTGTTCATGAGTTAACTACATCTGAAGGAAGCACCTTAGACTGTGAGATCTTGCAGAGGGTAGGAGAATAAGAACAGAGGAAGGATCACAAAAATGACATGATAGGAGGTGATCCACTATTACATGGATCGAAAGATGGGGAATTTTCTCCAACCAGAAGCACTCTTGCATCCTTAAGAGTGATACCCCATTATCATGAGACTTCCACACAAAAATCAGAGATGGACTTGTGCAATGGAAGCAGTGCTATGATGATCCCATATATTATGCACATGGGAATGAACCATGAGACATTATTATCTTATGGTAAACCACCTGGGAGACCACTTTATTCAGAGTTGGTGAAATATTTTTCATGCATTGATGCTCCATTCATAGATCCAAGAAGAAAGGGAGCATTAGAAGACCATACTACAACGCCGAGAGTATTGGGAAAACTCAAGGAGAGGGGAAATATTTTTCCCTTATCACCATTATCCATTCTGTCATCTCATACTGCGCTAAGAAAAGATGCTGCAAGGATTAAGAATGACACCATCATGGAGCAAGGGAGACAATCCTTGATTGTGAAGAATCGGAAGACAATATCATTTGGAGAGCAGTCTTCCATACATGATAGGAGATGGTGGTCACACATGCATAATTTGGCAAGACCAAGGAGGTTTTGGGTATATGATGGCCTTCCATGGGATACTAACTTCCAAGAACTTCCATTTTCTTTTGAGCATGTGCATATGCAAGAAGGGCAGCAAGGAAGGAATAACAACCTTCCATCTTATACCTTTGGCATGGGAGATGTCAAGGAGAAGAGAAATGGGAGGCATGTCCTTCCAACATATAACTTGGGCATGGGACATGTCAAGGAGAAGAGTAGCAACATGGCAGAAATTTCATTTGATACATTATCAACACTATCATTGAAGGGAAAATTAGATCCATATTGGAAATCCCAATTATTGGTGGAATATTCCAAGGATCTTCACACATGCATGATTCTTGATGACTTGCTACATGATGAGAGCTATTTAATCCAAGATGGATTCATCTATGATCATGGTAGGATGTTCTTTTCTAGAGCCCCCAAGCTCAAGGATAAGTTGCTACAAAGGGCCTATGAAGAGTTTTGTTTCACCTACACATATTCCATGAAGCTCAACAACATCATCTTGAGGAGTTACTATTGGAAGGGATTTGAAAAAGAACTATATCAGCATTGTCAAAGATGCATGTACCATGTGGAGATGGAGCAGAAACATAACTCTATGGAAGAGTTAAATCGGCTCTCTCTTCCTCCTTTTGTGGAAGACGATAGATCTATGCACCACTCCATTTGTATGAGGAGGATTTTTGGTGAAGAACATGCTCTTTTAAAACATGTTTTATATTATGATTTTATGCATTATTTCACCATGTTTATGCAGGCCATGGCTCCAAAGAGGAGTGTTATATATTTTAAACCTCATGTCCAATATTGGGCCACAGAAATTTCTGCATTTGGCCACTCCCTTGATGAACAAAGGGAGATCTTGCAGCATGATGGGTGCTTCCCTAAGGCACCAACTATATCTCCAACTTCCAGCTATGGTGAGATGGTATAGGCAATGAGTAATTGATGGGAAAACAATTTACCACATCTAGATATGATGCAGGTAGGAGATACACTCTGCTGGTTCCACATGTGGGACTATGACCCACCTCCATATGCACAAATTTCTGTTTGCATATACATTGTTTTCATCCCCTACATTGATGATGTACTTGTACTTTTTATAGGGATGTATGGAGGAAGGAGGGAAGGTATGTATGTGCCCTATGGGATGAATATTATCCATGTACCTTATGCTACATATTTCAGGGATAACATTGGGCAAACCATGTTTTTTTCATGTGATCTATTGTCTCCTTATGGGATGGCCTATTTACATCTCATAAGAACTTTGGAGGAGAAATTCATGGAGGGATGGTTTGGTGAAAATTTAGCTTATGGAGAAAGCTTATCACATGTTTGTATCACAAATGGAGGAGGAGGAGAGTTGCATCACTCACCTTATCAGTTGCTTAAGGACAAGCAACATTGTGGAGGGGAGGACTGTAATATTCCCAATTAGTCCTAAGCTAATGGGAATATTCAATTTTGTTTTATTTTTCTGTTTCATAAATAAAATTGTAAAGGAGGACCATAAAACTCCTAAATAGTAAATAAATCAATGCCAAATTTGAAGAAGGCTATATCTTGGCCGAGTAAGAAGGCACCCTTAGGTGTGAAAGGGGCTGAAAATTTTGACTGGGTCAACCATGACCAAATCTACAACGATGTCTTGGAGGAGTGACCATAAATGAGGCACACCACAGTTTTAGATGGAGATGGATCATGTGAAAGGAGTTATTTCATTGAAGGTGGTTTAGGGTTTTGCAAGATCTCAACCTATAAAAGGAAGAGAATGGCAACATGAGAAGGTTGTTGATGAAAATTATATTTCTGAATATATTGTCTGTTTAGACATATATCATTCTCTTGTTGTTTAGCTGAGAATAGTGTTTTTTAACACTGGGTGTTCTTGATCGGGAATCCCACCTCTTTCCTTGAGAGGCCTCTTGGAAGAGCATTGCATTTCTTGTCCACTATCTGGTTGAAGGCCAAGCTTCTTCTTCCAAATACAACACAGATCTTGTTGAGGGTTTGGTTGTCTTTGAAAGCTATAGCAAGTGGAAGCTAGATCTACTCAGATCTAGGCCATTGATCTACTTAGATCTAGGCCATTCTAGTGCTCCTTTTCAGTGGGGAAGGCTTCTATGTTGGGTGTGAAGCTTTATTATCTTGTTTATTTTGTATCACAGTGTTGGACCCCTATACCTTAATGGGAGTGGAAACGCTGCTCGTAATTAAAAGCTGCCTAGGGGGTCTAGGGTGGGGCAGCTGTGACTTTATGGAGTCCCCCTCCCCTGGCGAGGGGTTTCAGGGGTAGTGCCCCCGAAGCTAAAAACAGATGTAAAATTTCCTTGTAAAAGTATAGTAATTTCTAGTCAATTTGGGCCATTCATTAGGCGGATGATCTAACGGTAAAAGTTATGTTTAGTTTAGGGTTTTTTACCCTAGAAGGCAACCCCTCGCTTTATGTGAGGGTATTGTATTGCGGCTGTGTATTGTATGTGGATTCTTAGAGAGAAAAATAGATAGGGAGACTGTGAGAGAGAACAGAGGATATTACAGTGGATTTTCTGTAGGTTTTGCCTCTTCATTTTGTTGGATAATAGAAAGGAAGGACTGGCTGTTCAGGGTGGACATAGCCCAAACTGGGTGAACCACGTATATTTGTGTCTCTCTAGTTTTATGTGTTTTGTGTGCTTGTGTTTTCCGCATATTTTATGTATTTCATTGCTTTATAATATTTAATTTTCTAACATTCTATCCCATTGGCAAGAGAGTATTGGATGATTGGAGCTACATTTTCAGATCTTGGCATGAGGCCAAACATGTTTTAAAGCCCACAATAGAGTCTTGCTTCCAGAAGTGCATTATTTGTGTGGGTATTGTTGCAAGGTCTTTTGGAACACTTTTTGGAGGAGTGGTTTTCATGTGTTGGGGATCTGCTCTTCACATTTGAGATCCATTGGAAAATATCATCATATCGTATATATCAAATCAGATCTGAATGTTCATGAATTTTTGAATATTTCTGCAGATTTACAGCATTAGATCTCAGATCTATTCCTTGTACTTCATGTTTTGCCAAAAACCCAAGGGGAATTTGAAGAAGAGCCTATCTAGTGTATGGATATGATATAGATATAATTTTTTATACAAAGATCTGCTCTAGATCTGAAGTGTAATCTACAGCAGTTGCAGCTAATAGAATAATGTTGTCAAGCTCTTTTGAGTTGTAATACATGGTTGCAACACATTTTTTTGAGGATTTTCTTCCATAAAAGTCTTCTATTTCCTATTGTACATCTCATGGGCTATCTTGTGCATATATTTTTCTGATGTAAATGTGAATAAAGTGCCTCCATATTGGCCTCCTTATCTTACTTAGATGATCTGTGTTATTTCTTTGCATAACTGTTTAATATTGCTGTGTTTCCCATTTGGGAATATTACAGTCTAGAAGCTTCTTAACCATACCAATTAGGTTAATATTGACATAATAATTCACATCAAATGTTAATAATAATGGAAATTTCTTTGCATCATTGTAAAACCTTCCATTGGTGTAACTTGCATGTAGAAATCTATAGGGACACAATGAACCATATCAAAGCATTTGTAGCACGCTCAACACATGTTGTAAATTTGTTAACACGTGAATCCCAATTAACCTTTTTCAATTGAGAGAGTGAATAATAATGTGCACCTATAGTGATTATGGCACACACCTATGGAAATGAATTATGCAAGAATGAAGACACATAAACCATGGCAGTGTTATCCAAAGAGAGAGAATTAGGACATCGATTGAGTGCCAATGGTATTGCTTCCACCGTGCATCATAATTATATCCATTATTCATGTGAATCATATCACGCTATCTCCCTCAACCAATAAATATAAACATTGTATCTCATCCATGTGGATTTTATTATAGACATGTAGTAGACTAACAAAATTATTATATATTAACATATCACATAGCTCATTCTCTTTTCCTTTCACACATAAAGGTTCACTTTATCACAAATATGCACAGAATTTAACATACCATTTTAAATTTAACTCCTATATATATTAAGTTGAGATCTTGTAAACATCTATTTCTCTTTGGTCTCCTCGCTAACCACTTCGATGATCCCAATATTATGTGTCTGAATCCACCTATCTTAATCATTGAATGATTGTCATGACCATGTTCATGTAGATATTTCAAGCTTAGTTTTATATGGTGGTACACCTCAAATGGATATGAATATCATTCTATGTCTCTTTCAATATTTCTCACAAAACACATTAGCCAAAACCAACAAGATTTATTACAATTCTTGAATATAATAGCCAATCATGAAACGAGGAACATAAAGAATTATATGCAAGAACCCCCGAAGGGAAAATTATATTAAATAAATTTTCATGAGTTTATTTGGATTATATGAATGGTCACAAAATATAATGATAGGAAAACATAATAATTATGTCCAAATTATATTTTTCGTTGAAACCATTTCCTTAAATTCCTTCGCAATATCTCCAAGAATATTTTCATAAATATATTAATAAATTTTCAACCCTAACATCACTCATTTATTTAAATCTTTCATCCTTACATATAATTCTATGGTTGATCTACTTCATTACAATTTCATTTCATAATTTAGATGTTATATGTAATTAAAAATTAGGAGTCATTCCCTCATAAACACCTCCAACACCCTAACCACTAAAGTCCCTAATCCCTCAACACCTAACTCCTAACCCCAAACCCAAAAATTTGTCAAAACCCCTAAAAAATATTATCTATGTTAAACATTTTAATGGATACCACATGCCACTTGTAGCTCAATGATTCCATTAAGGGCCTAGGTAGTGGTTTTGGAGCATGCATGTCATTCCCCATATGTTGGATGAGGGTGTAAGGTTCAAAATTTTCCAAGATTAGTGTGTAGAGGTTTAAAAATTTGTGGTATATTATCAATATTGATTAATAGTTAGAATCAATTAGCACATGATCAAGATGAGTTATGAGTTTATAGGTTGGTGCGTTATGAGAGAAATCAAGGTCAATGGATTCTAAAAAATCAATGGTATATATAAAATTAAATTAAAATTAACAAAATGTTATTAAAACATATAAGAAAATACTTTAAAGATAATAAATCATAGAAAATATATAATGACATACCTCTTATATTTCAACAATTTAATATCATGGACCTTTTTTTTTCCAACTCCAAATTTATCTCATCCGGTTAAAAATTGATATTTAAAGGATTGACCATAGAAACATAATCATTATTGTCATTTTAAAAAATTTCACCACTGATATCATCATTGAGAGAATTGTTATCTACATCTAGTTCAACTTATTTGACTTATTTTTCTACCACATCAGCCCACTCCTTTGCCTCATTTTCTTTTATTGCATTATACTTTACAACCTTTCCTTCAGATCATATTTAACAACATATGTCCAACCTAATTTATTTAGAATCCCTTAGTAAAGGACTTTTTCACATGAGCTTAGAATAACATAAGGCTCTGTACTCGACTCAACTGTCCTTGTATTTACTATTAGGGCTCATTAGTTTCCCAAAGCTGAGAAGGAAACCAAAGAGGTAACCACATACCTAATTTTGACTTGGTGTCTAGCCCTACCAAATAAGAGAGGGCTCTCTCAAAATCAACCTCACAACCAATGAACGTGATTGGAGAGTATTAGGGTTTTAGCCTAGTTATCAGCTCAATAGTTTTTTTTATTTAGGTTTTGTTGGATAAGAAGCACCAAGTTTAGGAACTAGGCCAAGTGTTTCAAATGATCAACTTCAGTCATAGAATGAGGCAAGATAAATGTAACTAGTGACACAATTTGAATTTTTCGTTATAGTGTGGTGAGGAAGAAATCATGTAGAAGAAGTAAAATGAGAATACATGTATGAATTCATTTACTTAGAAGATAAAAACACTTATATGAAAATCTCAGATAAAACAGAGCATATTTGGAAATGTATCCTATTTAAAACTTATGAGATTAATAAAAGAAGAACATAGATGGTTGATTGAACAACTTTATCATCACATGTGTAAGAAAAATGAAGAAAAAAAATGTCACTAACCACATCACAATAATCCCATAAAAATAGTTGCAACTACTTGTAAACTACTTCTACAAAAAGTCAAGTACACCAGTTCCAAAAGAGTGTGAACTTCAAATATCAAAACCTCTAATTGACTTGATTCTAAGTATATATAGAAAACAAACAAGATTCCACCTCTAGGGGTCTAATCCTATCCATAGAAACTAATCAATGAACCCAACAACTCATTTCCTAATCCTAGGAAAGTTAGAAACAACTTTCCCCCTTTTTAGCTAACTAATTGAGCTGATCTCTCAACACATTAATCGCAAGATTCTATAAAATGATGATCATTAATAAGACTCTTAATATTCAGATAACACATGAGTTAGCTATTACATCAACCAAGTTTGAACTTTTACCTCCATATGTAATGAAAAAGCTTCAAACCCATAAACGCAAAAAAACTTTCCCATAAATGCAGCAAAAGTTTTTAGCAGAAACACGACAATTTGAGCTTGATTTTTAGGTGACTTGGAAGAGGTTTTGAATGCTTCTGAAGATTGTTAAAGAAATATTAGGATGTATAATATGCCATGGGACCCTTAAGTCATCCAAACTAATCATTTTAGCCCCGTCAAAATTGATTTTAAGAGAAAGTGCCCAAAAATGCAACAAATTTATGAAAAGGTGGTAGAAAGGTGTAAAAAAGGAACTGTTTGATCATTTTCTTCAAAATGATGACTTTCAAGCATCCAAAAGTGTTTTTATAACATACTTAAGTCATTAGCTATCAAACCATACTTGAATTTTTGGATTTTGACCCTTTAATAAAAAGCACAACAACTAGTTGTTGTGTTTCTGTAGGATGCTTTTTCTCCTGTGTGCACAAAGACTTCAAAATTTCAAAATTTTGCCTCTTTTTCTTTGATTTTAGATTTTATTTTATACCACCAGTGATGCATCAGCCAATAGGTCTAGGATTTTCTTCATTTTGAGTTTCCTTTGGGTTCTTTTAAGTTTCTTCTTCATGTTTTTCACACTAACCTTGCAAATCATGCTCCTAGCATAGTAGTGCCTTGCCATATTTCTTTGCATGGTGGTATCCTTGTTTGATTTTTCCAGTAGCTTCTCCAAGTGAAAATTCACTTTGTCAATCCAATACTCCCTGTTTTTCTCAATCTCATCACTTATGGAGTCAAATATAGTATCCTTAGCTTGAGCAACAGTTATGGTGTCTTGATTTTGAGGAGGAGATGGATATTCTAAATTTTGTTCCTTCCTAGCCATTGTTATTTTCTTAGGTTTCCTAGGTTGTGTTTGAATATTCTTTTCTTCCAACTACTCAACATCAATAATAGCCTTACCTTTATCCTTTTCTGCCAAAAAACTTGTTTTACTTGTTGATGGAGGGTCCTCTTGTGGCTTGCTCTACTATATTAGAGCCTGTATCAACTATCTATTCTCTTGTTGTAAGAAATCCACCATGAAATTGGCTTTGGATAGGACATCCTTCAACTCTTTATTATGTGCCTCCTTCTCCTTGATGATATCTTCTGCTCCCTTATCTCAATGTTGTTCTCTTAGGTCAGTCATCTCAACTTATGGAGGTACCTCTTCTTCATTATGCAATGGTGAATCATGTATGCTTAGAGGTGGTTCCTCTCTCATGGTTTCCAACTGAACTATCTCTTCAACTACAACCTCTTTAGGTATCCTTTTTTCTTGAGATCTAGTTTTAGGCCTAGACCTAGGAATCTCCTCTACTATTTTAGGAACAAAGACTGGCTTCTTACCTTTATTATCCGCCCTTGAAATATCTGTTATAGGCCGATTTTTTTTCACTGATGGCATACTTGATGTTTCAACTCCCTATGGTCCTGATGGTGATGAAAGAGAGCTTTGACTCTTTGAATGGTTGCAGATAGGTAAGAGAGTAGCTGCCTCCACGAAATCTTCCCATGACATGTTGATCTGTGTTAGCTGGTGATGGACTATTACCATGACTAAAGCATGATGAAAGAGCCTTCCTTGAGGATATTTTATTTTATACTACACCTTGTTTGTCATCTTCACTGATACAGGTGGCTCTAGAGACACACACACGACAAAGAGGGTTTATGAAAGCTCAAAAATAAAAGTTTTTAGATTTCTTTTGAACCAGGACCTGAGTGTATATCTTGTCGTCCTTATCGCAATGGTGTGAATAGTTCACCAAACCTAGTTCGTATAAAAAAGTTAGAGTAGTTTGAAGTTTTGTTAAGGCAAGGGAAGTGGGACCCAAATAGAAATCCCCTCAGCTTTTGACACATGGCTCTCCTCCATTAGCCCCTTGCCCCTATAGAAATGACAAAACAAAACGATATTTATTTCCCACATAAAAACAAAAAAATCATTATAAAAAAATAACTATATATTAAATATAGTTACTAAGAAATCAAAATTAATTTAAATATGGTAAATTTTTATGCAACAAAAATCATATTAAATATGGTTAAATTCCATATTAAACAAAACCTCCATTTATGTTTTTGGGAGTCGTTACAATATGGAGATACCAATTCCATATATTATATAGTTTGAAAAAACTATTTTAAAACTAAAATTGGGTTTTAAAACAATATTTGGAATAAATGGGATTTGAACTCAAAACCTCCCAACAATTATTATCTTAATATGATTATGCCAACTAATGTGCCAAAATCATACTTTGTCTTATTCATTCTCACACTTTATTATAAAATTTCATTCTAATGGTTTGAGGAAAACATGGAGAATGATGGAGAATACATGAGTGATGGGGGCACAGGAAGGCCAATGGAGCCATGAGAAAACAGAAGGCACATCGGAAGGCAGATGGACAAGAATTTTGAGGCATGATGGTGCACGAATTTCGTGACAGTATCCTTTTTTATGCTTGGAGAATCTTTTTTATTCCAAGGAGGTAAAATTTCCCTGTGTTAGAATGTATTGAAATTTATATGCATTTTAACTAGAATTTCATAGGGAGCACAATGGCAAGGTCGTATTCGCCTTTTGAGCAGCGGTTTTGTAGATTCCCTATGGTGGAGAAACTTTAGGAATCTTTCAAGCTGAAATTTTCTGGTGTCAGAATGAGGTCAACCTTATACTCATTCTTCTCAAAATTTCACAAGGATGGTGAGATCAGATTCCTGTTTTGAGTTGCATATTTCCAGATTCCCCGTGGAGAAGCATCTTTGAGGAATCTAGAGGGAATCTAAGAGATTCTTTAAGGCTCATATTGAGACAGTGTCAGAAACAAAATTGACAGCCGATCCTACACTTCTCAGTGACACGACTTTAGTGGTGCAGTAAGATTTTACATCTGATTCTTATGTTTTTTGGCCACTTTTTGAAGTGGAGTTGTAGGTGTCAGCGTTCAATGTGTAAGAAATCATTTTCAGGATATTCGATGCCATGAGATTGATGGTAAAACTATATCCAACAGTTTATAATCCTTGTCTTCAGATAGCTCTAGGATGTGAGGTATATGCAATGTGATCATGAACTTATTTTTCACATGAGATGCATTGTGTTGTATGCATCCCTGTTGATGTTTGATGAGGGATATTATTTTGTTCTTGATGTGAGATGTAATTTCTATCATGGATTTTCTTTATGTTGTTTGATATCCCTTTATTTCCATGTTGGTGGGATACTCATTGTCACATGTATGTTTGATTGAGATCCCTTTGTTTCCATGTTGGCAGGATACTCATTGTCACATGTATGTTTGATTGAGATCCCTTTATTTCCATGCTGGCGGTGTTAGCTCCTCGTAATTTTCTAGATTGATTGAGATACAAATGGATAGGGGTAACATAAAACCAAGCTTTGGAATCCAAGGACCTAGCCTTCCTAGATTCAGAGAGGGATCTCTCTATTAGGTGCAAAGATGTGAACTTGTTTGCTGATTAGGGTTGACTTTAGGCTAGTTATGAAATATTGGGTTTTTTGATTGCTTTTTGGTTGGGTATGATGGTTATATAGACTAGGTAGAAACAAGGAAAACTTCAAGTCATTGGGTAATGGAGTCTAACAAGGTCATGATAGGTTCATTAACGAATTAGGGAGTATTTCAAGGAAAATCTAGCTTCGTTGGTGGATATTTGAGTTTTGAAGGATCATGAGATGGACATTAATTTTGAGAAACAAAGTTTGACAAAGAGCAGTAAAGAATTCTCTATAATATACTTAAACAAATTTATTTGAAAGAATCATAAGCATAGAGAGAAAATAAAAAGCAGAGCAGACCTTAAACTCTTTGATTCAGACTTAAAGCAGATAATTATCCAAGACAAACATTCAAATGAAATATAGAAAGGCAAGAAACTTATTTAACTTTCAATGATTTCATCATCAAAGACTAAAAAAATTTAAGATGCACAAATAATTATAATCAGAGAAGGAGAGAAACCCTGAAAATCCAAGATTATGGCTATGAAGATCCTTTAAAACAATTAGTTAAGTAAATGCAAAAATCAAGATTGAAACAAACTTCTTTGACAAACCTAAGTAATGATGCTTTAAATAGATGACTTCAAGAATAGTGTTCTTTCTGAAATTTGGTGAGCATGATGCTCAAGCTGAGAGAAATCCAAAAATTCAATTTTTTTCTCCTGGGGATGCTCCATGTGTTTGCGTAGCGCCAGTGGCGTTGTGCAAGTTAGACCAAAAAATTTCAAAAAAATAAAATTTTCTCCAAATCTTCTCAAATTTGGTGGAGATCTTCTCTAAGGGGTTTTGATAAACTTATAAGAAGCCTTAGCCAAAAATCTAATGCTGTTATTCCTTTTTTCCCTTTTTATATTTTGGACTTCAAGGAGGGCTTCCTTTAGTTTGGCACAAGGAAGCTTGTGTTTCTTGGCATAATACTTTGTCATTTTTCTTTATAGCCCTAAGCCTTCATTTGTCTTCATCAGCTTGGCCTCTAGGTGTATAATTTCCCTCTCAAGCCTTGGAGTTGATGCGGTTGGCAAGGTCCCTTGCCTTTCGGAGGCAAAAAACACTTGTTTTGGCCCTCTGTGGTATGTGTATGTGAGAGGAGAGATGGTGTTTCTAGAAATGTTTTCATCATGGCTGTGACCCTTGCTGTTGTCACCAAATTCTTTATTTTAACTATGGTCACTATCTGTTACCTCATGTTCCATTTGATCACTGCTTTTCTGACCTTCAGAACCATCATCAACATTATCTTCCTCACTGCCTTCAATATTGTCACTTTGGTCTTTAAATTCATCATCAACCTCTGTACTTACCTCATTTTGACTTTGTTCCTCATTAGTGTCTTCTTCATCAAACTATGTTTCTGCCTCACTGATTTCTTATTTTTGTTTGCCAAAATTATATTCATCATTTGTGCCTATGTATTCTTCCCCATCATTACCCTCATCACTTTCACCTTGGTCATCACCTTGTTCATTATTACCAACCATTTCTACGTCTTGGGATGACTCACTTGTATTTTTATCATCATTGCCTTCCTCTGATTTGTCACTTTCCTTGTCTTCACTATTTCTGTGCTCTTTTCCCTCATCCTTTGCTTCATTTCCTTCTTTCTCCTCTTCATGGATTTCTATGTTAGCCCCACTGTATTATTCATTTCCCATGTTATTTTCTTTCTCTGTATTGCCACTTTCACCCTCTTGTTCATTATTATCACCGTCATCCTCTCCATTTGATGTATCAATAGAAGGGGAAAAATTGGGGTTTGATGGAGACAAATCGAAAAATATGATGAGGTAAAATTTGGTGAATTAGGGGTATGGAGGTTAGGGTTTTAGTGGATTTGGAGCTCTTAAAAAGGCCCTTCTTAACTGAGTTTGTAGGCACCTTAACCCACCCACACTTATATGTTATCAAAATGTTTGCAATAGGTCATTTAAGAACATTGGTTCATTTGAATATAGGGCCTAGGGTTTACATACCTAGGGTATTAACATTCAAATCCATAGAGACCAAAATCAATTTAAAAAATTGATTAGATTCAAGGAAAGGGCATCACTTAAGCGTAGCGCCACCTCAGCAGAAAATGGGTCAACTTGCATCCAAGTGTTGATGACCTTAACGATGTTGTATTTGGGACTGTGATAGCTCTTTGGAAATATATTTAAGTATATTTATCATTTGACTCATTGAGAAAGTCATTTGGACACTCCAGCTGTGAGGAAAACTAATTTTTCCAAGGTCCTTGCAGAAGTGCAGAAATTCTCCTGTGATACTTTTATTTTTGACATTGCTCCAAAACCATGATACTTGTGTAAAACCTAAAGGAGGTTTTTCTTGTTGAGACTATATTGGACAAAAAACTCTCTCACTTTTGTCAAATTCATCTTGTTTTGGTCAGAAACATGATTTGAAGCAAAACTGACCCTAGGTGTGACACATGGCTTGTCTCTTGGAATGAATTTTTGGAAAATGATGGAGGCATGATGTTTATGAGTGGGTATGGACTTATGCTTTCTGACATGATCTATAAAATGAATCCTTTTCTCTTGTGCCTCCTTTTCATATCAAACCCTAGCTTAGTTGGAAGAGGAAATTAGGGTTTGGTGTAGGGGATTTAGGACTACCTTGTAGAGGGAGGGGAATGAAGGGGTTAAGGGTTGTCTAAATTCTTGGGGAAATTTTTGGGGATAGAGATAGATATTAGGGAGTAGGGGAAAGTTGAATATCAAGGATTTAGTGACGGGAAGGGGTCTAAAATGGAAAAACATAGGCCTAGTCTTAAAAGGTGTCAAATTGTGGCAATAGACTAGGTTTTGTAGAAAAATGATGAATTTGAGGGATAGGAGTGATGGGAAGTGTTTATGAAGGTATATTAAGGATAGGAGGAGGTGTAAGAGCATCAAGATACAAGCCTTGTTTATGTTTAACCATGGAGGTCATGAAACCAAGAAAAATGCCCTTGAAAACCCTAGATGGAAAATGGAGGAGTTAGGCAAAACAAAATAGGGCCGAGGCCAAAGGTGGCAACACATAGTGATAATGAGTGGTATGAGCCCATCATGGGTCCTTTGGGAGTAGTGAGCTGACCTTGACATGATGAGATGATGAAATAGTGAAAATTTACCTTAAGGATTATGAAGGCAGTGAGATTTCTAGAACTCACAATGTTCTTGAACTTTGTTTCTAGAAATATAGAATCGATACTTAGTCATATTTAGATAGTGAAAATTATGGATGACTAACAAGTGGGATACTCATAGTCATTATGTGTGAGCTATTTTCATACTGATAGGGGTCTTTTTGTGAATGAGAGTTCCTATAGTGGAAAATATCGTGGAGAGGTCCAACCACTCTTGCGTGAGGGAATTTTCCTTGTACAACAGAGAAAACACCATCCATGTACATCATCACTCTTTACAACACTTAATGCAGTGACCTACACCATCTTGACACCGAGGCCCAGAGACATAGTCCCTCCTGGACGAACTCTGTTATCAATCTCTTATGTTGCTAATGCTTATTATGTTCCTCTTCTTTATAGCATGCATATGTTCATTTATGTTCATTAACGCTTTGATTACATGCAATTCTAACACATCAGCCGAAGTAAAATTTCTTGGTTTAAAGGGTATCAATAATTTATCTGGATCAAGTGGTATCAGAGTGGTATTCTTACTGATTTGGATTGCAAGCGTGAACCATTAAACATTCGTTGAGTTGAGAAATGGAGGATTTCAAAGACATGTACGAGACCATGCTTAGGGTGTCCGAGAAAATGGACATGTTGTATGAATATTATGAGAAACAAGCAAAAGACAAAACTGAGTTGAAAACACTTCCCCAATGAGGAGAAGGAGGAAAAACATTTATTGCAACTTCAATTGAAAGCCACGACAAAGGTGTTGGAAGAATTGAAGTGCGACAATGAAATTCCTCAAGTAGATCATGATGCATTGAAGGCAGTCCTACAAGAAGAGAAGGAGGAGAAGCAGCGATTGCAGCTTTAGCTACAAGCCGCGACAGAGGTCTTAGAGGAAGTGAAGCGCAATGAAGGCTTGGAGAAGCCCTCTTCACATGTTTCGAAATTTAAAACTAAGGTAAACAATGTTGATTTCTCTTCCATTTAATATTCACATGATATCATTTCTATTGGAAGTGTGGAGATCCCCATTACAGGAAATGGCATGAGAATCCTCACCAAGATGCAGTAATTGAACAGAAAGTATCATATTCATGTTCTGCAATTGAAATTCTCAATGGTTGATCAAATAACAAACTCACTCTGAATGAACATCAATCTAGTTATTCAAATACATTGCAACGACTTTAATTCAATAGGATGAAAACCACTCGATGTTGATGAAATTCGAATCAATTATGAATTCTATAAAATACATAAACGATCAATTATAAAACAGGGAAATGAGAATATAACACAAGAAAACAGTAGAACTCCCAACGACTAGGCACGGGATCTCCATAACTCTCTGTCGGATGATTTTCAGAATATAGTTATGGAAAAGCCAATATATCTCTCATTAAATTTAATAGTTAGAGAACAACATCACTGAGCATGAAAATTTCTTGTTAAAAAGGAATATAATTAAAATACAATTGCAACAAATGGATAATAAAAAATATCCTATTCTATTCCACCTATTGATCTTTTATATCTTTACAGAGAAACAAAAAAGATAAAGGCAAATCCTTAGGATTAGGATTTCCTGGTGATTTCACAGTTGTCTAACAGTTTTTTCTATAGAATGAGTGAGTCCCTCCTTGATTGTTGCTAGCCTATATAAACAAAACGGCATCATTTTACTTTTTCTAGATGGTGTTGTTCAGTGATTTTAACAACAATTAATCAATTTGGATTTCTTGCACCTAAAAACAACGGAAGTTAGCCCTTTTCCCTCATAATTACATAATTGATTGATAATTAGTTTTACCCTTTATTTATAATGAATTATTCCATATTTACTCCCAAAATGAAGGTAAACATATGAAAGTTAATAATAAATCAAGTTAATCATAAGGGTAGAACGTACCTTTTTCGTGACCAAGCATCAAGTACACTAGTTCCAAACGAGTGTGAACTTCAAATATCCAACCCTCTCATTGAATTGATTTTGAGTACATATGGAAAAAAAACAAGATTCCACCCCTAGGGGTCAAATCCTGATCCATAAAAACTAATTAATGAACCTAATGACTCATTGCCTAATCCTAGGGAAGTTAGAAACAACTTTCCCCTTTTTTAGCTAACTAATTGAGATTATCTCTCAAGGCATTAATCACAAGATTCTTTACAATGATGATAATTAATAAGCCTATTAATCATCAGATAACCCATGAGTCATCTATTAAATCAACCAAGTTTGACCTTTGACCTCCACATGTAATGAAAAACCTTCAAACCTAGAAACACAGCAAAATTTCCCAGAAATGAAAAAAAAAATTAGCAGAATTGAAACAAGTCGGGATTGATTTTTAGGTGATGTAGAAGAGGTTCTTAATGGTTATGAATGTTGGAAAAGAAATATTAGGATGTCTAATATGTCCTAGGACCCTTAAGTCATCCAAAATCATCATTTTAGCCCCCTCAAAATTGATTTTAAGAGCAAGTGTCAAGAAACACAATGAATTTTTGAAAAGTTAGCAGAAAGGTGTAAAAAAGGAATTGTTTGATCTTTTTATTCAAAATTATGAGTTTAAAAGCATAAAAAATTGTTTTATGACATCCTTAAGTCATTATATATCCAACCATACTTGAATTTTTGGATTTGGACCCTCTGAGAAAAAGCACAACAACTAGTTGTTGCATTTCTATAAGATGCTTTTTCTCCTGTGTGCATAAAAACTTTAAATTTCAAATTTTTTCCTATTTTTCTTTGATTTCTGATTTTCTTTCATACCAATAGTGATGCATCAGCCAATATTTCTAGGAATTTCTTCATTTTGAGATTCCTTTGGGTTCTTTTAAGTTTCTTCTTCATGTTTTTCACCCTAACCTTTCAAATAATGTTCCTAGCATAGTAGTGCCTTTCCATATTTATTTGCATGATAGTATCCTTGTTTTATTTTTCCAATAGCTTCTCCAAGTGTAAATTCACTCTGTCAAGCCAACACTCCCTATTTTTCTTAATCTTAGGACTTATGGAGTCAAATATAGTATCTTGATCTTGATAAGTAGCTATGGTGTCTTGAGTTTGAGGAGGATATGGATCTTCTAAATTTTGTTCCTTCCTAGCCATTACTCTTGTCTTAGGTCTCCTAGGTTGTGTTTGAATATTATTTTATTCCATCTGCTCAACATCAATAATAGCCTTAAATTTATCCTTTTCTGCCAAAACACTTATTTTACTTGCTGATGGAGGGTCATCTTGTGCTTTTCTCTGCTGCATTAGAGTCTGTCTCAACTGCCTATTCTCCTGTTGCAAGAAAGCCACCATGAAATTAGCTTTGGATAGGTCATCCTTCAACTCTTTAATGTGTTCCTCCTTCTCCTTGATGATATCTTATGCTGCCTTATCTCCATGTTGTTCTCCTAGGTCATCCATCTCAACTTCTGGAGGTACCTCTTCTTCATTATGCAATGGTGAATCACATATGCTCAGAGGTGGTTCCTCTCCCATGTTTTCCAATTGAACTTCCTCTTCACCTACAAAATCCTTATGTATATTTTTTTCTTGAGATCTAGTTTTCGGCCTAGACCTAGGCATCTCCTCTATTGTTTCAAGAATAAAGAAAAATTTCTTACCTTTCTTATCCGAACTTGAAATCTCTCTTCTAGGCTAGGTTTTTGTCACTGATGGCATACTTGATGTTTCAACTCCTTGTGGTCCTGATGGTGATTAAGGAGAGCTTTGACTCTTTGATTGGTTAGAGACAGGTAAGAGAGTAGCAACCTCCAAAAAAGCTTCCCATGACATGTTGATTTGTGTCAGCTGGTGAAACATTATTACCTTGACTAAAGAATGATAAATGAGGGTTTCTTGAGGATATTTTTTTTTATACTACACCTTCTATGTCATCTTCACCAAACTTCTAAACATATAGTTAGGTAAGTTTAGGGGAATTTCAAAATTGAAACACATCAATAACCTGATATGATACTGGTATAGTTTGCTAATCCCGCCCTCACAAATGAAATATTTCATAATAATATTCATTAAAGGGCTATAGTTGTCCAACAATTTCCTGCTAGGAAAAACATGAGTAGGAGACTCCTTATACTATGGTTTCTTGAACATCTTGTTGTGCTCTAGTTCTAAATCCATTCCCTTGAACCAAATTTCACCTTGATTAAGGATAGTATTTGTTGAAGCTATGACCTCTTTTGACACTGGAAAATTGATCCCTACTATGGTTTCCTGATCCTTCTTGAAATTGATGGCAAAGAGGCTTGTTATATCATGATGATAGCCTACCTCTTGCACTTTTAGACAAAACCCTTGGAAACCTACCTACTCAAATGACCTGATAAATTCGTATGCATTGAAATATTGCATATGAGTTGGCTCATATATTGATATCTCTCCTCCCTTATGCCTCCTCCTTTCACTAGTCTTCACCATGTTTTTGGTTTCATTTTTGATAGGAAACCCTAGTTTTAGACAAAAGAGGGCAAGGTAATTTGAGCTGCAAAACAAGGCTAAAAGCAAATCAACTTTAGGGAAGGGAATGAAGGGGATGGGGGGTAGCAAAAAATATGAAAAATTTATGGGAGATAGGGATATGCGTTAGGGATATAGTGAAAGTAAAATTTCTCAAAATTAGTGAGAAATGAGGGGGGGATGGGAAAAAACAGACTTGTGCCGGAAACACAACAACAAGTTGGGTTTTATAAGGGAAATGATGAAATGAAGGAATTTTAGTGAGGGGAATGGTGGGGAATGTTTGATGAGTATAATGAAGGATGTATGAACCAAAATCGAGGAGGTTTCCTCTCAAAAGAAGAAAAACACCATTGGAAGGGAAAATACGACAAACCCTAAGGATAGAATTTGACCAATTTTCTGAAGAAAATGACTGCAAAGAGGATTTGCAAGGTTAGAATTAATTGTTTAAAGAACTATTGAATCACTAAGATGATGACATGACCCCTTATTTCTTACTTTTACCTCCAAATCAAAAGTGCAGCAACACCCTCTAGAAACGAAACAAATTGATGTAAGAACAATGGTGGGAAAAAATCAAAGTTTTGGTGGCTATGGAAACTCTTCAAATTGATGGAGAGGAGCTCTAGAAACTTGTAGAATGATGGAATGAAGGTTTAAAACACTTTTATGTCCCTTTATAACTCAAAAACTCGATTTTGTCTTGTTAGTGGAGTGACGTCATGTACTTTAAAACCAAATGACTTTATGATGTGTTTTATTCCCTAGGTGCTAGCTCTCATGACATTTTACTAGTTTTGGATGATGACGACATGAATCCAAATGGAAATATGATGACACTCATGAAAATATCATGATCAACCCTATGACACCATGACTCTTCCTTTTCAGATTATAAATAATGACACTTAATGAAGGAAAAATGACCTATGTTGTCTAATTGTCTCATGAAACTGATTATGATTTGACTTTGATGACCATGAAATGAGAGTAACAATCACTCTTAGAAAATTACTTGACCATTTTACAACCAAGACAAGTGTCAAATTTGATTTGAAAATATAACAATTTGACCATAAGACTCTAACAATAGGGAAAAGAGTCAATTTTGATCACTGTGACTATTGGACACTAAGATTTACCACAATAAATCAATTGACATTATCAATTATAGTTATTTTAGGCTCAAATTAATTCATTTATAAAATATACTATTGAAGTTCAAATAGGATTAGTTTAAATCATTTAAATTCACATTCAAGTATATTGTCCAAATATGCATAATAGCTATTTTCAAATACCTCTAGATATATGTCACTTCTAGAGGAAACATTAGTGACCTAAAAGATTGTCGTTATATGATAATAAGAGGTTTGATTCTTGTAGAATTCCAACCTTTTAATGCAAAATTTATGACCAATGCACCACATATACTTGTGGTGTTTCAATTACAATATGCTCAACACATAAAAATCCATAGTCAATTGATAAAAATAATTAGACTTGGTAAATATTTTAAGAAAGGATACACATATTAATTTAATGGAAAATAATTATAAAGTGTGGGTGACTATGTTTTCCTATTTATATTTTAAACCATATTCTAAATCAATGTCTCTCTATGTAAGATTTGTATCTTCATTATGATGAACCTATTTAACCAATGTAACCACCCCTTCTCATCATAACCAACCATAAAATTGTACACAAAATTCTATCCATACCTTCATCCAATCGATATTGTTTGAAATGTATTAATGTAGTGAATCCCACTCTCAACCAACTATATGAACAAAGAAATTTTTATCAATAATTAAGTTCCATGGTACAACTTAATAATTGGTGGAAGAATAAAAGTTCAATAGACAAGATATATATAAAAATAAATATTCAAAAGTGTTACAAATATCTACCATTTAATTACTTTCACTTTCCTCATTCTACATTTCCCTAATATGACCTCACTTTCAAGTTTGTTGATGAGGTTTAAATTTCAAATGTGAGGCAAATTCATATTTGCTACAAATTTAGGAAGATAATAACTTATATACAACAAGGATTTATATACCATGTAGCCCTACACCATAGAATCCTTGAGATGTGCTCTTTGTCTAAAAAAATCCTTCAATGATTTCAAATGCCTATCCACCATCTACATTGATCTTATATGTATAGGTCCAAATATTTCAATATCCTTAACTTGGTGTATGAGGTAGTGTTATTGTGCATTGAAAAATGGAGGTAAGCATTATTTCTGCATTATTTCATTTCACACATTAGCCTAGAAATTTCTCTCCAATTTTGTATATTTTCTTTACAGATTTGTTTTGATGGAAATTACCTACACATGATGGAAACAAATCCTAATTTCAACAAAACTTTATGTACATTGCAAGTAAAACGCATGTCAATGAGTTCTGGAACTACTATTTTTAATATAAATCATTAGTTGCTAATGTATATGCCATGATCATATATAACTTATTTTATGTCATTGTTAAAGCTATTTAGAAGAGATAAAGGTAGAACATGTTTTTTTTTATCCCAAGAAAAAAATCAATAATTTTATTTATATATATAAAAATTACATTTTTCATATGTCAAATGGCATTCCCGTGGTTATTTGCCTCATATAAGTATCTAAATAAATTTCTTTCCCGCTATGTATGGGCATGAAATGTCTATCCTTTTAATAAATTTCCATACATTTATAAATATCAAAATATATTTATCATACACATACTTGAATACAAAAAATAAAAACTGAATTAAAGAAAAAATATATGTTTGTGAAGTGTAAATGATTTTTCAGTTACTGCCATGGTTCAAGAAAAAATTCCTATAGTTGGTCTTCTTCAGTATTTGTGATGTTAAATGTGTCTCTATCCATATTAAATGCATATTTAGATAGGGAATATGCGATGGAGTTCCTTTTACTATAAATATGATCAAAATATATTTGTGAAAAATGAGTGTTCTTTAAATTTGTTGATTTTTTTTTTATAAATGGGAAGAAATATGCAATACTCACCGAGAACAATTCCACCAATTTGTCATATATTTATTTTGAATATTATAGTTTTCATACATAGGGGATGAGAGAGTCCTTTATGGATTCTATAGGAATCCTCTGGGCTCCTATGTCTCCTTTCATGTATGAGCTTGAGTATTTTCTTTTGAAGGTTTAGTTATCGAACCTTAGATATAGTCCATGACTTCATTTTTAATAAGATTTAGATTTTTCCTTTTCTTCCATGGAATAAAGTTTGAAATCCCAACTAGATTGTTGATTTCTTTGCAAAAATACATTTTGACAGATTCAAATGAAGTCACAAAGATTCTTACTTGAGTAGATGTTTTTCTTCCTCTATCAACTTCCTTGTTGATGATGATGTAGATAGTAGCAGGAGCTCCTTCTTGTATTATATTCTTCAATAGTGGTGAATAAGAGATAGATCATCTTGAACTTTTTGATGATGATGATAGTCAAGAATGGCTTGATGGTGACTCCAACAATGTTGATTTGATTTCAAAATCAAATAGTTTTCGATGGTGATGGATTCATACATGGTGTCCTTGACCATTTTGAGATGGGTTTCCAGTTTATACAACCTGCCTCTTTAGAATCTGAATATTGACTCTTCAATGTAGATATTTGAATTTTGCCTCCTAGAAAACCGATCCTTGATCTTCATGGTAATTGAGTGTTTTCTTGTCAAATAGCCCTTTCTAACACCTTAGCTCTGATACCATGTTGAGAATTTGGTAGGGAGGCATTTAATTCAATTCTCTTATATGATAACTACTTTTGTTATACTTTTTATGCTTCTATTACTTAGATATTTATCTTCATTAGCTTATTATCTTCTTCATCAAGTCAATTATCAAAACAAAAGAGACACAGAATTTTGGCTCTTCAAGCCAAGGCCAAAACCTCTCCCATTTGGAGGGGAAAACCTGAAAATAATTCTTCTTCTAGGCTTTCAATTGACAAGTACCATGACCTTGAATTGGACCCTTGACACCAATATGCCTCCAAGACCTTGTAACTGCACTTTCTTGGCTCCTTATGTTGATCTTAGTTTTTTGCACCAAGTTGCACCGTACTACACCAATACTAGGACTAGGCATGACCTTTAGTGAATACCTCCTCGATATACTTCTCTTTGATACTATAAACCAATACCATTTGAATTTGGTGTATATATATATTCTTCATTCCTACAATTTAATTTATACCTTGCAGATTTTCCTCCCTATACGTTCATTCTCTTCTTGTAGTAGTAGACTTTAGTTTCCTTGAACTTGTGGGTGGAAGCCCAAGACAAAACAGGAGTTGTGTTCTTTCATGCTGTGAGTACCTTCCTTGTATATGTGAATATGGAGTATACTTTAGGATAGATATAATCACTTGTATCTAGACCCAATCACATATTCTTCCATTTAAATTCATTTTCATATTGCATTGGATTACAGACCTTGTAATTCACACTTTTTCCACAGAACTTGAGATATGTATACCTTTATTTTCTTCACAAATAAGCCCTTTATTTTTTATCCAATTAAAACCCCTATATCACACTTTTATTGTAGACACTTGACCAAATTACTTGCTCTCAAATGAGACCGCAATCCTAATTATATAGGGATTGTCTTATCCTATCCTAGGTTGACATGATCAACTGTTGTGAGCCTGACTTGACAAGGAAAGTCTTCAACATATTTGAGCCGAATTTTTCAAAGAGATATACCAAAATTACATTGAGTAAAATTCCATTATCATATTGACAAGGTCTTGAGGCATAATTTACATAAATGAATGTCCTTTCTAAGTGTTATAATCCTTCATATACATTACTCTAAATTATACATTTACGAAAAGATGACAATTCCTAAAGACATCAAGAAGAAGTATTTGACCTATAATAAAAAATTCCTTTCTCATGACACCCGTGATGCAAGTATTAAAAAATACATTTGATTATCTTTCTCTTATTCATTACATAAATTCATAATTAATAGTCATTATGAAGATCGAACCTAGTTACTTCCAACAATTGGAACTGAAACAAGTTAGGGAAAATAAAGATGGAGTAGGGAGACACAATACCAAAATATTTTACCAATTTTAGCTAATGTTGGTATGAACTTGGAATAGTTGATGTTACAGTTGTTGAAGATGATCTAGTGAGCCTAGCACTTCTAGGACTTCTGAAGAGCTAGCACAACTACTAGTATTTGGTAAATGGGAGGGAGAAGCTACTAGAGTGCGAGAATTTGTGGTCTGACTTTGTGCAAGAAGAGATTCAATGGAACACCATAGATGGATCCTCGTAAAATCATCATGATGAGGAGAATTGTGCCTTCGCTGGAAAGGAAAAGAAAGGGAAAAGGAATTCATCCCATTTCAAATTAGATTCTGTTCAGGTAGGCAAGAAGAAGGACTTATCAAAGATTAAATGTTTTCACTATCATGAGCTAGGACACTATGCCACAAGGTGTCCACATAACAAGGTCAGCAAGAAGACCTTAGGAGGATCGGTAGGTGAAGCACACAGTTCACAATTCGAGTTGGATTTCACCTTCATCACATTCATGTTGTCATCGTTGAATGGTTTTGTGTGGTACATGGATAGTGGAGCCTCATTCCATATGTTCGGCAATAAAGAGTTCTTCAGTGACTTGGAGGAGAAGGATCTCCATATACACATCGATATGAGAGATGATGGGAGGTATAGCATGACCGATGTTGGTATTGTTACCTTTTAGAGGGATGCTTGTTCTCCTCTCACATTGAAAGATGTCATGTATGTTCTTCTTTTAAAGAAGAAATTAGTTTCAGTTTCTATGTTGGAATATTGTGGCTACGATGTGATATTTAGCAAAGGAAATGTGTTCCTTCATCACATAGCCACGGGACGGGTGTAATGTTCCCAAATTTAGCATGAAGCTAATTGGAACATCATTTTTTTTTATTTCATCTAGGAGGTGAATAAAATGGGTGAGGAGACCCATGAGTAGGAATAAAACCCCTTCCTGTGTGAAAGGAGATATTTTCAAGGATACAAGGTCAAGTTTGACCAAGTCAAACAACTCAGAGGTAGAAGGTGGAGAGCATCTTGTGGGACAGTGCAGTGAAAGAGGAGGGAAGTTTCCTTGATGGAGGAAACCCTAAAGAGTGGGACCCATGGAGAGGGAGCTCTCATTTTTTTAAAAGGAGGGAAAGGCAGCCATTGTTACTCATGCATATGATTATTGATTTTGTGTCTGCTTAGACTATTTGCAGTCCCGACTGTTTAGCTGAGTTGCAGTGTTGTTTAGCACGGGGGATTCTTGTTTAGGAATTCTTATCCTTCTTGAGAGGCCTCTTGAGGGGTTGCACTTCATTTCTCCACATCCAGGCTCAAGGCCAAAGCCATTTCTTCAGCTACAGTGTTATTTCTGCTCAAGTGTAATGTTGTGTTGTAGGGTGTTGCAGTGGAGGTTCCACAACACCATTCCTTGGCTTTTTTTTCAGAGGAGGGAGCCTTCTTTCATTTGGGAGATTAGTGAGGAAGGAATTAGAGCATATTTTAGATCTTGGCACTTGGTGAACACATTATATTCCACCTATAGCATTGTCTCCCTCAGTATCTGTGTTATGTTCAGAGTACACTTGTAGTGAGGGTTTGCAGTGTTGATTGGAGGGTGAGATCTTCAGTGATAGGATAAGCCTTTCACTTGAAAGATCCATTGGAGGAGGTCTACTCATATTATTCATCATCTTTAGCCTTCTCTATTCAGTTCTAGTTTTGAGTTGCAGCTGCTGCCCAACAACTCTGGTATTTTTCCATTTTTGTATATTTCATCCAATCCTTCTAAGGATTGTTGTATTATTGTTTTCAGGGGTTGAGAGATTGCTCTGCCATTTATTTGAGCCATATATTGTGATATCATTGTATTGATATCATATTTGCAGCAATGTATCTTATAAACTGCACAGTCATAGCTTGGGTTTATACTTATATAGCAGTATTCTTCAATTCCTTGTACATGTGTTGTTGAGGCTTGCATTGCCTTGCTTGAGAGATTGTTTCCTCAAGGATTTGCACTTTCTTTACTTCTATAACATCATTTTTTGGCTATTCAGATATTCATGTGTTCATGGATATAAAATAATGTTGTTATTCCATTGTATGTTCATACATTGTTGCAGTCCCTTCATCGGGCACTTTCTAAAGACAACTAGGTGTGGGAGATCTGTTTAACCCACCTAGAGGGATTTATTTTGAGCCACCTCTTGGATTTTGGTATTAGATACATTTATCTAAGGGATACAGGTTCTGGTTTCAAATCCTGTAGCATCCATTCCTGGAAAATGCGTTTTCCAGTCATGCCTTGCTAGCTGTTCCAAATTTGGAATAATACAATGGGTGAAGAAGATTGGGGTTCAAGTAAATAGCCTCTAAAAATTGGATGTATAATATTGTGATTCCTTGACCATGAAAGAAGAGAAGGTGGAGAGTCGAGACATGGGTGAGTTATGGCATAGAATATTGGGCCATATACACCACAGAGCTTTGAATATCAAGGAGCATATTCATATAGGAATTCCCAAGAGTGCACTTGAGTATCATGATACATGAAAAGGGTGTAAATTGGGGAAGTACATCGAAGCCACCTTTCATGATAAGGAAAATCGAGCACAAGTGATCCCTGAAAGAGTTCATTGAGATGTGTGTGGACCGTTCTCGACAACCTCCATGGCCAACCATAGCTATTATGTGATTTTTGTAGATGATTTTTCATGCAAGTGTTGGTTATTCTTCATGTAGAAGAAAGACCAGGTGTTCTCAAAATTTAGTGAGTTCAAAACACTTTTTGAAAAAGACACAAGTAGGTAAGTAAAGGATCACAGGAGAAAAAATGGTGGAGAATATGTGTCGAATGAATTCAAGAAATTTTTTGCATTAGATGGAATTCAACGAGAGTTAATAGCACCCCATAACCCACAATAGAATGGGGTTGCAGAAAGGAATAACATAATCATTGTGGGATTTTCAAAAGCGATGTTACATGATCAAGTACCATCATTGCACTGGTGGGTGGAAGCATGAAATACAACTGTGTATGTCCCAAATGGGAGTCCTCATCGATCCTCAAGATGAGTACACTAGATGAATCCTTTTCCGGTAAGAAGAAATATGTGGTGCACTTTAGAATTGTTGGTTCATCAGTTTATTGTCGTGTTACCAAGGATACACGAAAGAAGATAGAACCAATAGTTGATTTGGGAATATTTTTTGGGTACACTGATACACCTCACAACTATCGGGTGTACTTCCCATATCATAGGATGGCAGTGGTTCATAGAGATGTGAAATTCAATGAAGGCAAGGCCATGAAAATATCCCTTGAGAGGGAGCTTCAGATGCATGCAGACGAGGAGATTTTAGCTCCAAAAGAAGAACTGCAATATGTGTAGCACCCACAGGAAGAGGAGCATAGAGTGGAAGCAACAAATCATTCAAAGACATCTAAAGATGGAAGGATGCGTGCTAGAGAGGCTGACAGGTTGATGCATGATGCTAGAGATAATGTGGGAGCACCCACATCACATTATAGGTAGATAAGGTCCCCATATTGGTACACTGGATACATGGATCTTATGAGTGAGAGTGTAGAGATTGAGCCATTCTCATTCGAGGAAAAAGTGCAGAAACTAGTATGATTTGATGCCATGGTAGAGGAGTATGACTCCATTATCAAAAACATTTCATGGGAATTTGTTCGAAGACTGAAGAACAAGTTAGTTGTAGGATCCAGGTGGATCTACAAGGTGAAGCAAGAAGCCTATGGGAGTGTTAAGAAATACAAGGAATGATTTGTGTCAAATGGGTTATCTAAGGTGGAGGGAATATATTATGAGGATACCTTTGCTCCAGTAGCAAGGCACTCTTCAATCAAATATATTCTTGCACTTTCAGCGCATATGGGATGGAAAATAAATCAGATGGATGTAAAGACAACCTTCCTAAATGGAGTGATTGAGGAAGAGGTGTACATAGGGAAACCAAAAGGATTTGAGACCTTCGACAGAGAGTCACATGTATGCAAACTCAAGTGAGATTTGTATGGATTGAAACAAGCACCTTGTGCTTGGTACACCAGGATTGACAACTATTTCACCATGTTGGGATTCGCCAAAATTGAAGCACATATGAAACTTTACCATATTTTGGTTGAAGGTAAATTATTTATTATAGTATTATATGTCGATGATTTAATTCTAACATATGTGAGAAGTTGATAAAGTATTACAAGGAAGATTTGGCAAGAGAATTTGAGATGAAATACATGGGAAAAAGAGATGGGTAACGATTTGTCTCTCAGGGCAAGTATAGCAACGAGATCATTAGGGGAATTTTGAGGTCTAAAATGGACCTCCTAAGGAAATTATAGATTAATAATGGAAATAATAAAATCAAATATGATTACATCATCAAATTTTAGAGGCAAAAAAAATAATAAAAAAATTTCAACTCATATTTTCAACTTATCTCCCTATCGATTTACTCAATTTTTGAGCAGAAACACTCATTGGATGTAGAATTTGATTCCTCATCCAAGGATTACCCATGTTTCATAATTTCAATGGATCCTAATACACGAAAAAATGAGAAATGCATTAAAAAACATGATTACAATCACATTTTTTCATGTATTTCTCATTTTGCGTGTAGTAGGGTCCATCGAAAGTATGCAACATGGGTACTCCTTGGATGAGGAATTAAATATTTTGTCCAACGAGTACTCCCGCTCAAAATTTTAGTAAAACCTTAGGGAGATAAGTTGAAAATATGAGTTGAAAAATTAGTTTTATTATTTTATTATTTTTCAATATTTTTATTTTTTTACTCCAAAAATGGTGAATCATCCCCCATGGTTGACATCATCATCTTGAATCCTAATGGTTCTTACAAAAATTATTTTCGTTGTACATTTTTCTTACGAGGCCCATTTTAGACCTCAAAATTCCCCTGATGACTAAAGAGGTTTCACATGGAGAGAAGAAAACTCATGGAGACTCCTTTAGTAGGTAATTGAAGAAGGAAGATGATACTTCAGGTAAAGTGGTTGTGGGCTCGAGGGGTCTTGACCCAGGTTCACAGTGTACTTATGCAACCAAAAAAACCCTCCAACTACTGGCCCTTTCGGCAGTGATCCAGTTATGTAGATCAAAGTCTCACCCGAAGTAGCATGGGGAGGTGTTGGAACTAGGTTTCGACACCTAGAAGGGAATTCTGATGTGGATCTAACCCCTGTTGCTATGATATCATAAGATCTAACTACTATAGTGCTAATTTATTGCTTTTAACCTAATTCAGACTAACTTGTTGATATAATTCTTGTGCAAAACATTGGTTTACTCTTATTCCGATTTAGTTAACATAAACCCTTAATACTGATATAATTCTTTTGCAAAAACATAGATCTATTATTATATGATTAACCTAGACAGATGCACATCAAATAATAGAAACTGTAGCAAATCTATAAGAAAATAATTAGAATTAACACATAAGAACAGAAATTACGCAAGAAAACCCATGGTTTTTCCAAAACGTCTCTTTATTAGGTATATCTTCAATTAATACAACTTCTTTCTCTTGTGCACACAGCCGCAGATTCCTCACACACAGCCCAGGACTTTCCTCAATTATCCACGCACATAGCCACAGGAGCTTGACCCTTACCCAGATTAATCACTGAAACTTGCCCAAAATTTCATTGCATATGAGATATCAGATGTTTCTATCAGATCATATTCTATATTTTCTTGACTCATACATGCCTATTTATATTACTTAGATGCACAAAACCATGGACTCAAACCGTGGTTTGAGTCCCATGTTTTACCCTTTTACCCATTACAATATGAAGGAGATTTGACCCACCCCAAATCCCCTTGACCTGTGCACTGTGCTTTAACAAAATTGACTCAAGAGTCGACCTAGGGGAGCCTATCCCAGCAGGCCCCCAACACAAACTCGTGACTCGTCATCGAGTCACTCTGCTTCGGATTCTTTCATTTTTTTTCCTTGAGCCTGGATGGAATCATGTAGAGGACAGGTGGCCTCGACACTCTACATTGTAGTGTTATGTGCTTCTGCAACTAATTTCTTTGTAGTATGCCCTTCTACTGCCAAGTTGATGCTGCGTTGAGTTTGGTAGAGTCCTTTGAGTCTACCCTCAATGGTCTATGATAATTGAAGTGCTTCCTTGGCCCAAGGTTGGGTCCTTATTACCACGAGCTACTCATTGTGGCATAGCGTATCAATCTTACCTTGAATGCTTCAGCCTACCTGTAACCTGATCAATATCTATGCGAAACACCCGAATTTGATCAAAATGTTGTTTCATATCCCACATGTATGTTCGTAATTGCTGAAGCACTGGATCTTCCTGGATGGAGGAAAATATCCCCATGGCATATTCAAGCAAGGTGATGCAATTTTCCACAACTACAGTAATGAGGGATGTTTCTTTCTGAAAAATGACATCTTGTTGTGCCTGGACCTCTGGTAGTGTCTCTGACTATAACTATGTCTATAGGTCAGCAATCGATTGTTCTAGGTCAGCGCACACTATCTCATTCTCTATCTTGGAAGCCTTCAGTGTGGCTTTGAGTGTTTTAATATTTGTGGTAAGTGTAGTTTTGGCTATTACTTTCAATTATGGAATCTCGGTGCAGAGTCAGGTGATAAGTCCTTTGAGCTACTCGCGATGACTCTCTATAGCATGCTGCACTTGTTTGGCCTTTTGCTGGTCTTGATGTACCTGCTCGGCCTACTTTTATACTTACATTTTGGCACATGAAGCATGATATTATCGATACTACAACTCATCTGTAATTGTGCTCTGAATCATGTGCAAGTGGGCACTGGGGAGTGTGGCCAAGTTGACTCCAATGTCTGACCATGATCCTATTATTGTGCACTGCACTGGATGTGATGAATGAAGTCCTTCGCTAGATATTTGTATCAATCTTCTTTCGGTGTTAGATTCTATGACCAGGGTATAGACTGTAAGCGCACTCACTTGAACCACACTCGCTTGAATCTCGTGCGCTTGAACCCTAAGCTGCTAGATTCCTTGCAGAATTTTTTCGAGGACATTCTTGTATTTTTGTTCAATATTACTCCATGCATCTTCAGTGAATACCTTTACAGAGTTTCCAATCTCATCATACTCTCATTTTTTCAACACAAGGGGCTCAATCCCTACCTTCTTAGAAGCTTTCCACTTCCTGCACAGTCCTACCGGGGGTTGGGGCCTTCTCTTGGTGTCTTGACGAGTTTCTATATGCATTGAAGGGGCGTCAGCATTGTCTACATCATGGTCCTCCAGCTCCTCATCACTGTGAACATCTATAGTTTCCTTCATTTGTTATTTTGTCTCTGTCATCGTTGTGGGATCCTGGGTGTATTTCTTGGTGTGTGGCTTCATTGCAAATGGCTTGGGTGGGGAGGCTGAGGTGGCACTAGTGTTTGTTGCTACATTTAACTAGTAGGGATGCCAATTGGTGGTTACTTGGATGAGGTCATATTCTATGACGAGGTAAGGTAGGTCATACCACACCCTAGGTAAGTCTACCTTGGCGCAAATGTGCACATTGTGGAATGAGGCTTTGAAGTCAGCTATGTGCTTAGATTGGTCATATAATGTGGGCAAGAGGCACAAATTTGACAAAATATCTTGGTGAAGTTTTTTATGGAATAAGACCCAAAAAAAATCATGTCACCCACATTGGATTCTTTATTTCCCATCATGATGCATAACGTGCAGCTTCACATAGATAAGGTTCAATTGTGGGGAGTTGTGATTGCGAGTGAAACTTCCATCTAACGAGCGCTGCAAGCAACAATAACATTGCATAATGGAACAACTTCCCTTCTTCCTACACCTCTTGGAAATTCTCCAAAACCTCTTGGCACATATATTTCTCCTAGTTGTAATGTATGCCTTTGACGCATTCGTAGCTAATGCGATGACCAGTGCTAGTACTTCTTTGGTGTGACACTTCCTCATAAGCTTGCAATTCAATATCTACGTGGAAAATATGACAATGGGGTCATTGATGGCGTTGAAGGAAAACATATGCATATTCTTGACCACACCATATTTTTTCTTCATGTTATCTGTGAATTTATTCTCCTAGGCCTTCCCTTTGAAGGCTTCTGTGGGTTCTTCTCCTTGATATGAAAAAACCCGTGATACGGTGGATGAGCATGTCATCAATGGGAATCTACATTCCCAACCATAGGTAGTTTTCATGCACCAGAGCTAGAAATTGGTAGAGATAGGTATCATTAATATTGTTGCGACCATAGTAGGGGACATTCAAAAGGCTTAGAAGCCTGGAATTGTGCAGTTCCAGAGCCCATTACATAGGCTCCACCTTTACGATATCGACTTCTTGATAAGGGAATTTTTCCAAATACTGTGATGGCGCAAGCTCAGGAAAATTTGTATGGTTTTTTAAATCTCAATCCTCTAGTTTTGGAGAGGGGACCCATACCAGTAGGTCACCCTCGACGTGAACATTCTTAGGCAGTAGGGGTGTAACAATGTGTGCCTTGACCTTATCGGGATCCTTTGAAACATCGACTGACAGCTTCTGCAGGGTCATATACAGAGGCAACTCCGATATGGGGTCAACCTCCTCAACAAACCCTTCTTCCGGCATAGTTACCTCAGCCTCTTCCTCAATTTATTCCATTAGTTGCTTCTGTCTATCTGCATGGGAAGCTTGCTTTTATTTCGGGGTCACTTTCCATGAGGACTTCTTTGTACCTGAAGATTATCCCTTCTTTTGTTTTTGCGAAACAACAGATGTGGGTTGAGTCATTGTCATTGTCTCTAGAATTAAGTGGCCTAAACCCTGTTGGCGCAACCTTTCTTAAAGATGCTCCCAAGATGTAGACATAGGATATATCAAAGGGATAAAGAGCAAAGGTAATGAATCAATTGAATTACACATCAAGTAAATGGAACTTGTGTATACCATCATGTCATATTTATAGTGATTTCGTGGCTTAAACGTCCTTATGTCCATTGATGCAACTCCATAAATTCTAAAACGGGTCCAAATATGATGTAATCTCATCCTTAAATGCAAGTTAACTTCTCCCTTAAACGGTAATAAAATTGTCATTTCCATATTTACTATTCCAATGACTAGTTTATGGCCTCTCTGTGACTGTAATAGCCTCCTTGCATGGCCTCTGCACTGGCTTTGCAGATACCCGCGCCCCCTCAAACTTCTTCGCACTAAAATTTGGCAATAACGACTAGCAAACTTCTTTAAAGTCTTGTGCCCTCTTGCAACTTCCTGGGACGTTAGGACATTCTTTTGGCCATATTTTCATTTGGCGCACGCAGGGATGGGGTCATACTTGTAAGGTTTTAGGCGACTATGATTAATATATCTAGGAATTAATTCACCACTTAACTTAGCCAATCACATCGCACCTCCCTTTGTAATTTTCTTGGTAATATAAGGTTTGAGCCAGTGCATATTGAACTTCCCTGGAAAAAGTGCAAACTTACTGTCACAAATTAACACCAAATCATCATTATTGAAATTCTTCTGTCTGATATGTCAATCACACTAAGCCTTCCCGTGTGCCTTCTACACTTTTTGATGGAAACAAACAATGAATCTATCTTCCTCTAGCGCAACAAGCCATGACAGACTCTCTTCCATAATTTCTTGGTCATCCATGTTGGGTACAGCTGCGAAATGTAGACTAGGGGTGATGTATTCCATAGGCATAATGGCCTCCTGTCTATAGACCATCTTGAAAGGTGTTTGTCTCGTCAAATTCTTACATGTTTTCTTGTATGCCCATAGAATAGCAAGTACATGCACATTCCAGTCATTGCAATTAGCGTTGCATATCTTTGTGAGTGCATTCTCCATAATCTTGTTGAAAGCTTCTACAGTTCCATTCGCATGGGGATGATATGGTGTACTCTTATGATGATGTATCTTGAATTCTTTTGTCACCACCTGAATGGTCTGATTTAGGAAATGCGTACCCTGGTCACTCATCAGAATTTTTGGGCATCCAAACGTCATCAAAATATTCTAAAAAATAGAGTGCACAATCATCTCTGCACTGCAATATTTCATAGGTTGAGCCTCTGCACACCTAGTCAAGTAATTTGTGGTAGTGATGATGTATCGCGCTCCATTTTTCTTCCTTGGTGGGTTAATCGACCCTAAAAAATCAATTTCCTAGTTGTCAAAGGCATGAAAAGTGACATGTAGTTGTAGTGGCATCTTCTATCAGCGCGAGGGTCTTCTAGTCCTCTGGCACACATAACAAGTGTGACAATATTCCTTAGAATCAATTTTCACAGTAGGCCACCATAAACCAGCCCTTAAGTTCTTATGCGCAGTTGGTTTACGAGTGTAGTGACCACCTGCAATGCCTCCATGTGCTTCTATCAATATGCTAGGTCTCTCGAAGTCATAAATATATCACCTCAAAACTTCATCAGCTCCCATCTTGTATAATTTACCTACGATCAAAGTGAAATCCGGTGCACATAGTACCAATTATTTCTTCTGCTTAACCATATATCCTACAGGCATACTCCAAGTGGTTAGAAAATGAATGACATTGGAAAAATGATTATCAACCACCTTAATAGCCAACAATTATGTATCTTTTAACTCATGATCCAAATTAGTTGGCTCTTCACCATTTTTAATGTGAAATAAGTGGTCTGGTCCTACATTCAACATTCTAGGCTTCACAATCACCTCAAAATCGTATTCCTGGAAAAAAGGAGCCACTGACAGATCTTCCCCCCAACACAGGCTTGTTCACCAGGTATTTCAAAGCAGAATGATCTATGAACATCTTAAAATGACCTTCAAGTAGATAATGATGGAATATTTGAAGCACATACACCATGGTTAGCCCTTCTCTTTCTGTGTTTGAATAATTGCACTCAACATTTGACAGCTTCTGACATATAATTGCAATCGCATGGTCAATATCTCCAATACTTGATTGTGCTAATACAAATCCTAGCATGATGCACGAAGCATCAACGTGTACATGGAATTCCTTCGCCCAATTTGGGAATACCAAGATGGGTGCAGTCACCATCCTTTCCTTAAGTATGTCTAGACTCTTATGACATTCCTCATCCCAACAAAAAGTGGCATCCTTCTTTAATATCTTCTCCATCGGTGCAGTGATCTGCGCATAATCTTGAATAAACTTATGATAATATCTAGTATGTCCCAACATCTAGCACATCTGCTTCAAACTCTTTGAAGGATCCAGATTAATAATGATAGAAATTTTGGTTGGATTGACCATAAACCCCTATTTACATACAATATGTCCCAACAGGATACCATAAGGGATGCAGAGTATGAATTTTTTCAAGTTAATAGAAATCTGATACTTTCGACAAGTGTATAGCATTAAGCGTAGGCTAGAGACTTGTTTCTTTAATAGTCCAAAGACAATCCAATCATCAAAATATAATTTTAAAAACTTATGGATATATTCTTTGAAATCAGCAACTACTACACACGAAAATATGGTTGGCACATTCTTCAAACCGAATGAAATCACTGTGTATTGGAAGGAACCCCATTCTATTGCAAAGGTAGTCTTTCTCCGGTCTTCAGGTGCAATCCTTATCTAGTGATATCCTAAAAATCCATCAGTAAATGAATAGGCTTTGTTCCCTCCTACGTTGTCCAAAAATTCATTTGAGAATGGGGTCTGAAAAGGATCATGCACACAAGAATAATTCAATTTGCGCAAGTCGACGCAGATCCTAATTTCACCTTTTTCCTTCTTTTCTTGAACTACCATGGGACTCACCCAATCTGATTCCTCCACTGGCTTAATAATTTACAACAAACATCTTTTGCAGCTCTTCTTTGACCTTTTTCTTATACTTTGGATTCAATCTGTAAGGGTGCTTCTTAATGGGCCTAGCATTCGATTTTAAAGTGATCCTCATCACACCAAGATCTCCAATACTCCCTTTTAGCTTAGAAAATTTAGTGGGGAACAAATCCTGATATTCAGTGAGGAGTTCTGCAATCGTTCCCATGGTACCTCCATCCTAGTAATCTCCTATATTGGAAAAATTAGGTTGCTCTTCTATTCCAATATTGACTTTTCTAGTCTTAATAGGTTAAGTAACATCTCGAAATTCAATCTTAGGTCATGCGATTGTGTGCTACCCATCGGACTTAGGAATGTTAATTTTTCTTGGATTGTCATCATTTTCTTCAGCAGTCACATTGCGACATTCAATTGCATCCTTCATATATGCATTCCATTCTGGTAGGGCCCACACTACTGGTTCATTTGGCACATAAAAAATGGCATCTTGAATCTCCTACAATGCCTCATCAATACACTAGAATCATTTTCAAAGTTGAAAATCAAAATGAATCTTTATTTTTGCACAACACATTTGGCAATAGCATGTCACAACTCTCTCTAGGTACCAGTTCATGGGTACCATGTCCAATGTATGAATGAATATGTGTACCCATTCTGGTTGTGGCTCCTCTCCCCAAACTGTAGTCCAATTGATTAGATGATGGAGCGGATTATATTGTCCTGAATATGTTTCTTTCATCCAGGTGTTAGGGCTCTCAAATTATAGTTGTAGCATTCAATGGAATTCCCTCCAATCAGAAATATTTTCTTTGTGGGTTCCCCACCAATGTGCTAGGGTTGAGCGCAGAGCTAGATCAAGGACATGGAACCGTTTTTCCTTTGGAACACCACTTTCAAATGTATCTAAAAAAATATTGATATCTCCTATACAATCATAGTGGGAAAATGTACGTACCTCAGAGGATATACAACATAGAGATTTGGTTACCCGATTACATTGTAGAGTGGATACTTCATGTAAGTGGTTCTTCCAGTGTTTCAATTCTTCATCTGAGTCTGATAATCATGAACTATATTTTCCCCAAATAAGTCGGCCATCTATCATGGGATTGATCCAATCCTCATCCTTCGCAGTTAACTTGTAGACATTGTCAATATCTTCATATTCATATTCATCATGCACCGGTTATGTATACCTTGCTCCTTCTACAGGATCTAGGGGGACCAGAACCCTCATCCCATTCTTTTCAAATACCATGCTCCTGTGCTTGAGGTTAATAATAGCATCCATGTCCAAAGCCCAATCTAGACCTACAAGCATAGGATACAGATTTTCATCATCAACAATTTCAATGACTTCAAAGTCAACAAACACCTTGACTCCTTCAATGTCAACTACTGTCTGAGAGAGTCTTCCCATCAGGATAATTTTCTATTGATCAACCATGCGCAGTTGAATTGAGGACCACTCCATCTTAGGTTCTCCCATTTTTCTACCATGTCTGTTTAGACAAGCATTTTCATTAGATCTCATATCCATAATAACTTGATCCAACTCAAAGTCTGCTATCTAAGCAGTTAAGTGCATCTATCACCCAGTTCTTCTTTTGTTCTTGTGGATGTTTTTGACAACCTTTTGTTCTATTTGAGTTTGTTCTTTCTTAGCATAGTTATAAATTAGTGTTTGAAGGTTTTCAACTACATTCTTATTGTGCAAAAACTTGATACAAAGCCTGCAAAAACAATTTCAGCTCAGTTGGATCCATTTCATTTGCGGTATCTATGACGGGACTAGTTAGCATTTTTTATGTCGACGCACCAGGATCCATGAAATTATTATTTTATTCAGTAAAATTATCCTTATCCTGCTGCAAGTTGAATCCTTCCCTCTTCTCGGGGGCCTTTCAAACCCAGACATCTACAACAGATTGTTTTCCTTTTTCTTTATTTGTGCCAATTTTTGCACCACTTCTGGTCACAATATTAACGCTAGTTTCTTCGTTGCGCGATTATACCCTCATCATCTGAATGTTTTGTGTAGGTATCTAAGTCTTATTTGCATGAATTTTCACAAAAAAAGGGGAAATATTCAATTATTTTTTTGAACTATCGGCAATACCAACAACATGGGTGTGATGGGTTGTGGAAGTCGCATGCAAGGTGGCCAACTTCTCCACAATTATAACAGATAATTTGGCCTCTTCCATGACCAACTCCACCTCCTCTTCCACGAACTCGAACCTGAAATCCCCCTCGCCCAGAGGGTGACGCAGGTGACTCCATACCTCTACCTTCTGACTGTATTATATAAGAAGCAACTTGTTTAATCACTAGGTCACAACTATGAAAGTTCTTATCATCATTACCTACGAGCTGAAAAAAAGTGCAATATAATTGCTTAGGAGTTTGAATATATTTATCCAACCTAGGACAATAGTCTGTAGGGAGTTGTTCGATTACTTGACATAGTGTGAACCATATTTTAGGGCTCACACTTGGCCCAATCCATTGATTAGGCTTGATCGGAGTCGGTCCTCCAACCACCAGATATTTTCCATATATTGGGCATTGTTCCTTGTAGTTTCCTTCAACTTTGCAGTGCACAAACCATACCTCTGCATGCAAGGCCTTCATTTTCTCCTTCCGCAACTTTTGCAATTTTAAGTGTAGGGTAGCTAAATGTCTTTGAATCTACTGAACCTCAATCTACGTTTCCTAAATTGGCAAGGCTTCTAGTTTCATCACGATTTCCAAAGCTTAGGCCTGGGTTGTGATATTTTGATGAGATAAAGGCAGGCGTAGATTTGGAAAAAACATTGCAATAAACCATTATTTATGTTGATCATCACTAATGGTGAAGCCTCCATCCCTAATAATTCATTTTAACTGATGATATGCCTCCCATACAGTTTCCTTTACTTCCTAGTGGATATCCTTCAATTCGATAACACATTGCGCATATGAATTTCACTTTCAGAACTACTCATTCAATGCTTTCTTGAGATCATCTATCATCGTATTTATATTAGTTTCTAGATAACTCATGTACCATTCCAGCGCATATTCCTAGAATGCAATAGCGAGATGTGCTTTCTTGAAATCATCATCAGTAATCTATTGTGCCTTCCACACAACCTCTGCGATCAACCAAAATTGATCGGTGCCTTCATTCCTAACACCCCTAAAATTATGCATCTTAATAGAGTTAGCAATATCGAATATTGGTGTGGGAGGCAGGTGTGGAGGTGGAGTGGAGTGTGGGATGGTAGTGTGAGGTGGATTTGGAAGTGGGGTGGATAGAATATAAAGTGCAACTTTGTTACTATCTTCTGCTTACATCGAATCACTTGAAATGCTCACCTCAGATTCTTCATCATTGTAATACATACCTTTGAGGGGACTATACAAAAAATATTTGTCTAGGTATTCTCTATAAATTTTTCCACTGCATGTAGAGCTGGGTTGACTTCTTATGAAAATTCACTTAATGCGACTGCATAAAGTACCCTTTCACATAAGAGAATTTTAATCCACGACTTCAAAGAGTGCAAAAACTTACCTTGTGGGCCTTTGAAAAACCTTCTTTCAGCTTCACTCTATGACACAAATGTATCAATAGAAAACTCAGTGACAAATCCACCCAAAATTTTGTCGATCCAATAGTCTATTATGCGAGTAATCCTATTGTTAGCTTTTTCCAATTACTAAATCAACTCAAGAGTCCACATGGTAATCATGCCTCCCTTCTAACAGGTTTGCATCTCAATGAACCAATACAATCACTCATGTAGTTATGTTGCGAACGAAGAAAATAAGATTTCATGTTGTTCTCTATAAATTTATCTTTGTTCCCACTCTTCAGCAGATAATCGCGGGTTTTGATTTTCTTGGATCGAGAACTTGCATAACTTTTGATCCAACCAATCCTAAAACTCGTTCCTAGTTGGATTCTACATCAAATTTTCCTCAACAAATTCTCGGTCCCGGAAACGAAACCATTTTTTGGCTTGAGGGGTCCTGACCTAGGTTTAGAGTGTACTTGCGCAACTAACAAAACCCTCCAACTACTGGACCTTTCAGTAGTGATCCACTTACACAGATTAAATTCTCACCCAAAGTAGCATGGGGGAGTGTTGGAACTAGATTTCCGCACCTAGAGGGGAATTATGATGTGGATCTAACCCTTGCTGCTATGATATGATTAGATATAATTATTATTGTTGTTGGGCCAGAATTGTGAATTACGGATAAATCATGCTTCTCTAGACAGGTGCTAGTCTAGAACAACAGGTAAAAGACTATACGATTATTTTTCCTAACTCAGAATAGATACACATAGAGGATTGGATTCTTACTTGTTTAGTCGTTTCCAAATGGCTCCTTCTATCGCGTCCATTGCAGCTTCAAATTCAAGCGGTTTGTAGGCTGAATGCCTCCTGCAAGAAAGAACACTGAAACAATAAAAGATGCAATAATATAGATATCTATTCAAGCTATTTAACTAAATCAATAAAGCATAAACCATACACATCAACTAATATCTTGCAATATGGAAAATCAAAGCCAATACAGATGCATATAGGGAAAAATGAGCAGTACTCTTTATTTATGATAGAAGGAGAGGTTACAACCTAGTGACTGATTTGAAGTGACCTTCCAACAATTTTCCGAAGCCTAATCATAGTATAAATCTCTCCAGCAGCAGCTTCACAAATCTAGCTCTCAATTGAAAATTATCTGGCATTTCTCTACTCAAATTCTTCCTTCTCAAGCACTTAGATCTGTGCTCAATTTATAGATGAACTGTAGGTTGTTTTGTAATCAATGACTTTCCAATAATAGGAAATACATGTTTCCAGTCATGTAGATGTCAAATTGACACTTGGATCCTAAGCTTGACACATGTGAACTCTTATAGAAGGCACTGGCCAAGTGGAGAATCCGGAACAATGAGAATTTTGCTCCCAATGTGACCAATGCACCTGTGAATGTCGGGAAGTGCTTTGCAGAGCAGCCTTGCATGGGGATATCTGCATATGAAACACACTTATGCCCCTTAGAGCCTGCATTGGTGAGCTCTCATATGCTATATAATAAGCTTCAAACCATGGAAACCTTTGCTTGATGAAAGTCTTTCTTGATTTTTCTTGTTTCTTGTCTTAAGGCATGTAGCAACTGGAATGATAGGGAATGATAGATCCTTGATCATTGGTCCTGAAGATGTTGTCTATTTAGCCAGTTCATTAGGAATGGTGCCCAAATTGACCTATAAAAATTTCTCCCTAAAGCATCAGATCCAAATAATAAAAAAATTTGATTGAGATGCTTTACAATGTGATGAGTCTGGAAACGAAGCGGAGTGGTCACCTGCATCAATCTTACAATACATAGCATCATGATATATCCTCTTTGATCATAATTTTTGAGGGTAGGCATTCCCATTTTCAGCACATACACAATCTAATAACATGTACATAATTCAGAAAGTCTTCTTCATTGGAATGTTGCCTAGATGCAGACATGCCTACAGATATAGAACCATATTTGGATGACAATATGTATGTAAGATCACTGTATAGATGATGTGTAAAAAAATCCTAAAATCATAGCCTAGATGGCCAAAACTAGATTCGAGGTCTTCTTATCTCATTCACTCGATCATTCGGGTACAAGTATAGCCATGCGAATATGTAATTTGTAGTCGAACATGGAAAGACATCGTTTGATTACCAGCCAATGACGTGTGCTGTTAACAAACATGAGAGAACCACCATTAATTTTAATGGCTCTCAAGGTACTGCAGTACATTTCGTGAGGTGTGAATAGATGATTTTATGTCGAACGAAAAACAAAATCTTTCGGTCAGAAGCGAGGATCTTGTCGATGCTATAACAAGCCTCATGGTATTGGAATTTGATGTTCCTAAGAGAACTTCCTGGATATTGATTTGTTGTCAACAGGAAGTCACCTTATTGTAAAATTGGAGTTACTGATTTCGGAGACAAGGGTATGCCTTGATATAGCAATTTTCAGGGATGATGGTCATGAAAATTAATGTTTATGAGTATTGCAGAAGGATGAGTTTTTAATCACTGGATGACTTCTCTTGAACATATCGACAACACTGTGATGAGTTGGCAGCATTGACCCAAAAATGAAGTGAAGGTATGATGAACCATATGTGTGAATGAACCGTTAAGATGATTACCCAACCCAAAAAATCATGGACATGGAGTGAAAGAAGTGTCATTTTCAAGAGTGACTTGCTACCAAAAATAAACTTTGCTTACTTTCCCCAAATTTTCCCCGGTAATTTGTCGACCAGTACCTCTTTATTTTTTAACAAGCTTGAGGAGGATAAAATTTGGTTGATCTATAATTCAACCCTTCGGGCGAATAAATTATCGCTATATAATAATTTAACGAGTCTAGCAATGAATGAAACTCGATTCTTGCCATGATCGACAAGCCCGTCACTATTTTATGTTTTAACGAGCTTAATGACAGTGATAGCCCGGTCCTTTTTCATATTTAGAGAGTCTGAAAAAGAGGATGAAAGAGAACTCCAAAAGTAATTTTTTGTAAATTTATCACTCAGATCCAAAAAAGTGTAAAATAATATCTAAGAGAACCTCTTTGGTCATGTTTCAGCAAGGTATTCCTTTTTCGTAAATAATCAATCTCAGTCCGGAAAAGGGTTAAACTTATACTGAGTAGATATCAATTCATTTACTTTAACGAGCTCGAAAAGACAAGTGCTCGACAATATTATAACATTATTGGAGTCTAAAAAGATCTGAAAGAAGACTCTAGGGGTTCCTTTTTCACTATTATCGAAGCTTGAAAAAGAGATAAAAGTTCGCTTCAAATCCTTTTTCGTTTTTAAAAAAGCTCGAAAAATAAGGAGAAAAAGTATGCTTTGTGGTCAAGTCATTCTTTGAATAAATCTTCACGACTAATTTGTTCATCAGTTGTATTTCCTATTCAGAGCAACATCAAATGGATTAAAAATGCCCGTTTCATGAAAAAAACATAATAAAACTATAGTCATAGCAATAAATTTAACTTGCAAACAATTAAATGACTATAAAAAGTAGTTTCACTATTCATTTTTACCATTCCATAGTTACCATTTGCATTTTGGAGCTCTGAACTTGATTTTCCCCCCGAAATTTAGTCATTGATTGCGGATGTCTCTGTGGAAGAATTTTGTCATTGTTTGATCCAGGTTAGTACCATGAACCTCCTCTTCCCTTTAGTATTCATTTCATTCCCATTCTTTGTATATTTTTAGGGTTGTAAGGCCCCTAGGGTAAATTCTGCCAAAAATGAGGGCAACGCACCCCTGAATGTCAAAACATGCATTGCATAGTAGGTATAGTGAAGGGTACTTGCATGTGCATTGCACTATCTTAGCTCAGGGAGTGCGTTGGGTGCAGTTCAAGTTTTTGATTTTCAATTTGTGCCCAAAATTTGCCTAGTTTTTTTGCAATGAATGGAATCTAATGGATCTTATGGTTGAATTTAAAGTTTCCATCAGATTAAAATGATGATTACATGGAGGGAAAGAGAACATGAAGAAAAATATATGATTTCCTTGAATGATCCAGGTACTCTAAGAGCCCTAAGAGATTGTGGACTGCTTAAGTACTTCAAATTGTCAGGAATGAGGCAACAAATAGAATTATTGGATTTCTTAGTTCGAGCATGGGATCTAGTGATAGAGGCATTTCACATTAAAAACAAAGTGGTTCCCATAACAGTTGAGGATGTGTATTTTCTCATAGGTTTTTCGAGGAGAGGTTTACCCATTTCTCTCACAGGTTCTACAGTTGGAGGAGAGACAGTGAGGGATTATGTTATGAAGTATTGCGATCCAAGGGCAGAACCTAGCAAATATGGAAAAATAAACATCTGAGATGTCAGGGATTTGCCTTTGAGAACCATCCTTTTCATGATCGCTAAACTTGCTGGCACCGTTACACTGCATGTAGCAAACATACCGTATATGCAGTATGCGCTAGGGTGCTTAGAGCCAATAGTCTTCAGCTGGTCTGAAGCTGTTCTATCTCAGATAAAGGAACAACTAAACAAGGAAAAGGGAATAAGGAAGAAGTTTTTTTTTATGGTTTAATCATTATCTCCTTTTCTTTGGAATAGATTCCATTAATGCAACCACAACGTGTAACATTGGATATATCTAGTCCTAGAGATCCTTGGATGCATAGATGGGTAGAACTCATGGGTCGACATGTAGGCCAATCGACTATTGTGTTCTCTACTAGATTCTTCGCCTAGTTCTGGCGATATATTGTCGTCATGGATGAGTACGCATACACAGGCGTTGACTTCCAAGGAGATCTAGATTTAGTATTACTAGAAGGCACTCAGTGGGGTGCAATAGGTAAGAATGTTTTGACCATGTTTTTTGATTTTTCTAAGGTTTACAAATTTTTTTTGTGTTTTGATCTCTTTCCAAGACTAAACTAAATGTTTAATGTAATGAAGATATTGGTCATGTTCAACTAGTAGAGGAACCAGAGCGCAAAGCAGATGCGCTAGCAGAGAGGGTTATCGAGAGAGCAGTCCTTCAGGACCTTGATATGGCTGAGACTCTGGCTGAGCTTCAGCAACACATAGAGGGGTTGACCTTCAGGATTCCATATTTCCAGATCAAAGAGCTTCCCATGTGACTGCAACGACACAATATTGGGGTTCCTAACCGTTGGATGCGGTTGCTCTGTAGGATTTCTAGATCTATAGCATGTTACCATGAGCACCACTAGTTTACTTGTGACATTTTGCATACATTTTGAGGTCAGATGACCAATGTGTCTTGGGCACAAATTTTGTAAAAACCTATAACTATCTTTCTATATGATTTCATAGTTTTTCCTATGTTTAATGCGCAATCCTATTCAACAATGTGAATTTTTTCTTTACCTATGTCGCAAATGTCTGTCTAAAAATTGATTAGATAATGAATCAATCAAAGTGTTCAAATTTCTAGAAATGTGTTGATATTGAATGAAATCAAAATGTCTTTCCAAAAGTCGAACTCTTAGGAAAAATATAAGAATTGTTGGATTTCTAATAGTATAAACACTAGTAAGTTGTAATACCACAAGTTATGAGTCTAACCTTATGATTATGCGGTTAATACCAAATGAAATGGCATCAGAGAGAAGTTCGATCAACATGCTATACTCAGCGACATTGTTCGTCGATCTACCAATACAAATCCCTTGAAAACTCACTAACTTGTCGTTTGGAGCAAAAATGGCCCACGCTACAAAGGATAGATTATGCGTACTATGACTAGCACCATCAACATATCCAAAAAATGGTTCCAAAGATTCAGAAAATTTCCATAAAATGTAAAGCGGATTACTAACGTCAAGAAAATTCTAAAAACAATTTAAGATAGTGAATGCAAATCAACAACATATAAACAATATAGTACAAAAAATTACTATGCTCATGATTAAGCATAGTAATGTTTCAAATACAACCCATTTCTAGGTTGTGTCAATGGAATCCCATCGTAATAAACTAACTCGTAGGCACCCTTAGCAAGAACTCTTTTGAAAATATAGGGGCCATGCCACAATGGCTCGAATTTCCCTGTACCTATTACATCAGCTTCTTGATCATAGAGAAGGACCATGTCACCCTCTGAATAGTTGCGAGGATGGACATTTTTATTGTATTTTGCCTTTATACGTCTCTTATGCGCTTCGTTGGCCAATTGGGCTTCATGACGCATTTCATCCAGATGGATGAGGTTAAGGAGACACGCTTCTTTTTCTAAGGTATCATGTAACAAGTCTATCATGAGTTTTAATGATGATATTTCACATTGGATTGGTAAGATAGCTTCCAGACCATACACCAATTGAAAAGGAGTAAATTTGGTTGCGTTTCTCACTGAGGTTTGATACGCCCACAAAGCGGAGTACAGGATGTAGTGCCAGTTCCTTTAACAGACTCCTATCATTCGTTGAAGCATTTGTTTAAGAATTTTGTTAATAGCCTCAAATTGTCCATTTGATTGTGGATAATAAGGAGTAGAATTATCATGCGACAATCCTAACTTGGCAATCAATTCAGACATCATATGGTTGCGAAAATATTCCCATGATCCGTAACTATAGCCTGTGGGACCCAAAATCGTGTAATAACATGGTTGAAGAAAAACAATGCAGGTGTTTGTCCTGTGTTGTTGAATGTAGGCATCGCTTCGGACCATTTGGTAAAATAGTCAATTGCGAAAATAATATAACCATGCCCCCCAAATGAAGGAGGGTTACGGGTCATGAATTTAATACCCCATTTCGTAAATGGTCCAACATAGACAATAGGATGCATTGGCACTGGAAGTTTGTGGATTTTACGATAAAAATCTGGCATGCATGACAACTTCTGACTGCGAGGATACAATCTCGAAAAATAGTAGGCCAAAATTAACCAACGTGGAGTATCTTTTGCATGGTATCATATCCAGATAAGTGTCCACCACAAGCCCTAGCATGACAATCATTTAATACTTTGTCGGCCTCCTCATGAGTGAGGCACCTCCTTAAAATGGTATCGACACCACGGCGATAAAGTATATCGCTGACGACCAGATAATCTTTGGCTTGGTATCAAATACATCACTGATCAGAGCGAGAGGTATTAGGGTGAAATTTTTTGGATTGGAGATAAATGATGAAATCCCCATACCAAGGATCAAATTATCTGATCAGAAACAAAGACTCATCTGGAATAGATGGTTCCAACATAGTAGCAGTACTATCAGAGGGAAGGTCACATAGAAGCTCAGCCAAAACTAAAGACTTCTTTGACTTGGATTTGATGAATTCCAAATCAAATTCCTACAAAATGACAATCCATTTTGAATATTCCCCCCCCAGCAATTGACGTGATAAGATATAAGTCAAGGGGTTGCAATCTGAAACTATTGTTGTTTTTCAGAGCAGGATATAATGGAAAAATCTTTGGGCAACTTGAATAGCTGCCAAGGCAAGATTTTCCATGTACGATTACTTAACTTCCGTATCATTGATATTACAACTCAAATAATATATCACATGTTCAATTCCATCTTCTGCTTGGACCAAAACCATAGTGATGATCGTTTTAATAGCGACGATATATAGGAAATAATCATTTTGATAATTAAGAGGATACATTAATGACACTCAGACAAGATGGTCCTTGACAACATCAAAGGAAGCTTGCGCAACCTAGTCCCAATGGAAGAGAACCACCTTTTTCAATAGTCGAGTAAATCATTTAGCCATTTCAGCATAGTTTGGTATGAACCTTCTTAGGAAGTTAGCATTTCCGTGAAGTTTTTGTATCTTAAGTAGTTTTGATGGTGTAGGCAAATAAAGAATGGCCTGAACCTTCAGTGGGTCTATTCGAATTCCTTCTTTTGAGACTATGAATCCGAGCAATCAACTAGAACCAACACAAAACACACATTTATGCGGATTGAGGAGTATCTTGTAGTGTCGGCAGCGTAAGAAAATGGTTCTCAAATGCATCGGGTGATCAGTCCGATTTCGTGAATGCACTGGTAAATCATCTAGATATGGTTGAACAATGTGCTTGATATCGTTGAAAGCATAATCCATTTGCTCTCTAAAAAGTTACCCCAACATTCTTTAAACAAAACAGAATTTTCCTATATGAGAATGTGCTTCAGGGACATATGAATGTTGTATTATGTTGATTATCTGGGCGGATATTGATTTTATTGTAGCCGGAAAATCCATCCATGAACGAAAATATTTTGCATCTTGCACAATCGTCAATAATCTGGTCGATAAAGGGACTAGGATAGTTGTCTTTTTGACAAGCCTGATTGACATCTCGATAATCGATGCACACTCTAATGGTTCCTTATTTTTTCATAATAGGAACGATATTGGAAACCCACTCAGTTAGCGGAACAGGGTAAATGAAACCAGCAAGCAAAAAAATTTCAACTTCTGCTTTGATGGCAACGACTTTCTTTCGATGAACAGGACGAAGCCGTTGGTGCACCGGTTTGACATCAGGATACATATTAATAGTGTGTTCAACTATACTAGTATCTATGCCTAGCATTTCCTCGTAAGACTAAGCGAATACGTCACTAAATTCACGAAAAAGAGAGCGATATGAACCAAGTTCTGATGGAGAACAAGATACACTGACATAAATATTTTCTACAATGCTAGGTTTGGTCGAAATATCAATAGAAATCGTTTCTTCGATATTTGATAAATTTTTCTCAGAGTCAATTGCATTAATCGGTAAAGAATTCGAAAAGAAAGTTTTTATGGATGGTTGATATAGTTCATTGAGATTTTTTTCTTCATAATCAGGAAGATGGGGACGATGATGATAATCTTCCCATGGTTCTCCTTCTGACAACATAACTTCCAAAATATTTTCATCTGTCAAAAACTTTGAGGAAAATGGATCAGATGGAGTACCAAAATCTAATGAATGATCAACCTAAACACTCGGCGACACTGATTTCGGATTTGCCGCCCAAGCCAAATATATTAATTTCTATGCCATCTCAATAGGGTTGGGCGTTAAAACATCATCCAACGTAGAAATATCAAAATCACCCGTACTCTCCCTTAAGCTAGATAGAGTGGAAGAGATCATGTAACAGGTCTCTATGCTTGCAATTATTTTCGACGTCGCGGGTGGTGGTAATGCAAAGGTTCCCATAAGAGTGGAATCCTTTAATATTTCTACACCAATGTTTTGAATTTTTAGTTGGGGTAAGTGAAAAAATGAAACGCTTCCAGTTACTTACGAGAAGGAGGAAAAAAAGGATAATTGATTAATGACTGTGATTGTACCTTTAAGTGGAAAAGAAATCATTCTAAATTATGTGGAAACAATGGCAGTCATTGCATATACCCATGGTCTTCCAAGTAAAATATTATAGTCAAGGGGTCCGTCAACAACCTCAACATCAATATTTACTGTTTTTCCCCCTAATTCAACATGTAGGTTATTAATAATACCATAAGGTTTATATGTTCTTCCATAAAAAGCCTTCAATGTCATTGATGATTGTGATAATCGCGGCGAGCCAAGTGACTTCCAATAGTTTAGAGACATAATGCACATAGATGCTCCCTCATCAATAATAGTGCGATGAACAAGGTGATTGAGAACATTTACTTGTATGGAGAATGCCAATTCTACCCGTAATTGTGGCACATAGCCCGTATGATTAAGGACGACAATATTAGAATCAGTCGGATCAATTCCACCAATGGCCGACAATAAAGCTTGCTTCTGGGAGGAAAAATTTTGTAATAGCTCAAGAGAATACATAGCTGAAGGGAATTGAGCCAAATATTCAACTATATTATAATTTTGTGCAGCTCTTTCTCGAAGATTATATGTTGATTTATGAATTACTCCCTTCGGTGGCTTAATTGTCAATTCAGGAATAACAATAGGTGGTACTAATTCATTAGATGGATTCGTAGTCGAGGTAGTAGGTTTATTAGTGGCAAGACTGTCATAGTCTTTATTCTGCGTCGACACCAAAAGATCTTGTGAAGGTTTTTTGGTGGATAACATTAACACATGGGAACTAGGAGTTGGATCCATAGCAACCAAATTAGTGTCCGGATTTGGAAATGGGTCTATCAACATAGCTGATGCATGAGAAGTCTTGATGATTTTTGAGACTTCAGCATAGTGAGGAAAATCCCTAACAAAGTGTTCCTCATTACAGATTATGCATGGATAACGAGGTTTCCGTGGTCCAGATGGTTGATCAGATGATCTTTCCTGCGGGTTAAAAATTTTCTTTTTCTTTGATTTCCCCTTTTCTTACCTCCTGGTTGCTTGTCACTTTTTCCTTTGTCAAATGACACGACATTAATTTCAGAAGTAAGAGCAGGATTAGTGACAGTAGCGCGGTGTGTGTTTTCAGTTCCTATCAAGCCGTCTTCGGCATGAGATTCCTTTATTTGAGGAGGAACATTGAAATTAGATCGTGGTGCATTAGGAATTTTTTCATAGAGCATGCCAGACTGAGTATCAATCAAGTCTAAATATTGGGCATGAGAAATAACTTGCTCTTCTGTGACGATGCCACCTTTAAGAACATCCTTAGTTATAGATGGTAACAGGTTTTATTGCCTAAATCTACCTCAGGCTGAAGGAAGGCAGAGTTCAGGGTAACATCAAATCACGCTCAGTCTGGTAGCTAGCCCTACCAGAATAGGAGAGGGCTCTCTCCGGGTCAATATCAGCGAAAAGTAATCAATAGGGCTTGAGATGACTGAAATAAAAGCTAATTTTAGGCTAGGTATATAATTGAAGGAGTTTGATTGTGTTTTTCGGGTTTTTTGTTGGATCAAAGGGAAAGGCAGTTTTGGGTGCGGGGATTAGGCCTAGTTTTTGCAGAGTTCTGATTGGGGCAAGGAAGGCAATAGTTTTGATGCTTTATATTGAGTGAATGGATGGATCAGACCGGTGAGGAGCTGAAGAGGGCAAGAGGGTCTCAAGAGTCCTCCTCAAACAGATGAAAACATGAAAAACTAAACAAAACTGAAGGCAGAGCAAAGCAAACCAATGAATTCTACCTTTATAACTTGTTTGTTCAATTTAAGAAGAAAGGAGAATGAAAATGGTACACATAAACATCATTGAACTTACAGATACATAGAGGAAAACACCATCAAAACACAAAGCCACAAGGATCCCAAAGAGGGCTGCAAACCCTGGTCTATTCCTTTGCCAAAATTGCAGAATGAAATGTACAATGAAGTGCTAGCAATCCCAAATGTCCAACCCTGAAAATGACTGAGAAAATACATCATATAGACCATCCTAACCCATTCCCATGCCTCTAGGGGTCGAGATAATCATTCTAGGAGCTGTTTCAACCATATATAAACTAGGAACTAGAAAATAGGCCATGAAACAACTTGCCTCTATATGCTAGGAAACTGATCCATTCACCCACATTTCACCTTTTGGTGAATGAATCTTCTAGAATGAGTAAAAATGTGCCAAAATTACATCATGATCATGAAATTACATCAAAGTAGATCAATAGTTACATGAAAAAGTGAAACTGGTCAAAACTAGGCGCAATTCTGAGCTGCTGAGTGAAAAATATGCCAAAATCCTCTATGCGTCGCGCCCAAAATCTTTGTGCGTAGCACAACTTTGGAGCTGATTTTGAGGCCCTTACCGAAGTCCAAATTGAGCTCAGGATAGCTTGTTGGAAAGACACACCTATCTACTTTCTAACCCAAGTGGAATTTCTAGATTTGGTGTCCATGTTCCCCTCCAAAAGTTCAATCTCCCAACACTGCTTCCTGTGGGTGCAAAAAGTGGCAGAAAGGCCATTTTTAGGGTGTTTTTGACCCTTTAGGAAACCCAAAACTTGATGAAATCCTTAGGTAATCCATGAGCATGCATAAATTTTCATAAAAAATCCAGAAATGAAAAATTTTCCCTTGAAGAGCTGCCAGTTATAAGCGCGCACAAAGTGGCGCTACGCGTCAGGCAGAAAAACCTGTTTTGTGACCAAAAAATTCAAAATTGAATTTTTTTTTTTCCAAATTCCTTGAAATTTAGGCTGTAGGTCCCTAATCAAATGCTATGCTTAGCCAAAGAAGCTTTGGCCAATATTTGGAGTTTGTCATACTTTTTACGCCGCCTTAATACCTTCTTCGTGCATGCAGTTCAGTGATGGGATCACTGTCTTGTTTATATGATGAATCATTGTTTGTCTCCATGGTGTTACAAGGTGTATGTTTAGCTTGTTGAAAATGAGAAATGAGAATTTGGTGTCTTTGCCTCAAATTTCCAAGTGTGCCAAATGGAGAGGGACTGTGGGGAAATAGGACAGTGGAAAAAAAATGGTTCAATCAAGTGAAATTAGAAGTATGAGGATAGTCACTTGACTTTTTGGGGATTTGGGATTTAGGAATTTTTTGCAAATGATATGGGAGAGGGAGAGTGATAGGGAATGAAGTAGATTAGGGACAGGAAAATGAGACTTAGGAATAAATCACTTTGAATATGAAAGGGATAAGGGATGAAATGAGTATTGAGTGACTTTAGGGATATAGGGAGATAAGGGAATAGACTACAATAATAGGATAACAGTGAGAGGGATGAAGAAACCAAGTGAGGGAAGAAAATTTTTGGCACCAAAACAAATTTTGAAACTCCAACTTCAAAACCCTAAATAGGCATTTCTTCAACAATATGATAGGGTTTGGCTTTTGACATTCAACTCTCATATCCAATCTCCAACCACACCAAATATTGTTTAAATGGAAATTACAACATCTCATAAACTTACTTGAACAAAAAGAACCGAGTTGATTTGAGTTTTTGTGGAGCGGTGGCAAAAATTTGGTGTTCCGGCCCTGTGTGCTGCGCACACAACCCAGTGTGCCGCGCAGGAAAAAAAATACACTGTGCAAAGTGGACCTATGTGCCGCGACCTTCACCCAATGCGCCGCGCAGGTGATTTCAGACACAGTCTCGGTTTTCACACTGACTTTTCTTTCCTCCCAAGTTTGACTCGGCTTAATGATGTCTCTTGGTGCAAATGAATTTTTCGAATATGAAAATGTCTTATATACACGAAGGACTTTGATTTTTCTTTTGACAAACCCATTTCTAATGTTGCAGACTTTGGAACTTTATACTTTTTAAAATAAACTCTGTTTTGCTTGTTTCCTCTTTGACTTTTTTGAGCTGAATGATGAAATTCTTGTCTATTTTTTGCAGGGATAGCTAGCATGAGATTTGGCAAAGGTGACCAGGGCTACACCTGAAGAACTTCGCAACTGAAAAACTTTGAGAATTACATGGCATTCCTTACAAAAGACGAAATTGACGATTTTTCTTCAAAACAGAATTTTGAAGAAAAGTCATGATCTAACATTATGATGATGAAATTTTTGAAATGAAAACTTATTTGAACCTTCCTCATGTGCCTGCTGGCATTATTGGACACTTTGAAGACTAAATTTGCAAAACCCTAGACCTAAAGACTGAAATGACTCTTTGCCCACCAAAATACTAGACATTGACTATAAATGACTGTAAAATTGACTTTTATGGACTTTGATGAACAGAGTTAAGCCAACAAGTACACGACATGAGAAACATGAGTGAAAGGACCCTTCCGTCAGAAGATCGATTCTCCTAATGGAATGCAGATGACTGAACTGAATGAGACACCTAAAATGAAATGCAACAAAAGAGATTTTGATCTTTGACGGAGGGATGAAAAGACCAAATCTAACAACAGGGACTTAATGAACCATTCAACAAGGATCTGATCGAGAACAAATGTCTTAACCATTCATCGACAACGACACCATGCATGAATATGATCATAAATGTGAGTAGCATTAGTCTGTTTGAATTTGGTCAAGAGTTCCACTCCAGTTTCGTATCTGATCAGTAATTGGAAATGGGTCAAAAATACAATAGCTAAAGTAGTGAAATTGTCGAAAGAATCTCTAGGTAACTCAATGTACCATTTAGCAGCCGGACCTGTGAGCGTACACTGGAAAATACGTAGTCGAACAGAATCATCATTCAGGGAATTTGATGAACACCATAAATGATAAATCATGACATGAGTCGAAGGATCTTCTCCAGGGTTTCCATTCAATTTAGGAATATCAGAGGGTAATTTATGAGGTATCACCAGCAACCAAGGAGCATAATTTATAGTATCATTGGTTAACCGGTTTAAATCTGGTAATTCCAAGGTTGAAAAAAAAGGAAACTATCGATTAAGGTCAGGTTGAGCATAGCCAGGGTAAGATGGAATTGCTTGGGCAACAGGCCTTTGAGCACTAGCATACGGAATTTGCTACTGGTAACCCAGATAGGGGTTATTTTTCATAGCAAATGCTTGAGAATTTTGTTGACCAAAACCTGGATATGATACTTGTTGAAATGAAGTTTGAGGCATTTGTGCTTGTGGCTACCAATGGGTCTGTCCACCAATGTTATAACCCAAATTATTATAAGTTGGACTCGGTTGATATGTATAACCAGATTGCGTTTGTGAAATCCCATAAAATGGTACACCAGCTTGTGAATAAATTATTCCTGATACAAGTTGTTGTAAATTAACCAAAGGATTTTGAGTCTGTGGACCCAACATTTGATGATATTATGTCGAATAACTTGCCTAATAAGGTTGATGTACAATATTTTGATTCTGTAATAGGGGTATAGATGTATTAACAAGTGGTAATGAAGTGGGTGTAACAAGTTGAATAGGTTGATATGAGTGTACAACCATTTGTGGTTGGATAGGCAGAGTGGGCTTCCATTGAAAAACATTCTTGTCAACATTATTTTGACCAAAAAGTGACTAAGTACTGTCATATTAGGTGACCAAAGGTTTCCCACCAGCATAAGGAGGATAATAAGATGGAAAATAATTTTCTCCAAATGTTGGGAGTCCAGTTGATATGGTACTTAAAGGAATTGACCCAAAATGACCGACTTGATATTTCCTTGATGATGTATGTAATGAATCAATTCGTTCAGTACTAACGATAGGACTACCAGTTAAAACACCAGATGATGACATTGGAAAAGACCATGATCATGAATATGCACCAGAGAAAGTGCCAGACAATTATTTGTAACCTGTTAGGACCGAAGGGCCACCGTGAAAATATGACTCTGGTGAGGTAGTGAACATCGATAGAGTAGCGAGGGTAGGAGCTGACGTAATTGGAACATCAGACCTAACCGAATTTGTTGGTTCATACATGGTTGTGTGACCAAATGTATACCCTCGAAAATCAACGGGAGATTGAATGGCAACAGGATCAACAAAAGCAAATGGAAACGATTGAGGAAAAGACTGGTACAGGTAAAGGCCCCCCCCCAAAATGGGTTGGAGTTAAAGGTGTATCGTCTTATGGTATTTCTTCAATCACAATTAAACTAGGAGGAAGAACTTCACTGTCAGACCCAAAATATATTTCAGACGGTTGACTGTGTGATATAAAAGTTTCAATGGCTACAAAAATTTGTGGGATGACGAAGGTAGGAACAACTTCCGATTGTTCGACTTTCGGATTCAGATTTTCTGGCAAAGAAGAGACAATATCTAGATCAATTTGTGATTGAACAACGTCGAGTCTAGGAGGTATGGTCTCAGCGATTGAATGGATCGTGCCCACAGGTAGCTGTGAAGACTCTGTTTCGACAATAGTAGATGAACCGGGATGTGTGGAAACAATTTAAGCTAACTCTAGTTTAAAAGATGATTTTTTTCCAGAGGTACGAATTGTACTTGATTTGGAAGATCGTGATCGAATTCGCCTACCAGAAGTAACTTCTGGTGGTAAAGGTCATTTTAAAGCTAATCTACATGAGCGACGGGGGATTGGATTTTTTTCCTCCATAATTACTGATTTATTTTATCCAAAAAACAAATAAACAAAAAGAGGGTAATGCTAGGCAAAAGGGTTTACCAAGAACCTGTGAACTGTAGAATTCCTCCTGGCGAACCAAGAAGTACGGGTAGGTAATCTCCTCGAATGCTATGTTAGATGTATCACAATTTCAAGGCGGCCGACTTGGTTCACTATAGATGGATAACACCTAAAATTTGTCCTACCAAATATAGCCAAAGGTATGTAGAGGCCCAAGTCCGTATTAGCGTTGTCTGATGCGAAACCGCATAGTGAGAGCACCCCTTTATATTTTTCGTACTGTAACACTGCCCGATATACCCAAAAGTACGTGGATGAGCTACGATATACTTACGTACGTGGAGTGAGGTATCACACTCGGAATGTATCGCAGACAAGTTAACGACATCTGCTATTTTTTATGATGCTGGACCACGTCTCTAGCCTAGACCTTCTAAATGTTATCGTTATGGTTCCAATGCGTTGTTAATTAAATTGAAATTAATTTTATGTTGACCTTGCTTAAAAATTTTCCTTTCAAAGGTTCACTGGGATGATGTGTATGAAATTCCTAAAATTCAAGCTAAGAATGATAAACAAACTTTCACTTTCAACTTTTTCAATGAAGAACCCAGCTACTAAGGGAAGAGAACAAATAATTTGTGAGAAAACAAATCAATGAACAAAAAAAAAAAAATGAGCACAAACTAAATGCAGATTTCGTAATGTTCCTTTTGCAAAACACAGACAATCCTACATGCAAATGCAAGTTTTTCTTTTCATTTTCCTTAATGTTATGAATCCAGAAAAGAAACTAGGTGCACTAGATCAATAATTCAAATTATTTTAACTTTCGAGAAATGAAGAATACAAACAAAAATTTCTCTTTTGAAGGAAAAACGAAGATTTCAACAACAATTTCTCCTATCAAGGAAATGAAGATTTTAAGACAATTTCCTATTTCGAAAGCAAAAGATTCTTAATGTGACCATAAAAATTACTTTGAAATCAACTTGTCAATGATAAAGAAAAACTTTTTAAAGCAAACATTGAACAAATTTTCAGCCAAAGGAGGAAGAAGTATATAGATTCACTGGTCAATTGAGCATCAAAATTTTCATAACACAGCAGCAAAAAAAACTGAAGCAAGTTGCAAAGTCAAATTCAAGGGAATTTGGGTACTTTTAGGAGTCAACGTAGTTTCCAAGGGGAGACAGTGCACTGCAACGTAGGCTAGGAAGGGAGACAGTGCTCTGCAAAGCACTATATCATGTATAAGGGTGTGTTGGGCGCAGTATACAAAGAAAAATACTACTGTTTAACTCACTATCTTTGCAAATTAAGCTCTGAAAAAGTTTAATATTTATGTGTAACAACTACTAGGTGGTTAAACGAAGAAAATTAGAGGCTTAAACACCTAGAACTAAGAGAAATTATCCCCAATGGATTCGCTAGTTTGTTGGGCCATAATTGTGAATTACGGATAAATCACACTTCCCTAGACAGGTGTTAGTCTAGAACAATAGGTGAAAGACTATACGACTATTTTTCCTAACTCAGAATAGATACACAGAGAGGATTGGATGCTTACTTGTTCAGTCGCTTCCAAATGGATCCTTCTGTCGCTTCCATTGCAACTTCAAATTCAAGCGGTTTGTAGGCTGAATGATTTCTGCAAGAAAGAACACTGAAACAACATAAGATGCAATAATATAGATATATATTCAAGCTAGTTAGCTAAATTAGTAAATCATAAACCATACACATCAATTAAGATCTTGCAATATGGAAAATCAAAGCCAATACAGATGCATATAGGGAAAAATAAGTAGTACTCTTTATTGATGATAGAAGGAAAGGTTACAACCTAGTGACTGATTTGAAGTGACCTTCCAACAACGTTACCAAGCCTCATCATAGTGTAAATCTCTCCAGCATCAGCTTCACAAATCTAGCTCTCAATTGAAAATTCTCCAGCATTTCTCTACTCAAATTCTTCCTTCTCAAGCACTTAGATCTGTGCTCAATTTATAGATGAATTGTAGGTTGTTTTGCAATCAATGACTTTCCAATAATAGGAAAGACAAGTTTCCAGTCATGTAGATTTCAAATGGACACTTGGATCCGAAGCTTGACACATGTGAACTCTTCTAGAATGCATTGGCCAAGTGGAGATTCCGGAACAATGAGAATTTTTCTCCCAATGTGACCAATGCACCTGTGAATGTCAGGAAGTTCTTTGCAAAGCAGCCTTGCATGGGGCTACCTGCATATGCAACACACTTAGGCCCCTTAGAGCCTGCATTGGTGAGCTCTCATATGTTATATAATAAGCTTAAAACCATGGAAACCTTTTCTTGATGAAATTCTTGCTTGATTTGTCTTATTACTTGTCTTAGGGCATGTAGCAACTGAAATGATATGGAATGATAGACCCTTGATCATTGGTCCTGGAGATGGTGTCCAATTAACCATTAGGAATGGTGCCCAAATTGACCTATAACAATTGTGTTTTTTTATTTCTCTTAACCTGATTCAAATCTAAGTTGATGATTTAATTCTTGCGCAAACACAAAGATCTACTCTTATTTGAATTTACTTAATAGAAACCCTTAATAATGATATAATTCTTACGCAAATATAGAAATCTATTATTATATGATTAACTCATACAGATGTGAATTAATAACATAATATGTAGCATATCTAAAAGAAAATCATTAGCATTAACACATAAGAACAGAAATTATGCAAGCAAACCAGTGATTTTTCCAAAACTTGTCTTTATTAAGAAGATATTCATTGAATCACTACAAGGAAAAGACCCTCTAGTGAAGGTTATAACGGAGGTTTTTAATGTTGTAAAATTGGCCAAAATTGTCAAAAAAACATGTGCTACAACATTTGTTTTTGGTAATGGATCTTTTGGCAGAGCTTCTAACGAAATTTCAACACAATTAAAAAAAAAAAAAAATTGGGCGGCCGAAGGTTATTACAAATGTTTTTCTCATTGATGCACTAATAAGGAATCAATGCATTGGTGCATTTTAGAGTGAACACACCCGTAATACAAACCTACCAAGCACCAAGACATAAAACAAATAAAGGAAACCCCAGGATGTTTAGCAATGTCCTGTCATCCAGACGGTCGTCCCGTGGTGATCGAAGGTGCATGCACCGGGCCATAAAGGTCTAAAACTGCACCAGACGCACTATAGGTGATACAATGCACCCGATCATTCTAATTGGTATTGGGATTTGTGTGGTGCCCATAGGTCGTATTAACGCATTGGTGCGTAGTATTATAGAAATGCACTCGTGCGCATTATCACATAAATACACCGATAGTTCTAATTCGTGTTGGTATTTTTGCAGTGCCCATAGGTCATAGAAATGCACCAGTGAGTAGTCTCACATAAACACACCAGTGTGCAGTATCGCACAAACACACAACGAGTTATAATTGGTATTGGTATTTTTGCGGTGCCCATAGGTCGTAGAAATTCACCGGTGCGCATTATCATACAAATGCACCAGTGTACAGTAACTGACACACACCGGTGTTCATTTTTTATTTTTTAGAAACATCGACTTGTGACAGTGCAATTATTGTGATTTTTTAAAATTCATTATTCATCAAAATTCGACACATATCTTATAACAATATTCATATCAATTAAATTTTTTTAGTGCATTTTAATGTGATTTTTGGATTAATTTTTTATATCATATTATAATTATTGTGATTTTTTAAAATTCATTATTCATCAAAAGACGACACATATCTTATAACAATATTCATATCAATTAAATTTTTATTAGTGCATTTGTATGTGATGTTTGGATTAATTTGTTATATCATATCATCAGATTTCACATATCTTCATTATAATATTTAATCATCCATATATTTAGTCAGTGGTGTTAAATTTCACAGCGACAATGGAGAATGCAATATAATAAATTAAAACATATTTTATTATATATATATGAATAAGACACCCTTTTTCATACAAAATGGGACAGTTATTGGTATCCCTTTGTCTTTCAATTGGGACACTATGTCCATTACATTAAACAAAATGTATGATTTCACAGACAAATATTTCAAAAAAATACAATGCATTACTTTGATATCCAAACATAATGATCATCATTCTTCGCTTGAACTATTGTCACTACTCGAGCTACTTCCATGAATTGGGTTATTTTGAGGAATGTTTTTTTCACGGTGTTGATTGTTTTCTTCTTCTTCACCTTCCATCTACAAACATAAAAATAAACTTTAATGAGTGTATATATATTATTGAGGATAATGAAAATTTCAATATTAAATAATATACATCAATGTAAATCGAAAAGAAATGATGTACCATAGAAACAATTGACTCATGAACTATACACATTATTTCAAAACCAAATTTCATGCCATCTTTCAAGATTTCATCTGTTGGCGCAGTTCCATACTTTGTTTCGTGCAAGTTTTGTACCCCATAACAAATCATATATTTAATATGATTTTTTTTTATTAATTATAGACGGAGCAAAGTTAAACAAAATCGATAGATGTTTACAAATTCCACAATTAATTTCTGATATGACAACATATACTGACAATCCATATTTAACCCAATCTCAATCAATTTGGCTTATGGTTCTTCTTTGTATGTTAGCACTTGTTTGAAGACATTCAATGATGATTGTTGTAAAACGACTTAAAATATACAAAAATGAAATCTAGTTAAGTTGTTATAAGAAAGTAAAAATTACTCAAAAACTTAGATATCAACCCTTTTCTTCCTTGTCGTCCTGTTTTATGTGCTGAATGGGTTCCATTTTCTTTTCTTTTCTACAAGAAAATACTGTAAAATTAATATTTAATTATAAATTGTTTATTTATTGTACCTAATCAAAAAATTCAATGATTACATATTACATTTGAAGAACGTTGTTGTTGAGATGGCTCCTCGTGCGATCCAATTATGTCCATTTATTTGACCATCTTCTTGCACACCTTTTTGGACATTCCTACTAACATATTTATGATATCAGCTCGTTCATCTTTTCATATTTTCATAATCTTCCTGAAAATGTAACATGACAACAAACTATTTAATTTTTATATTGATATATGAAAAGTAAAGATAACAAAAGTGATATTTATAAATTATTGCTTTCTAGTAATATATACATATAATTCTGGAAAAACATTTAAAGGAATATTAATTTTTCATTCCTTATTTTTTTTTTTGCTGTATGTTTTTTCTATTAAAAGTTTGACATGTCTCATTGACCAATTCTTTGGAAACTCTTCCTGTAGTTTAGATAAAATTTGGTTCTTGGAATCATTGGATTGATTTTGTATTGTAAGTGGAAATAACGTCTATACATTTGTTCCACTAGATCCCTCAAACTTTTGTAAAAGTTTTTCCCCATTTTTTTAACCTTTAGCACAACTCTAGATGAACTAAGGAGAAATTAATTTTCATTTGCATGTTCTATTTTTCTTTTCTTTTCTTAGAACAACATTCCTTTTCTGAGCTTTTGGTCCCTATATAACATTAAACATATGTGAATTAATAGATTGTTTGAAACATGTTATCTAATGATTTTAAGTATATTATTAATGAAAATTAAAAAAATAAACTCATATTGGAACGATAGTATTTTTTCATTCACCTGATTCATCCTTTTGCAATTTTTCCATCAAGCTTTTATGCTCTTCTGGTCCTAGATCAGAAATAATCTTATCGAGCTTCGTCATGTTGTGATTTTGCATGATACAAAGTAAAAAATACATATTAGTTAAACTTACATATAGTTCAAAAATAATATTTTTTGTAAATAATTTACAAAGAAATTGCCTTTTTGCTTTTTCTTTATGTGCTATCAATATTTTTGTTACTGGATCTCTTGTCAGCCATTTCTTTATCAATATGAAACCTGTACCATAAAATTCATTAATATATTTTATCAATAAATCAAAAAAATTTCAGGTAAAAATAAACTTATTAAGAAACTGGTGCACCTTTAATGTTGTATGCACCAACGTCGGTGCATCGTGTTCTTATAAACACATCGCCAAAACAGTATAAAACACCGTATGATTATCTATGTCAACAAGGAGCACCGACGCATTATATGTTAACCAGCACACCGATTAACATAGAGAGATTAATAAAAATACTCTAATGTTAGTTTTTGTGGCATATGGTGTCATGGAGGGGGCAGTGTGGCCTATTCTTATAAAAGCACTGCGAAAATACAATACCACCGTATGGTGCTCTCTGTCAACAAGGAGACCCTATGTGTTATATGTTAAATGGTGCACTGATTAACATAGATTAAAAAATAAAAAATAAAAAATAAAAAAATGTTTTTGCCAAATAGTACGTGCATGGTGCACTATAATGAAATAGTGCACCAGTTCCCTATTTTACATATGGCACACGGATTAAAATGAATCTGTTTTTAATTTTTTTTTAATCCAACAGTACGTGCGTGGTGCGCTGTGATAAGACAACGCACTGGTGTGCTAGTTTACATAGGGAGCACCGATCAAAAAAATTAGTTTTTTAAAAATTCACGAAAGGGTCGACATGGATTGGGATCCGACTATGCAAGTGGTCCTGTGGGTCAGATGTCATAGGCCTATATATATAGCAATACAAACCCTATAAATCTAAAATGAAAAGCCATAATTTTGAAATCACAGAAACATGAAGAAGCAAGGGAAGAAACAAAAAGAATCAAGGGTTTAACGTAAAATGGAAATATATAGATATATATATATATATATATATATATATATATATATATATATGTATATGTATATATTAAATTTATTTTTTATTTATTTTATTTTTTTCTGAAAGTGAATAGTAAATTTACATTTTTTATTTACTGCATAAAAAATACAACAGAAAATGTAAAAATAAAATAAAATTTAATCACCTCTTTTTAAATTCTATTCTACAGGCATTTGAATCATGAGAGGGTTTGGAATTCTAGTTGTCTGAATATTTCTATTCAAAAGTTTTTCGCTGCTCCATAGTGCTCTCGTGCTCTCTTGCTCCTCCAGGTATATCTCGTGCTAATCTCTCCTTGAATTTTTTTGCAAAAATAATGAAATAATTAAAAGTGTTTACTATTTAAATAATTGTTTTACGAAATTAGATTTTCGAAAATATTTTTCCGCCCATTTTTCAATTTACCGTTTTTTTTCACTTAAAAAATTTATAGTTGCACTTTTTTTATTTGCGACTATTCGGCTTCGGTGCATCAATTAATAACACTGCATTGGTGCGCAGTGACTAAAACACACCAATGCGGTTATTTGTACATTATAACCGATAACAATAAGTCCATTTTTAAGGCACCAAAATTACTTTTAGGTGTGTACACAAAAATTTATTGTTGATTTTGATCAAATGAAATGAGCAAATATCATAATTATATCAAATGGAAAATTCTTAAAAATCCATCTCATTCCATAATATTTCTCAAATTCCATCATGGAGTTCTCTCTATCCATCTCGAGATGTAATATTTACTTCATATTTTATTTAGATTTTAATTATCTAACTTAATTTATGTTTTTTATCCATGTCACTCAGCTTAATAAAATTTATAATTAATGCATACAAATTTGCAGGTTCATGTAGATAATTCAGAATCAAGTTCAGATGCACAAAATATTCAAACAACTCCAAAACTTTAGAAGCTCTTATCGGGAGCAGCATACCGCAAGGTGCATTTGGTAGATAAAAATGGACAGCCGCTCTACCCTGCCAATTGGAACAATATTGCATCTTCTAGCCACAATCCCGAGACAATGATGGTAATAATAATTGTTTGGTATATTAATATAAAATTTTCAATGTCAAACCAATTCATCATGCATTGTCAATGTGCTTACTAATTGATATCATATATTTTATACTAATCATGTTCAAATATATTTTTTGAAATTATTAGGATTCTAGTGATGATGGGTGACCTACCTACCATCTTCCGTTACACCCCACGACAATGTCAAATTGAGAGAAAGATGAATTAAGTGAAAAAATCAGAGAGGAATGATACCAAGAATGGTTGAATCAACCACCTATTCAATTCCCACTACATCTAGATTCACCAATTAGGAATGACTACAACAATAGTAGTTCTTCACAAATTGGCAATAGAGGAAATCAAATAGAGGTTGGTATGGATGATTACTTAAGGGATAAGACTGCGATGGAGACAATGTTGTTAGATGCATTCAAGAATGATGATCAGTTAGGGGATGATGCTCATATCGCTAACACATTTTTGAAAGCCTTAAATTTGCTTCCACCACCCCTCTCTTTGGACCTAGTTCTTAGTCAACGTCTACCTAGTTGGGGACAACGATGTTACTGTACAACTTGAAAGAAACGTTTGGCTTGTTGAATGCATGTTTCTCATAAATTTTGAGGTAATTTATAACCATAAAGTCCTCCCTTATATTTTGAGAAATATAATCACACAATGAACATTAGAAATGTTCAATTTTATGAATGTTAATATTTATATCGGCATTAATGCACGTTTAATATTTTCCATGATCATCAAGTACAGGTTATTCAAAGATAAGGTTCTTCTGGGTGATAATGTCTTGCCCGGTAGCTGCGAAGTGGCAAATAAATTGATGAAAATGTTGGGCGTTGAGTACATATCATATAATGCATGTCCAAATTATTGTATTCTATATAGAGGAGAATATGCAGGCAAAAATATGTGTCTGAAATGTGGGCATGACAGGTATGATAAATAAAAAAATAAGGGTAAATCATGTGGTCCTCCTTTTAATATATTGAGGCAAATGCCTATAATCCCAAGGATTCAAAGGTTCTTTCGCTGCAAAGAATTAGCTATGTTGCAGGGATGGCATGCATTACACAAAAGTGAGTTGGGATTTATGTGAATCCCAACAAATTCAATAGCCATGAAGCATATAGAGGATACATGGCCCGAAAAATTCAAGGATGAAGTACGAAGTCTACGACTCAACATAGTGATGGATGGCATCAACCCATATTCCCTCCATAATGCCAACTATTATGTTTGGCTTGTAGTAGTGATCAATAATAATACCCCCCCATGGTTTTCCAGGAAGAATTAACATCTTATGTTGGCTATCATATTGCCTGGTAGAAGACAAGTGAATAATATGGATGTCTACTTATAGCCACTGGTAGATGAATTGAAGGAATTATGGGATGGGACAAATGTATACAATGTATCAAGACCCATCGCAACAGAGAGGAGTTTTACATTGTATGGAATATGTGCTTACACGACTCATGATTATCCAGGCTTAGGAGTTTTCTCTGGTAAATTACATGTTTATTGATTTTTTTATATATGTAACAATATTCTTTTGCATATTAGTTATTTAATTCATTGTAATTTTTATGATCATGATATTATTTAATGTTTCATGCATATAAATTTTGTACAATAATCTCTAAGGTCTTGTAACAAAAGGGTATTTTGGATGTAAATGTTGTGGACTTTCTCTAAAAGCTAGATGGTCCAATGACCTACGAAAGCCAGTGTATGATTTCTCCAAGGTATTCCTCCTAGAAGAACACCCTTATAGAAGAGCAACATCTGCTTTCAATGGTAAACTAGAGAGAACCCAAAGGCCTCCAATAAAGACACCACATGAATGGCTTAGAGCATATGAGAGAGAGAAGGAGAAGGATTTCATAGAAATTTTCGATTCAAATGGGGAGCCTATGTTCGATGATCCAGAATTCTTTGACACCTATGTTGAGAAATTTCCCATTGGGATGAAAAGGAAATCTATCTTTTATAACCTCCCATATTTGGAGCATGTTAAGATTACCCAGTTATTAGATCCCATGCATATATTTAAAAATGTTTCATCTTCTTTATGGAGGCACATATCATCGAAACAAAGTGACACATTGGTTGTTAGGAAATATCTTATTAATTCAAAAACAAAAAAGAAACATTGGCCAAGACGATTAGAAAGTACAGGATCAGAGGTAGGCCCTGGTCCCTCTAATTCATGGTATTTCAAAGAAGGTGATGTCCCTTGGATTTAAAAAAAAATGATATTTCTTTGGCAAAGGAAGTTATAATGGGTGTGAGGGTGCTATCTTCATACGGATCTTCACTACAATGCTACTTGAACATGGATGACCATTTTTCATGGTTGAAATCACATGACCATTTGAATCTTCTAAGAGTACGTATATTGTCAAAAGCATGATTTATTATTTGTTATATTAATAAATTTTATCCCGTGTAGGGATCATAAAACATAACTAATTTTGTATATTACTGCACATGTTTATAACTTTGCAGTGTCATTATCCTTTGTTCGAGTGTGGGTGTGTGAAAAATGAATTCCCCCAAGACTTAGGATGCACCATATCTAAATTATCTACATTTTTACATTGGATCACATCAAAGGAGATTCATGTGGCTAGAATTCCACGGTGGCATCAAGAGATAGTTGAGATTATTTGTATGTTTGAGAAGGAATTGCCGACGAGTTTCATGGACTTGCAGGTTCATATTCTAATCCAGCTAGTAGATGAGGTTGAATTAGTTGGAGTGGTTTCTTATCATTGGATGTTCTTCTTAGAGAGGTACATGAATAAATTTAAAGGTTTTGTTCGACAAAGGGAAAAACCTGAGGGGTCTGTGGCAGAGGAGTACATATCGTATGAAAATTTCTATTATGCCAGTGAGTACATCAAGCCGATCGACAACAAATCATATGCGGTGATTTGGGACAATAAAAGGGATGAAGACAAAAGAGAAGGGGAGAAGCTCAAAACGAATGGAAAAAGTTGCTTGATAAAGAGTAAGTGACTTATAATTTTTCAAATTTACACAAAGTAAATATTCATGTTGAAATTTGATATAATGTATATTTTGATCTCATATGTACTATATTTCAGTTTGATTTCATCAACGAATTCATAAATTGAAGCAATAAATAAATTCGTTCTTTACAATTTTGAAGCGACACAACCATGGGTCACATTGTACGAACAAAAGAGGATGAAATGGGATAATGACGAGAAAGAATTCAGACAATTGAATGGTAGAAGCATTCCTTATCTTGATCATTTAAAAGAAAATATGCCAAAAATATGCCCCAACAGTTGGGTTGCTGACCAAGTCAGAGAGAAATACAGTGCAACCAGTTGTTACCCGCGTGCTGAAGAGGATGAGCTAAACGTAGGGATTGGGTGCACCCACTCGGTAATAACCTATTTAATTATGTACATTTGAAACTTAGTAATGCACCTTTAAAATGTAATTACATCTATATTTCATATTTTAATTGCTGGGTTATTATAAGACACATGACATTATGCTTTTTTTACTTTTAATAGGTGCATTTGTTCCCATCTATGTGGGCATATGGACACCATTTTCACACAGAAAATGCCGATGATGGACACATGACACAAGACTATGGAGTAGAAGTCAAGTTTGATCAATCTAGTCGATCTAGCCACTGTGATCAAAACCTAGGACGACAGATGTTAGGTTACGTCGGAAAGATACAAGAGATCATTGAAGTGGATTTCTCTTCTTTCCAATGTGTTAATTTTACGTGCAAGTTGTGGGACACCTTTGATCGGAATAATGTAAAGGAAGATCGTGATAGTAGGCTAATATGTATCAACTCTAGAAAGATGTGGGATGAATCTAAGGAGCTCTATGTTTTCCCCAAATACTGCAACCAAGTGTTTTTTTACCTATATGTGTTACATAGGGATTGGTGGTTCGTATTGAGATATGACCCTAGATCAAAACATATTTTTGAGAACAATAGTGTTATCATGTCAAGCAAACTAGAAGATAATGAGGGTGATCATGAGAACCGACAGTGATATGGTACATGTGTTATTTCATCATTTATACTTTTTAAGATCCAGGTTTCTATAAAGAAGAGGTCTTAATTACCTTATAACTAAGACTCTTTTTTCGAAACATTATATGTTTATTTTGAATCAATTGGTAATTTGCATTGTGTTAATGTTAAAATCATTTCACTTGATAATTTGCAATTATGTTGATCTCGAAAATAATGGCGTATTGTATAAAGTTCTTTTTTTTATATGTAAGATCATAATGAAATAATGATAATTCTAAAGTACATGAATTTATTTGAAATATTTTCTAAACTCTATTATGTTACAAAAATTCCTATTATTCTAGATTTATGATTTTGCAATTATTTACAAATTTACAAAATTAAAAATTTTACTAAAAACATTCACATTAATGCAATTAAAATTTTACAAATATTTTACATACAATTACAATTAAAATTGCAATTAGAATTATAATTAGAATTATAATTACAATCATTTCACATTAATACAATTAAAATTTTATAAATATTTTACATACAATTACAATTACAATTTTACAATTTCACATGCAATTACAATTTTAGAATTTTATATACAATTACAATTACAATCATTTCACATTAATAAAATTAAAATTTTACAAATATTTTACATACAATTACAATTACAATTTTACAATTTTACATACAATTAGAATTACAATTTTACAATTTTACATATATACATTTACAAACATTTCACATTAATACAATTAAAATTTTACAAATATTTTACATACTATTACATTTAAAATTAGAATTAGAATTAGAACTAGAATTTCACATACAATTACAATTGAAATTACAATTATAATTACAATTTCACATACAATTACAACTAAAATTACAATTATAATTTTACAATTTTACATGCAATTAAAATTAAAATTTCAATTACAATCACTACATAATATTTAATAAATATAATGATTTAATATTAAAAATAAATATCACGATCATGATATTAACCATCGTACAAACATCATATTCGACTAAAAAACACATTCAAATTCGCTAATATCATCTAATCATCATGATTATGATCATCTAACAAAAAACAAGCATTGTATAGCATTATCACAACACAAACATCAAATATACATCTCTTTTCAAATAATTGCTATCACGTACACATCTATTTGCAAGTTGCATATTAAATAAACATATATAACATGACCTAACAATTTACACATCATGATGATTACCAACATGTAAATTAAGTACAACTACAACATAAGCATAAAATACATGGACCATATATATATATATATATATATATATATATATATATATATATATATATATATATATATATATATATATATATATATATATATAATGTCAAAATATAAAACCGTAATATAAGGCTTCAAAATATTAGTCAAGAGGTGTACTGTCAATAGTAGAGTAGCCCAGGCCCCGGCTACCAATGGTGCACCCTCGACAAGCTTAGATAGATGTCGATGATCACGTACATGTTGATCTGGTGGTGGCCCATGCGGATCAGGATCAACTGCCTTCTCGTGATGACTTGACACCAAAATATATATATTTACACAACAATAATTATATAATTTCATTAAACAATTTAATAAAAACAAGTTAAAGAACATGTTAGAATAAATTTAAAGAAAATAGTAATATTACCTCTATCATCCGGCGGCTCATCATCTTTGAAGAGGATGTTGGAACACCCTCGCCAATCCAAACCAGCATACGGACAGGGGACCAGAATGAAGGCATGATCATCAACATGGTTAGCAACTCCAGTGCATCATGAGATATCCTCATGGAAAAGTCTGACTCACCCCTCTTGGGCATCATTTGTCCCCACATTTTCATCCGTACATGCAACATTGGCCTACGAGGCTGTAGAAAAAAAGTAGGCGTCGTCTTTGGAAACCTCTGAAAACATAAAAAAAAACCTCTGAAGAAAAAGGGAATTTCACCCTCCCTTGTGCCTGAGCACGACATCTATCTAAAGTTGTATATAACTGCGGTAAAAAAATCGCAGACCACCTCACAAGTCATGGTGCCTGTAATAAATAATCAACATAAAATAAAAGCGGGCAACTAATGCATTTCTTGTCACTGGTATGGTGTGAAATGGTCAAAATAAATCATGAGAGGCACTTCACCTCCTCTCCACCAAATGAATCAATTCCTAACTGACCACCGAAGACCTTGAAATTTGTAGGAGACAGTATATCGGCACTAATGTATCTATGGGAGTACACCAACTGACTCCCTGCTGCATAGCCGACAGTGTTAGCCACCTATGAAATTTTTTATACCAAAAGTTGGCTAAATATTTTTTTTTGGAGCCTTCAAGGAACAAATTTTATTGCAAAAAAGTGTTATCTCTTGAAGACTCTTGAAGGCCTCATGCCTCTGTCCAAAATCTTCACTTCTATGCCCATTTTACACTCTGGAATTCTATTGATTTCATGAGAACAGAATGCTACAAAATCCCTTTTTCCCCCTCCTCCATTAAGAAAACTAACCTTCATTTTCTCCCCTTTTCTCCCCATAAGATTCCTCTATTTTTCATGATTCCCCTTCTTCCATTCATGAAAATCATTTTTTGCATAGTTTAAAAATCATTTTTAAACTATACCGAAACCCTCAAAACCATTGAAAAACATTGAAAATTTCATAAAAAATACCGTTTTATGTTGCAGACTTAAGCCCCCTTGGGCTAAGTCCTAAACCACTTCCTAATTATATGCCCTGGTGCTGGAACTAGGCGCTAGACCCCTCGGGTGCTTATCGCATCGGAGATTTCCTTTGGGAGCATTTTTAATGTTTTCCCCCCACCTCCGATTGCGATGGCCCGATCGCGCAATCCAACGGCCACGCTCCTCGCCACACCCTCTGAAGTAGTAAAACCAAATAACGCAGGATTTTGTAATGTCGTTTTTTATTGTGCAAGTGTTTGAATGAAATTATATTTTATGAGTTTGAATCTATACTTCATGATCGGTTATCGATCACTAGAAGGATCGATAGAGCTCTAGTATGGTACTGTAATGTTGTTGCCCATAGGAGCTGCGAACCTTGTCTAAAGGAAGAAACCCACTTATAGAAGAAATAAATTGGGTTTATAGTTAATGGAGCCACAGTTCCAAGGTTTGAAACTGGATTTTAATGGACCGACCTACGGTCACTTACTGTTCAAAAGCTGGAAGCAGTTTTGATCGCACCGCTTTTGGTACGGAAAGGAAACCACTCGATGGCAAGTGATCCTGTAAAAAGTTGCCATGTCGACGAGACAATACCGCCTCATCGCTCTCTCCCCACGTATTAAATGTCGACTGTGGGCTCAACGCGATATTGATGTACGCCATCCGATCTGAGGTTGGCTCATCGAACGGTGGTCGCACTCAAAGTAGCTCGGGGGATAAAATAAGGTATGGCGTGATCAATGGCCCACAATCAATCGCCCTAGTCCCCACAACCACGACAACAGTCAGCAAACCCACAGAACCGGTGGTCCCCAACGCCTAGTCATCACACACGTGGCAGCAACTGATTGGAGTGGGTCTTGTTTGGTTGCTCGTATGTTCGTGAAATCTAGACCCGAAATTGTTATAAGGTGGATTTGATATAAATTTCAGGTCACATTTGGGCTGAAATTAGCAGGCCCCAAACGGACCCGGGGAGCTTTATAGGGCGGATTTGATATAAATTTCGGGTCACATTTGGGCTACTGTCAACAGGCCCCAAACGAACCCAAGGAGCTTTATAAGGCGGATTTGATAAAAATTTCGGGTCACAAAGACCCTGACGTCAGCGAGCTCCTTTTGTAACCTGAAATGGTTTATGCAACCTGGTTTTATCAAGAGTTTGAAGTCCGGGGTATATTATTTGATAAAAGGTGATTAAATGGTTTTTTCCATTATACTGAAGAAAAGTCAAAGGCTGGGAATGACGATTCTCATGCCTTCGATTCATTAAAAGAAAGCCATCCATGGGTTCAATTTCCACGTCTCGTCAATGGGCATTGATGCCTCACGAGCCCTACGCAACACTGCACATCAACAAGACACAGTGAATAAATCATAAACAAAGAGTATCAGTGTCAAAGACAAAACATACCAGAACAGGAGATTGAAGACAGATCTGTGGGGGATTACGGCTAAGATTGATTATCAAAAGCCTAATCCTCCCAATTAAGACACAGTTAAAAGAAAATCCTAAATGTTTATCAGACAGAAGGCCTCCACCGCCACTCCTGAGGCAAATTGATTCCTCCCAGCTACCACAGTGCCACCTATGCCTCAAAGCATGCAAATAGAGGCCGAATTTACTGATCAAGATCAGATATTTGCCTCAGCGCAGCTAGAGAGTTAATTCTGCAAATAAACATAATGAAAAAATATCAACAGAGTTACTTTAACATAACACAGAGCCTCAAAAGTCAATAAGAGCTCCCACTGAGCTTAATCTTAAATGAAAAACATTAATACAGATAGAACACCTGTAAACTTCTTCATCGAGCCCCCCAAAGGCCGAGAAGCCATTAAGACTGTATTAATTATATTTGGAGATATTTTATCAGATCTCACCTCCTCATTCTTCTATAAATACTACTGGAGAAGATGAGAAAAATGTTGGTTTCTGAACTTTGAAATATACTTGAGCTTGATATTTCTACTTGTAAATAGTGTTCACTGGCTCTTGAAGCTTTGCTTGTGATAGATAAGGTAGTCTGGGAAGTGTAGATGATTGCTAAGCTAAAGCATTGGACTTAGAGCTGTAACTGGTTTGGAGCATCAATACAAGCTGATTTATGGGATCCTGGTCTATGCGACGGTGATGTTGTTTCTTATTTTAAATCGCTATTTTATTTCTGTTTTCACTGTGTTCATCTTCTCTTATAAAGAACAACATGCATAGAGTTAGGATCTACTGTATATCAGTACCCTTCTCTGACTGAAAATCTTTATCTACATGTTTTCTTCTGATTTGTGTTATCTAGGAATGATTTAATTCAGTCTAAGCATAGGAATTCTGGCGTTTCCTCGTCCTATTGCCTTAGCTAATTGTTATTCTTAAAGATAATTATGACCCCATAATTATCTTTGGAGATCTTTTATCATATCTCACCTCCTCATTCTTCTATAAATACTACTGGAGAAGATGAGAAAAATGTTGGTTTCTGAACTTTGAAATATACTTGAGCTTGAGATTTCTACTTGTAAATAGTGCTCACTGGCTCTTGAAGCTTTGCTTGTGATAGATAAGTTAGTCTGGGAAGTGTAGATGATTGCTAAGCTAAAGCATTGGACTTAGAGCTGTAACTAGTTTGGAGCATCAATACAAGCTGATTTATGGGATCCTGGTCTATGTCAACGGTGATGTTGTTTCTTATTGTAAATCGTTATTTTATTTCTGTTTTCACTGTGTTCATCTTCTCTTATAAAGAACAACATGCATAGAGTTAGGACCTACTGTATATCAGTACCCTTCTCTGACTGAAAATATTTATCTACATGTTTTCTTCCGATTTGTGTTATTTAGGAATGATTTAATTCAGTCTAAGCATAGGAATTCTGGCGTTTCCTCATCCTATTGCCTTAGCTAATTGTTATTCTTAAATGTTATTTTCAGTATATGTTAAGTAGAGATGAACTAAGGAAGATATGGTGTGCCCTGGTCCTAGTTTTATCCCCAAAGACTGTCTGAATGTTTCCCTTGGAATGTGTTGAAAGCTGGCTAGTGTTAAAACACTTACCAGATCTTAGGCCATTCTTTGTTATCTTTTTGTTTGTCTTGAAATTTACCAAGTAGAGAAGAGCTAGGAGAGGATTTGTGGTGAGCCCGGTTTGCTAGTTTCTTCTCCAACATTTTCCTTCAAGTTTCCCTTTGTTTTAAAATGTTTTTATATTGAAAGTGCATCAAATCAGGCTAGTTTAGAAGTACTTACCTGATCTTAGATTACTTTTATGTCTTTCTTAAGTGCATGTCAAAATCAGGCTAGTTTAGAAGTACTTACCTGATCTTAGGCTACTCTTTGTTCTTCATCTGTTTAATTCCCCTTCTTTTTGTCTCATTTAATTCCATAAATAAAACTTTAAAGAGATCCTTAGACATAGATGACTTGCCTCATGGACCACTCTTGCCCCTTGTAGTTTCAATTAAACCCTATTATGACTCCATAGTCCAATGGACCTAAACCTACAATTACCTATCTTTCTAGCCAAAGCTTGTTCTATTTTCTTGCAACTTCACACCTTTGAAATTCTTTGCATTTAGAACTTTCCACCTCAAACAATAATCATGCTCAACCATCCAAAAACAAAACAAAACCCTCGGCCTTCATAACTAGCCTAAAATCATTACCCAAGACTTCAAAGACAAATCCATATTTGCACTTATTGGACAGATCCCTCTCTGGATTCAAGAGGGCTAGATCCTAGAATCCCAAAGCGGTTGAAATAATTTTGTTTCTGTGATTGGACTTTTCCAATCTTTCTAATTACAAATTCCTAATAGACAGGACCTCTTGGAATGATGGGAAATCCTACCCTCTCCTCGATAGGCCAGTAATAAAATAGATATCCTCCTCAGCGAGCACGTACCACTGGTTAGGACCAACCCAAAAATCCTGTCAGTGGGCATTCCACCTGAAGATAAGTTGTCGCAATAACCCACCATGGCCCTTCAGGGATGTAGCCTCCTCATAGAACTTGAGGATTCCTACCTCCCTTAGGATTGCATGGGTGGTTGCTATAATAGGGTGAGGGTACATATTTCTCTCCCTCTCTCGTGACTCCCACAGGAAAACCACGTTATATTGGTCTGCCATATGTTGTTGTTATTCCCTCTCTTCTCTCGTTTGACATCGCTGAATGATTGAAATATTAAATACAATTTTTTAATTAAATGATACATGTATATATATATATATATATATATATATATATATATATATATATATATATTAAAAAAAAAAACAGTTGGTGCGCCCAAAAAAATAGGCATGCACCGGTATCGGTGCGTCTCTTTTATCGCGCACCGGCTGCGGTGCACCTGGAAATTTTTAGTGCACCGCACATCATGACCTGTATTTTCTCAATCAGTGCATTGAATAAACTATCCAACCCAGGGCGGATAATTCCATCAACACACCGCCAAACATTAGCTAGTGGTCAATGGTGCGGTCGTTTGAATGATCACACCATTGACTATGAAAAAATTTGGGAGGGTGGTGTGCTGACCAAACTACTCGTCACGGGGCTGATAGTTTCATCAATTCATCACCCTCTTGGCATCATTACACAGTCAACAGTGCGGTGGTATAACCAACCGTACCATTGACTATGTACCAGTATTGGGAGGGTGGTGCGTTGACCAGACTATGTGCCCCGGGGCGTATAGTTTAGGCAGTGCACCACCCTCCTGAAATCACTATAGAGTCAACAGTGTGGTATTTTACATTACCGCACCGTTGACTATGTACAAGTTTGGGAGGGTGGTGCACTACCCACAATATCTACCTCGGGGTGCATATTTCAGTGAACACACTACCCTCCCGCACTTGGACATGGTCAACGATGCAGCCGGGTAACCGACGACACTGCAATTTCTGTAAATTTAAAGAAGGCATGATGTGTCATTTCGGTACCACCCTGGAGCTAGTGCGGATACCATTAGCACCGGTCGCAGTACAACCTATAAATTTATAGGCAGCACTACGAACCGGTGCGCGCTGAACGGCTTGAGTGCACCACGCAGGGATTTTATTTTTTTTAAAGAAGGTGAATTTTAAGTTATTTTACAAAACTGATTCGCTAAAAGGTTTAATTATGGAAAAACAAGTAAAATTCCTATACATTTGGGCGTCGAGGATGTATATTTACTGTAGAATTAGAATTAGAATTACAATTTTTCTTATATACAATTACAATTACAATCATTTCACAATAAATTAAATATTACAATTACAATTACAATTTTACAAATATTTTACATGCAATTCAAATTAAAATTACAATTACAAATCCAATTTTACAATTTTACATTCAATTAAAATTAAAATTTCAATTACAATCACTACATAATATTTAATAAATATCATGATTTAATATTAAAAATAAACATCATGATCATGATATTAACCATCGTACAAACATCATATTTGACTAAAAAACACATTCAAATTCGCTAATATCATCTAATCATCATGATCATGATCATCTAACAAAACACAAGAATTGCATAACATCATCACAACAAAAACATCAAATATACATGTCTTGTCAAATAACTGCTATCACATACACATCTATTTGCAAGTTGCATATTAAATGAACATATATAACATGACCTAACAATATACACATCATGATGATCACCAACATGTAAATTAAGTACAACTGCAACATGAACATAAAATACATGGACTCGACTAGTACTATTATTGATGATGTGCCACCAGCTGATATTTGACATTTATATTACAATTGTATATTTTTGGCATTATATATATATAATGCCAAAAATATACAATTGTAATATAAATGTCAAATATCAGCTGGTGGTACATCATCAATAATAGTACTAGTCAAGGCTTGCTCAGTCAATGGTGCACACTCGACAAGCTCAGATAGATGTTGATCATCACGTACGTGCTGATCTGGTGGTGCCTCATGCGGATTAGGATCAATTGCCTGCTCATGATGACTCGACATGGATGGTCCAGCCTGCTCATGTTCATGGGTACTGGTGGATGCTGCAGGCTGCTGATCATGATGACTCGACGTGGATGGTCTATCTTGCTCATGATAATGAATGTTGGATGCTGCAGGCTGAGAAGGATGACCCGACTTGGATGGTCCAGCCTGCTCATGATCATGCCTACTGGTCGATGTTATAGGATGTCTATAACGCGAGGTGAACAATGATCACTCCCCTAATTTTGATCATCAGATGATGTGTCATTACTCAACTGTCAAAGTACTGCATCTCGACCATGCCTACGTTGAATGGCCCTCATCAACCATGCCACTAAGTTGGTATCTCTTACTATATGCCACATCAGGTTCAACATATCACGTGGCGTGAATCTCCACATCGCTATCAGCCTATCATCGGCATGTACCTCTCTCATAGTGGCCGACTTGACTCCCTCCTCCACAAGTAGTCCATAGAGTTGGTCACCCAACTCCATCCTAAATCTAGTGTCAGACCTACACCTCACACCAGCCAGTACCTGTGCAACATGAGGACCAGGTTTGTCTGCACCAAGCTGATCCTCGACATATGCCATCTCTTGATCATCATCAGGATATACACCTAGATCATTTGGTGGTGGTGGCATCTCATCACCATCAAATGACCCAATGTCTACAAAATATATATAAGTACACAACAATAATCAGAAATTTCATTAAAGAGTTTAATAAAAACAAGTTAAAGAACATGTTAGAATAAATTTAAAGAAAACACTAATATTACCTCTATCATCCGGTGGCTCATAATCTGTGAAGAGGATGTTGGCACACCCTCGCCAATCCAAGACAGCATACAGATAGGGGACCAAGACGAAGGCATGATCATCAACACTAGCTAGAAACTCTAGTGCATCATGCAATATCCTCGTGGAAAATTCTGACTTGCCCCTCTTGGGCATCATTTTTTCCCACATCTGCATCCGTACATGCAGCATCGAACTAAGAGGCTGCCGAAAAAAAGTAGGCCTCGTATCTGGAAACCTCTCAAAAAATAAACAAAATATCTCTGAAGAAAAAGGGAAGTTCACCCTCCCTTGTGCCTAAGCATGACATCTATATAAAGCTGTACAGAACTGTGGCAAAAAAATCGCACACCACCTCACAAGTCGTGGTTCCTATAATAAATAATTAACATAAAATAAAAGTGGGCAACTAATGCATTTCCTGTCACTGGTATGGTGTGTAATGGTTGAAATCAGTAGTGAGAGGCACTTCACCTCCTCTCCACCAAATGAATCAATTCCTAACTGACCATCGGTGACCTAAAAATTTGCAAGAGATAGTATATCGGTGCTAATGTATCTCTGGGAGCAAACCAAATGACTCCCTGATGCATAGATGATAGGGACCTCTATGAATGAGGGAGAACCTTACCCTCTCCTCGAGAGGCCAGTAATAAAATATATTCCCTCCTCAGTGGGCACATACCATTGATTAGGACCAACCTGGAAATCCTGTTGGTGGGCATTCCACCTGAAGATAAGTTGTCGCAATAACCCACCATGGCCCTTTAAGGATGTAGCCTCCTCATAGAACTTGAGGATTCCTACCTCCCTTAGGAGAGCATGGGTGGCTGCTGTAATAGGGCAAGGGTACATATTTCTCTCCCTCTCTCGTGCCTCCCACACACGAAGCACATTATACTGGTCTGTCATATGTTGTTGCTATTCCCTCTCTTCTCTCCTTTGACATCGTTGAATGATTGACATATTAAATACAATTTTTTATTAAATGATACATGTATTTACATATATATATATATATATATATATATATATATATATATGAAAAAAAAACAGTCGGTGCACCGAAAAAAACAGGCATGCACCAGTACTAGTGCGTCTCTTTTTATCGCGCACCAGCTGTGGTGCACCTGGAAATTTTCAGCGCACCGCACATCATGACTTATATTTTCTCAAGCAGTGCATTGACTAAACCATCCAGCCTGAGGTGGATAATTCCTTCAACGCACCACCAAACATTAGCTAGTTGTCAACGGTGTGGTTGTTTAACCGATCACACAGTTGACTGTGAACAAATTCGGGAGGGCAGTGCACTGACCAAACTACACACCCCGGGGTGGATATTTTCATCAGTGCACCTCACTCTTGGCATCATTACATGGTCAACGGTGTGGTGGTATAACCGATCATACCATTGACTATGTACCAATATTGGGAGGGCAGTGCACTAACCTAACTATGTGCCCCGGAGCGTATAGTTTAGGCAGCGCACTACCCTCCTAACATCACTACAGAGTCAATGGTGTGGTCATTTACATGACTACACCGTTGTCTATGTCAAGGTTCAGGAGGATGGTGTTTTGACCAAAATATCCACCCCGAGGCGTATATTTCAGTTAATGCACCGCCCTCTAGCACTTGGACATGGTCAACGGTGCAGCCAGGTAACTGACCGCACCATAATTTTTGTAAATTTAAAAAAGACACGGTTTGCTATTTCAGGACCACCCCAGAACCTGTGTGGATACCGTTAGCACCGGTCGCAATACAACCTATAAATTTACAGGCAGCACCGCGAACTGGTGTGTGTCGAACGACTCGAGCGCACCATGCAGGAAATGTATTTTTTTAAAAGAAGGTGAATTTTAAGTTATTTTACAAAACTAATCCACTAAAAGGTTTAATTATGGAAAAAAAAGTAAAAATTTTGTACATTTGGGCATCGAGGATGTATATTTGCTGTAGAATTTTCAAAACTAAATTTTCTCACCGTTTTGAAAAATTCTAAATGGAGATGGTGGGCAATGGACATCAGCAGTGCGTGCAATGGGAGCACAGATGGCAGGGCACCTTAGACAAGCTAAAATTTCACCGCTGCTTAAGAGCTCTGCAGCACTGAAAAGTGAAAAATGTAGATTTTTTGTTGTAATTTTTTTTATTTAACCCTATTCCAGTGCATGGGTTTTTGAGGCACACCAAGCGGTTTGTTACAACCGCACCGACCTGTTTTAGTTTTGGTGCGGGTTTTTAGGATGCACCAGGGCCGAATATGTGTAGAGAACTGGTGCGCTACAGTAATTAGATGCACCAGGTAGGTTTTTACTAAGCGCACGGTGTCTCAGTGTGCCAATTTGTAGTACGCACTAGTGCTTTCTCTAGTGGAAAGAACCAGTGTGGTTTAGGATGATAAATGCACCAGAAAAAAACATCTACAAAAAATTCCACCCACGAACCTCCTCTAGTAACCTCCATGAAAAATGGATGTCTGGGCTATTTTTATAAGGGGTTCCTCAAAAAATCTGCTAGAGGGTATTTTCCTTGTAGTGAATACAACTTCTTTCTCCTGCACACACAGCTGTAAAGTCCTCACACAAAGCCCAAGACTTTCCTCGGGTCTCTGTGCACACAGCCGTAGGAGCCTGTCTCTTACCCAAACTAATCACTAAAACTAGCCCAAATTTTCATTACATATGAGATATCAAATGTTTCTATAAGATCGTATTCTATCTTTTCTTGACTCATACATGCATATTTATATGGCTTGGATGCGCAAAAAACCTAGACTCAAATTGTGGTTTGATCCCCATGTTTTATCCTTTTACCTGTTACAATATGAAGGAGCTTTAACCCACCCTAAATCCCCTTGACATGTGCACTGTGCTTAAACAAAATTAACAAATTTGACTCAAGACTAGTGAGAGATCAAAGAGTGGAACTTGGACTTGAACCACGTCTAGTGATCAATCAGATAATTAATGATTCACTCATAAATAACTCATGCATGTCAGTTCTAAGAAAGACCTTGTTGAGATTGGAGTTCAAGGGAAGTGTACTATCAATTATATAATCATCCAAGGGAAGTGTACTTCCTATGTGGTGCATTCAGTCATAGGAAGGCCCTAGACGTATTACGCAATTCATATTGGGAATTTCCCTAATTAATAGGGGCTAGTTACCCAAGGAAACAATGTAAGGAAGTAGGGATCCTGGAGGGAAGAAAATTTGTTAAGTATTGGCCAAGTCTTGTCTTGGAATCAGTGAGATAGATAGAGATAGTGTAGAAATTTCTCTGGTTGGAGAAAAGCATTGTAATCTTCTCATGTGTTTCTAACTTATGCAATATACAGATAGCGAGACTTTTAGCTGAGGCTTTCCCCAGAAAATATTTGTGTAATGTGTGTTTGAAATTATTTCTCTTTCATGTTTGTGATTTTGCGATCGTAATTGGTTTCAAGTATATTTTTTTAGCATATTACACTTATCAGTTTGAATCTATGTGGATTTTCTACAATTACAACCTTATTTAATTCATACACATCCTAATCTTAGTTTTCATATACCTACAACATCTCCTTGACATTATTAATCTTTTATAAGGCAGAGATATGTTTCCTTTTTAGTTAAATTAATATATTCAAATCAAATTATTTTTATAACCTTTCTTCTTCTAAATTTGAAACACCATCTAACATGAAAGGAACATTTTTTTTTTTGCATCACGAAACTCATATTATGATATATTGAATGCTTCCACATTCCCATGCTCTTGATCATGGTTTCGAGAATAGGATGAAGTAAGAGAATTACCTGGTGATTAAAATTCTTCTTCATCTACATTTATTTCATTTTTATTTCCTTTATGGAGGGCTTGCAAATTATCCCATACATCCTTTTCTTGTACTTGTCCCATGCATCCTTTACAGAAACATAAGGCATAATTTTATCAAATTTTTAATTAGGTGGTGCATAGAGAATGGCATTAAAAGCCATATAATTCCACAAGAATACTTGTTTTTATGGAGGATTTTCACCATAGCCATTAGTAATGACATTCCAAATATTATATCCAAGAGCTATTAATTTAGACTTCATCATTTATTTCCATACATGATAGTTTGCATCATTGTGAATAATGACACCTTGATGATCCATGAATTGTTTTGCATCTGATTGTCCTTTTCCCATAAATTTTTATACTTCCTTTACATATAATATATTTTTTTCATAGTCATAATCTTCTTGAATTATCTTCTTCTTCTGAGTTGTATGCTTCTTTTTCTTCCTTTCCATAATTCCTTCGATTTCCTTCCAGTTATTAAATTGTTTTTTGAAAGAATCGCTTTGATGCCAATTGCTGGAAATATTAAGAGGGCAGTTGAATCATTATTTCAATTATTTAAATAATTATTACACATATATTTTAATTACATTGAAAAATATCCCGTATGCATCATTCACGAACACATAGTCAAGACATTAACATTAAACATGTGAACACAAAGATATTTTTTAAGGTGGAAACCCATAAAGGGAGAAATACACCATACTTACTCTCTTCAATATTTTCTTAAATAGATTAACTAACACCCACCAGTAGGAAGCACCCATTCCCTTATATTATTTCATTGGTACCCACCAGCAGGAAGCATCCACTCCCTTCACAGTTTTGTTGGCACCCACTAATAGGAAGTATCCACTCCCTTCATAGCCTTGTTGGCACCCACCAGTAGGTAGCACCCACTCCCTCATATTAGTTCACCAGCGCCAACCATATAGAGGCACTGGCCCCAAAATAACTATGGACCTCCCTTTCATAAATTTTCAAACTTGATCAATTCCCTTTAGCATAGAGTTAAAAATAATAAAAACCCTTCTACAAACACACTATAACTCTCCTTTCCTCAAAAACACTTATCTGTCATCAATAATAACATCAACACAACATCAAACTCAAAGAAAAATAAACCCTTTCAAAAATTCAAAGGTTAGACCAGCGCTATTCCATGTCATCAACATCTCTACATTCAACATCTCAATATAGAAGATATTCTATGAGCATGTTTCTAAAATTCAAACCCTAAACAAAATATCTAACTTCATATATTCTCTTTACTAGGTCAACAATCCATCATTTTCTGCAGTCCAAAGTTTGAGTTCCTTTCAATACCATCCAAACCTTGGAAAGAGTAATAATGAAAATATGACTTCAAATAGTATACCAGTTCAACACATCGTATTCACCAGAATGATATGTCTGGTCATCTGAAATGAAAAAATGATCCAACTTAGGAGTAACACTATCAAAATACATTATTGAAGCCAATACTATACGTTTTCATCAACACCTCAAAACCTTAGTAGATTTTTGGAAGTTTGTAGCTCAAAAATTACTTCAACAAAAAAAGCTTCATCAACATACTAACATTGATTGCAACACAAACCCTAATTCAACACTGCAATACATCATCATGATCATGCTAGATAAAAATCAACAAAATATCAACACAATCAGTAGTATAAGCATAATCCAATCATTAACATGCTTACATCCCTGAAATATTATCTTTGAAACCTTCAACATATCTTGCAATATCAGTTTTCCAACTCTCATGCATCTCAGTCATAACAATTGTTGGAGATGGCATCCCCTCAAAAAAGCAACAAGGAAAGACTCTGTAGATCGAGGGGTGCAACACAGTGTCTGTTTTGAGTCATAAGGGCTTTGGGGTGGGTCAAAGCCCCTTATTATGTAATGGGATGGGATATTTTGTGAAATTTGGACTTCACCCATGGTTTTGGACCATGGTATTGTAAATATCAAACCTATATATGAAGTCTAGATAGAAGTTAAAGAAAAGAAAAATGCAAGAAGGCAAGTAAGCTTAATTGATAGATCTTATGAGATGCATTTGGATGTAATATTTTTTTATTCTATGTTTTGGGTTAGAGGAAAAGGATCCTACATATATGTGCAATAAGACCTTGGGAAGTCTATAGCTATGTGCGCAGGCCCCTGCAACTATGTGCGTAGGGTAGAATAGAATGTATGAGAAGGATCTGGCTATTAATGGAAGAACTGTCGGATAGATATGAGTTTCATTGAAGTTGTTTTCTTTTTCTTACTATTTATGAATTTTTGTGTTGAATAAGGGTTTTTGATATATAATTAAATAACATAGTCATGTTTATGGTTATTTACTCTTTTTAATGCATGATGAAGTAAGATCGTGTTGTGTATTAGTGAGTTCAATAGATATGTTGAAGAACACTTGTATTATTGATATATCTGACCTGAAAATCTCTATTAGGAAGGAAAATCCCTAAAGCCACTATCATCTATCCCTTTGGATGTAGAAACCTGGCTCTCACATCCCCCTATATTGCCTCGATTGAGACTTCACTATTCGCAAGCATATCGTTGCAAAAAAGGCCGGTAATAGTGGGTTTTGTTGGACTGTGTAGTCACTTTGAACCTGGGTCTAGGCCCCATCAAGCTAAAAAATGGTTTCGTTGCCAGGACTGGGATTTGACTGAGGGATAGCTAGATATGGAATCTGTATAAGAAAGAGATCGAAGATTGGTTATGTCCAAAAGAACATGATTTTCGTGCAAGAAAATAGAAACCCGAGCATCTCTACTGAACACTGGTTACAAAAGTATATCTATATAGATTGGTACGAGATATCTTTTGCATCATTTTCTAGTGATATATACGAGTGTATATCAAGAATAGCTACAAAAATGGGTCAGTTCAATAATAATTTAACTGCGCGGACCCTAGATCTGATTGAGAAGCTAAAAAATATTGATAAAAATATCATGAGAGTTGTTGATTATTGGGTAGACAATATCCTTGGGGGGTTTATCATTGAGTTCACGATCGAAATTTTTTTTTCTTATAGTGAAGCAGAGCGTAAGTTCTTCAAATGCCTTAGAGGTAAGTACTTGAATTTACTAAAGTTCTAGATTATATTTCTATTATGTGAAAAGGGTATACTACGAATGCACTCAAATTGATGAGTGAAGTAAGAAAACCTAGTGCTAATCGAAGCGGAAAAAGGTTTAGGCCTAGTTGGGGAATGTAACTGGGGAATGTACATTGAAAATGAATATAGCTCGTTTTTTGGGTCTAGAGAAAGAGAAAGCAACCCCGCAACCCCAAGAAGTCTAAGATTTGAGAGTGAGCAAAGCACTGCTGAGATCCCCTAGTCGTCCACCCCCATCATCACTCCATCCCAATTTTTTCCTCCACCTCCACCTCCCCTATTAACCATGGCCCAACCTCTGAAGAATATTGTGTTCAAGGGAATAGATGATCTTGAAAAGTTTTTGTTTGTGGTAGAAACGATATGGAGTTTTCATAATGTTACAGATGAAAAAATGAAGAAATCGTATTCGGTTACTGGGCTACAAGATAGAGAATTATCTTGGTACATGAAATATGTTACGATGAATGAAAATTATTCTTTGGCTGAGACAAATATCACACTGAATTTTGAATTCAAGAAACCAAAGTCGTAGTCCCAGTGTATCACTGAGATCAAGGAGATTAAGAAACTGGCTACTAAGACCGTATGGGAGGTAGATATATGATTTAGGACACTGTTGAGCCAAATTAGATTTAAGATCTCGGATGAACAACTTAGAGAATGGTTCATAGTTTCTTTTTTGCCTCATCTCAGATTTCCATTATCACAACAAGATATTGCTACTTAGGCAGAAGCATTGGAGATAACGATGAAGCTAGAGGGTTCACTAATAGTCGATATAAACATAGGGGTGCAACAACTTCAAACACAGTTGGAAAGCTTGCATATGGAGCTCCATGATCTAAACAAGGGAAAGGAGGTTCACTCTGATACAAGTTTGGAAGTCTATATTATCAAGTGTAAATCATAGGTCCACTGTAAAGAGCACTGCCATGTTTATAGAGAATATTTGAATGATGGGATGCCGAGTCCATTGAAGCATGGATCGAGTGTAGGACCAAGTGTAGGGTGCCATGTATGGTGTAGCTTATGTGAAGTTGCAGGAAAAAATTCCATGGAATATTGTCACCTGTTGCAAAATTTTATCAGATCACTGAAGCATTTGTTCATGTAAGAGCTATGATCTAATGATGCATAGTCCTGTTGCATATTGAATGTGGGTAGAAGGGTGAAAAGCTTCAGCTTAACCGACTATGTGAGGAGGTTTCATAGGCCAAGGGTGTGGCTGAGGAGGAGGCACAGGTCATGGATGAGGTCAGATGATATGCTACAACTACAGATAGGCTGGACATTTTTCCAGGGATTGTTAGCATTAGGGGACTTTTGAGGTCTAAAATGGGCCTCATAAGAAAAATGTACAACCAAAATAAACTTTATAAGAACCAATAGGATTCAAGATGATGATGTCAACCATGGGGGATGATTCACCATTTTTAAAGTAAAAGGGTAAAATATAAAAAAATAAAAAAATAGTAAAACTATTTTTTCAACTCATATTTTCAACTTATCTCCTAAATTTTTTACTCAAATTTCAAATAGGAGTACTCATTGGATGCAAAATTTAATTCCTCATCTAAGGAGTATCCATGTTGCATAACTTTGATGGATCTTCCTACATGAAAAATGAGAAATACATGAAAAAATGTGATTACAGTCACATTTTTCATGTATTTCTCATTTTTTGTGCAGCAGGATCCATCGAAAGTATGCAACATGGGTACTCCTTAGATTATGAATTAATTTTTTCATCCAATGAGTCCTCCTGCTCGAAATTTGAGTAAAAACTTTGGGAAATAAGTTGAAAATATGAGTTGAAAAAGTAGGTTTTTCATTTTTTCCCTCGAAAATTTGATGATGTAAGAAAATATTGTTTAATTATTATTTTATAATTTACTTAGGAGGCCCATTTTAGACCTCAAAATTCCCCTAATGAATCCTACTGCAACTTCCTATAAGTATTATCAAGAATTTGGTCATGAAATCAAAGATTGTCCCATTTTGTTAGCTAAAATGTAGGAGAAGCGCAACCAGCTGTCTTTTTAGAATATACAAATGATGAAGGTTGAACCGTGCCAGGTAGATCTAGGCATTAACATAGTAACACGTAGGGGTGTGAATACCGGAGGAGACCACACAAAAGGAAAAAATTCCTTTGACAGAGACCTGGGTAAGGAAAGATGAAGATAATAATGTTGGATTTAATCAATGCGAGAAGGAGACATTCATGGAAGTGAGGAATACATTTATGACTCCTAAATTTTTGCCACCTACCACAAAAATACAGTTGTTCCCATTCAAGAATAAACTTGAGGAGAATTTCAAAGTAAAGGAAGTTGATCAGTATATCTTGGCGTCCTTCTTGTAGACTTGTATGAAATTGCTGAGGGATCAGAGGGTTGTAGGATTTGATAGAGAGCTACGCTGGCAAGGAAAGGTTGCAACTAGAACAACGCATAGTAAACAAAGAATATAAGAACAAGAAGAGAACCGGGAGATGTGGTTGACTGCGCAGATCAAAGATGATGATATGGATCAAGTCATTCTGGATTTAGGATCAGATTCCAACGTTATACCAAAGTAAACATGGGGGTGGATGGGAAGGCCTAAGCTGCAATGGTCACCAATTTAGATAAGGATGGAAAATGAGCAGAATATTATTCCTATGGAGTGACTGCAGGGGATTAGAGTAGATATTGATGGAGCTGGTGTGTTGGATGACTTCGAAGTGACTGAGATCGTTGATGATAGTAATCCATATCCTATGTTAGGGTCCCGTGATTTGGTTGATTGGCAAGCCAAATGACAGTGTAACATCAAACCAAGCTTTGGAGCCCGAGGACCTAGCCTTCTTGGACTCAGAGAGGGCTCTCTCTATATGTGTAAGGGATATCTATTTGTTTGCTTATCGTGTTATGATTTTAGGCTAGTTATGGAGTATGTTTTTTGGTTTTGGTTTTTTAAGTTGTGAGGGATGAAACTGATCAAAGATATAAAATAGATAACAAGATGTTAGATTAACTGGGCTATGGGGTCAAAAGGTCAAGAAAGTTATTAGATGACGATACAAGGCTGTTGAAGGGCCGATTTGATTCAAGGTAGAAAGGATCTTTGGGCAAAATGGAGTAAATGGACATCAAGTTTGTGAACAAAAAAGAGTTTCAAGCATAACTGGTTCGATAGATAACATAAACATGGTAAAGAAAAACCCTTAATCATGCAAAATGTAACTATAAACTAATCAACACATCGAAACAAACATTCCAGCCATGCATAGAAGTATAAGACCCTCTAACTTTGGGAAATGGCTATCAGACTTTGGGGAAAACACATAATACGGACTAACAACTCAAAATACTATGTCGGAACGCCTAAACACAGTATTTAAGTTATTGGGCACTTTGACAAACAAGGTTTCATAGTTTTAGGCAAAGGGCTAGATCGGGACTAGGCCTCCTTGGTTCAACAAGATGATAATCTTAATCAGTCAAAGAGATAGTTTTATGGACAGAACTATGGACAGTCATAGGTAAGTAGGGCACACCATACATCCTACTCAAATGCATAGAACTTATGAATAAAACTAGCAAACAGTATCCTTAAGTTACTAAAGAGCAGTTAAGAATTCTTTAGTACAACTAAGGAAGAAGAAAACATAAGAGCTATGAAGATTCAGGAATTTTGAGGTGCCTCCATGGGCATATCTCAAACTTAATCTCTACTGATCTATAGCAGCAAGAAGCATGTATCATGAATGAAAACTAGAAAACAACAACAAAGCAAGAAACACTATACCATTCTACCATGTCATGGAATCCATCAACAATCCTTCATCATTCATCAAAAGCATCCAAGAGGCAGTCCAAAATCATAACACAAGTATGTTCTTCAAAGCTCATATGACCAATATATTGCTTCTTCTCTCAAGTTCAGCCTTGTTTACAATGAGAGCTTGTGGAATAAATAGGCTCAAGTGAGGAAAACCTCATGGTTCAACTTGCATCCTCATTGGCCTAATCAAAATATCTAAACTTGTCCTTGAGGCTTTGCAAAGCCCAAGGCACAAAAATATCTCATAAAATATCTAAAAAATGCTAAAAAAGGGAATTTAATTGACTTTTCATAATCTTTCATGCGCAAAAATAGCTAATCGCACATTTGGAAAAAGCAGATTTTAGAGGTTCAAAAATTACAAAAATATTTCAATTTTACATCAGAAAAAGGTCCCCTGACTTGCCGGAAACAATTGGAAGCCTTCCTGATGTCAAAAAGAGGCTCATGATAGCTCGTTGGAAAGCTCTAAGTCTCTACTTTCTGGTGCAACTGAAATTTTCCCAATCTGATGCGTGGAAGTCCTCCAAATCTGCACATGTGTGTAAAAAGCCAGAAAATTACAGTCTGCTGATAGACCGGGCAGAGTGTGCAAAATGCGAGCCTTTTTCTCCATTTTGAGGGGGCGAATGATCTCCAAATGCTCTGAAAATCGCTGAGGACATGCTCATGAAATTATGGCATTCAATGATACCATTCTCCTCCCTTGACGAATCCTTAAAATGAAATGGCGAATTTATGAGTTTTTGACCAAAAACCAAAAAATGCCAAAAAACCAAAAATTGTCAAAATGGGCTCAAAATTGGGGTGCATGACCCTCAAGGGTCCTTAGTAATGTGTTCCAAAGCTGAAGAAAAAATTTCAAGTGCTGATGTGCCTTTATTCTCTTTCCGTGCCGGGCGCTTCCCCTTTGCTTCCTTCAGTTTCTCTTGGGTGGCCTTTAGCTTGCGCCGGGCAAACTAATTTAGCTTTTGATAGTGTTGTGTCATCTTCCTTTGCAGCTCCAAGTCTCTTTTTGCCTTCTCAAGCTTCATCTCCAAATGTTTATTGGCTCTTTCTAGCCATGCCTCCTTATTCATCATTGTCATGCTGCTGCTCTGTTTCAATTTCCTGCTCATTCTGTCGTTCAAGCTATTGCCCTTCATCATAAGCCTGTTCAAACTATTGCCCTTATCATCAGTTTGTTGTTCTGCATCCTTTTCTTCATGTTCATGTCCTTCATCAGACAAAGATCTGTCTCAGCCTGTTGACTTACTGTAAGCAACAATGGTCTCAAAAGTAGTATGAAAATGTCCTTTAACACACCACCCTCTGCCCCTTTCCAAAATAATGCCTTTCACTTGGTATGTTACTCAATAAGTAAACTCAAGGTCAAAAACACAGTCAATAAAAGTTAAACAGTCAAAGAGTTACTGTGATGGTGTAAGGTCATTAGCTCCTTGAGTTTTGGTGTGAACAAGAACAACCTTGTAGTCAGTCAACAACAATCATTTCTCACAATCAACACACTGATCTGTCTTTGTTTTTTTTATGACATACATCTACAAATGGTAGTGTCAGCTTTAAATACTGCAGCTTGTTTTAAGGTCAAAGAGGTGACAGTGGTTTTTTCCTGTTTCTACCTTACAGAGATGACCTTTTAAACACAAATCCCCTGCTCTTTTCAAACCATTGTTTTTACCCTTTGTCTGCCACTTAACAAGTATATTTTAAGAACAAATACATAGTCAATAGAGATACACAGTCAAAGTGATATGTTCTGTGGAAGGACATCCAACTTTGGTTTTTGAGGCAGTAGGACACCCTTGTCCTTTTTCAGAAGAAGGCCAAACACAATCCTCTTAGTTTCAAAACCTTGCCTTTCTGTTGGTAGGCCACTCCATCAGTGGATTCAACACTCACAAATACAATTAATCACAAGGCACATACATTCAATAAAGATCACTGTATATAGGACAAGGTGGCAGCTCTTGAAATGTTTGATGTGAGTTCAAAGACCTGTAGAAGTTTTAACCAATCAAGATTTTCCTTTAACCAAACATTGCTCCCTTTATACTCCATTGTTTCTCATATTAGTTTTGCCACAAACATGTTTGAATTGTAACAACAGCTTCATACCTTAAAGCTTGTTTTATGGACAGAATGGCAGCTTTGACTCTGTTTCTTCACCACAAGGAGGATTTTTTTTAAATAAAAGAGCATTCATATAATGACCATTGTAGGTGAAAGTAGGCTCACTGCTTTGTTTTTTAAACTCTATGTTTCTCCTTTCAAACAGTGCCTTCACCTTTTGATATTGTTTGAGGGAAATTGGTATGGTCTTTTGGTGGCCATAAAATCCACCAGTTTTGTTATGTCCACCTTGAGCACACATAAACCACAACAAATCTTTGGGTTCTAAACAAGACACCTCTTCCTTAAAAAACTCAACACTGTAATTAAGACTATGAATTTCATCTCTTTTCCCACCACTTAACAGTTTGAAAAGAGCATGGATGGCACATAAAATACCTTTGAAAAACGATGACAGGCCTCGTTTGAATTTTGGAGCAGCATTCACAGCGTTGTGGAGGCATTGGATTGTGTAAAATGTGTGCGGCACGTTTGTTAATGAAAGTGCCGCTCTGTCGGGTCATCGTTGGGCCAATGGTAACCGCGCGCACAGGAGCGCCGCGCGCCACTACAAGAGCATCGCGCGCGCTTGTTGCGTAGTGTAAAAATCATGCCCAGGAGCACCGTGCACTCCTACAGGAGTGCCGCGTGGTCTAAAAAACTTGAAACTCTGCAAAAAATTCTGCAAATCGATTTGAAACTTGCCTTTCAACGCTTGGAGACTGTAATTGCTGGTTGGAGAAGTTTGAAAACAAGTTTACATTTGACTTATTCCTTTGAAAGGAGGAAACTCAATGGTCACTTTGCCCTTTTCTTTTTTTTTAAATGAAATTGAACCTTTGATTGGTCTTTGCAAAGGTTTTCCAAGCTTTTTTCCCTTTTCAATAATACCTTTGGTGCATCGTGAAACTTGGGTTTCGAGATGATGTTGGCAATGGTGTTTTGTGCCTTTTAAACAGTTTTCATATGGACATCCTTTTTATAACAAACAAACCTATTTTGGAAATGTTAAAACTGTTTTGACTTATGCATTATAGTTTGAAAAGGTGACTTTTGCTACCACTGCCTCCTTTGATGATTACTTAGCACAGATCTCCAATCCTAGATTCATACCTTAATAACATATAAGCTATCCTCTGCCATTTGTCAGCACTATTGGTGATCACTTTAAAGAAGAAAATCCATTTAAGGTATGAGGAAAAGTATTTGACACTTCTTTGTCCTTTGAAATGATGAGGCTTATTCTTTAACTTGTTTTGACAACTTCTGTCTCCAATTGCTTCATCAACTCTTTTCCCTAACTGTAGGTGTCAAAAATTGCTGCATTTATTCAGACTTTGCCAATATTCTATTGATTAAGAAAGGCGCTTTTTCCAATACATTGTCTCTGCTTAGACCATATTACTATGATATCTCTGTCCCTTGAATAATGAAGACCTGTATTTGTTTCAAGCTTCCCAAAACTAACAGTATGTCAAATGACCCCCTTTTGGACATTTAAACAATCTTTTCAGTGATGATGTCTCTTGATAATAAAAGCCCAGATTGCCTTTGCCAGCTGTGATAAACAGTTTTAAAAAGACACATGTCTATGATTGGAGTTACTTTCATTAATGACATGCCTCCCCAAGGGTTTAAAACTCAGATCATAACCTTTTTATACCTTTGTGTTGAGGAGATAAACATATGAGGTGTAGAATGACTGCTGGAATATTTCATAGGTACCAAGGCTTTTATCAGTCATTTTCTTTGCAATGGAGCTCTGAAATCACCAACCCTACTGCATCTGAAGGATACATTTGTCTTTGTGGTGGAGTGTGGATCGCAACACCTGAACTTGCACTAGCGCTTTAAATGATATCAAGATGTCTCATGTCTGGGGATGTGTACTACTTGCCTGCTTTTTCTCTATGTTTATCCAGAAACCATGGACTGTATTCCACAACTCAACAGAAATATGAGAGTACACAAAGGTCCTTTTTACTGAAGTATCTTCATGCTCAGCACTGATTTGGGCCATTCATACTAGCACCCCTGCAGAGATGTTTTGTTACAATAGCTTTGATCAATGGACTCTCTTTCTATTGCGCCATGATGATGATGCTTGTAACTTCAATTTATCTTCTTTCTTAGGACACAAGACCAAAAACTCTGCTTTCTTTTGTCTTTCACATTTCAGATCTTAGCCCTGTTTTGATCATCATTTTCCCTCAGAAACCTTGAGTCACTGTTTCACTGTCTAGTAGAAAACAAACCTGTGCTTATAGTAAGTTTTCCAATTCTTCAAGTCAACATTGGCCATTGCCCTCTGCTTGTGGATGAAGGAGGCGCCTTAACCCTCTGCTTATAGATGAAGGAGGTTTTTTGGCCATGACAAATAACAAGTTTGTTTGACAGTGTTGTCTTTATTTTACTGTGCTATCAGGCTGAATGAAGTTGTAAGAGTTTGATAAGTAACTCCTTACCTTGCAGATGTATCTCAGGCTCATGTTTACATTGAGAAGCAACCGTTCTTCTAAATGTGGATTCAAGAATTTTCTCCTGAGATGATGACATGTTTCCTGTCTTTGTAAAATCCATAAAACATTGTAAAACACGTAAAATCAGCTTGAGACTGTGGTCTATGTAGTGCTGAGACTTAGGGGTGTGTAAGTGGCGTGACTTAGAGCTATGACTAATTTCATTAGCAGAGTGGGAGGTCTGTCATGATTGGTCTGTAGCAGATGGAGGTTTTTGGCCTTTTGATGGTTGCCAAGGGTAAAAATGCCTTAAAGCGCCACTTCCTAACTTAGGGGAGGTTTTTAGACAGACTTGGATTGTATTTTTAGAGCTGATGGGCAGACTAGTAGGGCTAAAGCTAGATAGGATAGTGATAATGAGGTTTTCACCTTGACATGGGCAGGCTGAAAAGTAGGAAGGCGAAAAAAAGTTTTATGAGCGTTTTCTAGATGAAAAATTGACATATGGAGATCAGCTTCTAGAAAACTCAGCTATGGATTTAGTCATCACCAATAAATGAAAAATACTGATGACTAACAGTGGCTCCATTTGGGGAGGGCAACTCCTCATCAGGAGGTGTCCAGAATTCAGATCTTTGGCTTATGAAGACCAGTGCCTTACCCATTGGTGTAAAATTTCACCTTTCTTTGATGTTATTTCTGAAAAGTGACAACATGGTTAACATCAATGATATTTCTACCTACCCCACTATCTTTCCTAACATTTTTTCTTCTCTTTGGCGCATTTGAACTAGCAGCCTTTTGACAATGTATATTTTTCTTTTCGCAAAATGAACCTATCTATTTCTACTCTTATATCTGCCGGGAGTTCAGATTAAATTGATGAACTCCTTCATTACTCTACCTATGCTAGATCAACTGTCAAGATTAAGCAGTTTGACAGGATTTTGTTCTCTAATCTAAAACATAAAATTCAAAATGATCAAATCAGGGTTAAATTGTCTGATTTGTCATGTATTTGCGGCATGATAGTACAAACTGCACACAAATATTATCCTGCAACAAAAGGAAAACTAGACAAGTGGGGCTAAGATGTACAATGTATTTTTCATCCCTCGCTTCTCTTTTTGGTTCTGTTTTAGGCATGTGGAACCAGAATCTCTCCATAATCTATACTCTGTGATAAGTCAATCTTACACAATGTTGACCATCTTTTTCAATCACTAACTTATCAGCAAATAAATTTAAACATACTCAGTTATGATTAGGATAGATAGCTGAACAAGACACTGAAATGCTAGTAGCGGCATTTGGACTTGCGCGCTTTCTGAAAGACTATTTTTTGGAACATGGGGCTTTACCATTGATTTTTAGAAACTGCCCTCTTTTTCTACTTTTTACTGTTGTTTGTATTTTCTTCTTTTTCACCTTTTCTTCAAACAATCTAAAACTGGAAAGGTGCCCACCAGGCTGAGTTTTAACTATCTACCTTTCCTAATCTAAACTGTACACAACATACATTCATTTGGTGAACTCTTCTTTCCAATGTAACCAGTCAAGTAGATGATCAAATGGGTGATTCTGGTTTAGTTCTTTCATGATGTTAAAGTACTAAAAAGACCACTCCCATTTGGCTGGTTTTTGGACAGTAGTGCTTAAGCTTTTTCTCGTTCTTGGTAGCAACTTGTTTATGATAGAACCCACTACTCTTTTAGACTTCTCAAGGAAAAAAACGGATGGATCTTGGAAAAATACCTGATCTAGAGGTTTTGAGATATAGGCTTCATTCAAGACTACTCTTTCAGATTTCTCAAGGAAAACAGCAAATGGATCTTGGAATAATACCTGATCTAGAGGATTTGAGATATAGGCTTCATTCAGGACTACTCTTTCTTCCACTTGACTATATTTGGGACTCTCCCGGTAAAGGAACTCTTCCTTTTTCTCTTGATCACTTGAAATGTCAGACTCATCACATATTGCAGTGTAGTTTTCTTTCCAAGATGATGTGTTTTGATAGGGTGGGCTGAACACTGTGTGAAGGTTATCAGGTTGATGAGAAAGGATACACTTTGATGGTAAATTATCTTGAAAGGACAGTGTGACAACTCTCATGTGTTTATCAGCCTCTACTTCTTCATCTGCAATTTGTAACTCAATGGAACTTGGTGGCTGCAAATATGGAGTTAAGGAAGATTCCCTGTCCAAAGTGATTTCTTCAGCCATTTCAGGAAAAAACTTTTTATTTATAACCTGCTCAAGAATTTCATCATCCTTCTCAACCTCATTGTCAAAGCTGAAAAACAGTTGATTTCCAATTATGTGAATGTTATATTTGACGGACTGAAGTGAAGTAGAGTCAAGAGTCTAAGACTCTTCACTTACTTCTGAACTCTCAAGGCTCTCCATATCAGTGTTATAGATGACCTGTAATGGCTGCTCACTTTTCTCAAGTTTATGAAACTGAGCTTCCTCCCGAAAATCAAAAACTGAATCTTCTACAAAGTTAGCTTCTGTTTGGAAATCATATAAGTCAACATATTGATCAAACATTTGAGAATCATTAACATAAGAAATGTCACCAGCCATGTACATTGGACTGCCAGATTTCTTTTCTTCAACTTGATTTACAAATCTATTTTCTGACTTATGATATGCAAGATTAACAGGAGAAATATCAGAGAGGTTTTGGTTATTAGTTTCTGCATCTAGTAACGGAAAATGTGTTTCTGATGGTTTGAGAACTTCTTCCTTTTCCATTATCTGCTTGTTTATATCACTTTCATTGTATAAGATAAAAGAATCTAAATTGGAATGAGTGGAATAAATGGGAGTATTGTTTTCCATGACTGCTTGAGTTACCAGAGGTTGAGTTACTTCTAGTCCTAGGTTTTCCATGACTGCTTTAGGCATGAGGTTATGGGAGGCACCAGAATCTAACATGGCATTATGTAATATCTTGTCCCGTATGTTCAGGCTCACATAGGAAGGAGAAACAAATCCTTCTTGGTATTGACCTTCTATTTTCGGGCCGAATAAGAGCTCGGGTTTGTTTTCAGTTAGATTTAAAGTATCTGCCTCGCTCCCTATGTCAAAAACTTTGAAAATTTGAGATTTATACCTATCTACAGTTATTAGCTCAGTAAGGGGTATGGTAATTTTTATTTCGGAAACTTCCCCTTCGAAACTAAAAGGAGTTTGTAGTTTGGGCAGATTTGTTTCAGCTTTTTCGGACATGACCTTTCTATGCTCTTAATTTGTTGATTCTGGTTTTAGACCTTGTTTGACACAGTCGCCTCAGGATTCTTTGTGGAGGTACTAGGATTATCCGAGCTAAGACTTGTTTGAATAGCTTTATCTTTGTTTTGGTCAATTTTCTTGGCCACAATTTTGTTGCTATCCATGGCTTTTTTAAGGATGGTGTCAGAGGTTTTAGCAGTGTCAGGGCTACTCTTCTTGGAGTGGTCTTGGTTTTTTCTTCTTCTAAGGTTATATTGCCATGAGCTTCTATAATAGCATTCTGAAAATCTATGGCAGGATCTTCGAGATCTTCATAGTCGGTTTCGTCCTGACTTGGGGAGCATAACTCTTGCTCTTCTGTTGTGAGGTAAACCTTATTCTCGTTATCAGAACCTATGAGTTTCCAATGATTTTCATCAATGGGTGTGGTATCCTTATTCTCTTCATCAACATAATTCTCACTAAAGGATGGTCTGATCTGCGGATCATTTCCTCTTGGTTTATTTTGAGACTGATCTTTTCTAAAGCCTTGTTTCCGGTTTTGAGGGTTTGGTTGGTTGTCCCTAGGAGGCACTTTTTCACTCATTTTTTCCCACATCTTTGTCATGGATTTTATCAGGCCATCTATTCTAGGATCTAGGGAAGGAGATGAAGTGGAGACCTTATCTCTATATGGGAATTTTCCTTCTAATCTAGTCCTGGCTCTTTTTTCTGCTAAGTTGGCTTCTGTTTTTATGGCTATTTGTTGCATTTCCTCTAGGGTAGGGGGATCCTTGTCTCTCAGATGATATGTCATGTCTGGATCAAAACCCTCGGGGAATTTTTCCAAGACTAAACCAAGTGGGGGTTTGAAGTGAGGCGGGAGGGCGTTATACACACTATTGAACCTAGTGTAGTATGCCTGGACACTTTCCCCATTTTCCCGTTTTAGGTTTTTATATTCTGACAGGATTTGAATGGGATTCTTTTGGACTTCCCACTTGTTTAAAAATACTTGGAAGAGTTCTAGGATGTTGTGGATGTTGTTTGGAGTTAAGCTTTTGAACCATGTTTGGGGTTCTCCACCCAGTCTTTGGGCGAATATTCTCATTCTGATGGCCTCGTCTTGTACCTCCAGGTATTCAAAAGCATCACTAATCCTGCTTATATGTTGTTGAGGTGTGGTGGTGTCTTATCCTGTAAAGTGTGGGATTTTGTCTTGATATTTATTTGGGAGAGGAGCCAAAGGTAGTGGCAACACCAAAGGTGCGTACCAGGCTGCCATGACGAGAGCTAAAGGATGATGTACAAGATGAGGACTAGTGGGATGAGCTGAGATGGTTTGAACAGGTGTGGCAGATGAACTTGGACTAGTGATCTAGTTTTGAGCAGATTTGGGATGGTAGGAGCCAAAGTGATGGAGAAGCTGAAAGTCGGGGGGGGTGGAAGGTGAGGCTTCTCTACTATGACTCTGTGATTTGTCTAGGGGCTCAAGATCGTCAAAGTTTATCTTACTATGTGACTTGCTTCTGAAAAGAGTTTTTGACGACTCTAATTCAAAAGGTGAATTTGGTAGGATAGTGAGATGTTTAGGTACTGATCTTGTTTTACGAATGGAACTACCAGTAGCTAGATGGTCAGTTTCGGAAGCTTGCCACAGAATATTCTCTGGGTCATCTACTATGATAGGGGGATTTGGGTCTGGATGGGATCCGGTGTTGATTCTTTGCAAAGCCAGATTTTGGATCTAGAGTTTAGAGAGGATGGTATTGACGAATGTTTTGGATGGGTGGTCTCTCTAAAATTATTCTAAGGTGAAGGATGGTCAAAATAAAAAGGGATGGACTAGTGGAATCGCCAGGTGGAACTTGGTTGTTTTGTGAAGATAGCTATGGTCCACCACTAGTAACTAATCTGTAAATGTTTTGGATTTTCTGAGTTTTGTGAGCAGTCTATGGTTTAAATTATTCTAAACTTGTTTCAACACTTTGCTAGGGTGGAGATAACAAAAAGAGTTTACTCTAAATTAGTCAAAAGAGTTTACTCTAAATGAGTTTGTGGACTGCTGGTCTGTTTAGATATCTAAAGGACTTAAAGAGTCTATAAGAATTTGCTAGACTGCCATGTACTCAGTGTCCCACCATCTCTCGGTATGTTAGTAAGCGATGGGATAGGTCGATCGGATAGTAACCTAGAGTTTGGTAAAATAGTAAGGCCTACTGGAGGCTAGCGAAGTCGCCAGGTGGATTTTCAGTTGTTTTGAGGTATATGTGTATGGTCCACCACCAGTACTGACAAAAACCAATCTAAGGGAGTTTTTTGGGGTTTTTTTCTGAGTTTTATGTGCAGCCTAGTATGTAAGAGTGTTATAAACCTGATTCATCACTTTGCTAAGATGGTGAAACAGAAATTTTACTCTAAATGATTCTAAAGGTTGATGGTCTGAGTTTAGTGTTAAAGGACTAAAGAGTCTATAAGAGTTTGCTAGACTGTCATGTACTCAATAGGTCCCACCAGGATCGCCATTATGTTAGTGAGCGGTGGGATAAGTCAATCAAATAGTATTATTAAGGTCTCTTAAGGTCTAGGGAATCTAAGTTTGTTTAATACTCAGAGTCCCACCGTGATCTTCATTATGTTAGTGAGTGGTGGGATAAGTCAATCAAATAGTATTCTTAAGGTCACTTAAGGTCTATGGAATCTAATTTTGTTTAATACTCAGAGTACCACCGTGATCGCCATTATGTTAGGGTCCCGTGATTTGGCTGATTAGCAAGCCAAATGACAGTGTAACATCAAACCAAGCTTTGGAGCCTGAGGACCTAGCCTTCCTGGACTCAGAGAGGGCTCTCTCTATATGTGTAAGGGATATCTATGTGTTTGCTTATCGTGTTTTGATTTTAGGCTAGTTATGGAGTATGTTTTTTGGTTTTGGTTTTTTAAGTTGTGAGGCATGAAACTGATCAAAGATATAAAATAGATAACAAGATGTTAGATTAACTGGGCTATGGGGTCAAAAGGTCAAGAAAGATATTAGATGACGATACAAGGCTGTTGAAGGGCCGATTTGATTCAAGGTAGAAAGGATCTTTGGGCAAAATGGAGTAAATGGACATCAAGTTTGTGAACAACAAAGAGTTTCAAGCATCACTGGTTCAATAGATAACATAAACATGGTAGGGCAAACCATTAATCATGCAAAATGTAGCTATAAACTAATCAATACATAGAAACAAACATTCAAGCCATGCATAGAAGTATAAGACCCTCTAACTTTGGGAAATGGCTATCAGACTTTGGGGAAAACACATAAGATGGACTAACAACTCAAAACACTATGCCGGAATGCCTAAACACAATACTTCAAGTTATTGGGCACTTTTAACAACAATATTTTCATAGTTTTAGGCAAAGGGCTAGATCGGAACTAGGCCTCCTTGGTTAAACAAGATGATAATCTAATCAGTCAAAGAGATAGTTTCATGGATGGGACTATGGACAGTCATAGGTAAGCAGGGCACACCATACATCCTATTTAACATGCATAGAACTATGAATGAAACTAGCAACAATATGCTCAAGTTGTTAAAGAGCAGTTAAGAATTCTTTAATGCAACTAAGGAAGAAGAAAACATAAAATCTATGAAGATTCATGAAATTTGAGGTGCCTCCATGGGCATATCTCAAATTTTTTCTCTACTGATCTATAGCAAGCAAGAAACATGTATCATGAATGAAAACTAGAAGACAACAACAAAGCAAGAGACACTATACCATTCTACCATGTCATGGAATCCATCAACAATCCTTCATCATCCATCCAAGAACATTCAAGAGGCAATCCAAAAGCATAACACAAGTATTTTCTTCCAAAGCTCATATGACCATATATTACTTCTCTTCTCAAGTTCAGCCTTGTTTACAATGAGAGCCTTTGGAATATATAGGCTTAAGTGAGGAAAACCTCATGGTTCAACTTGCATCCTCATTGGCCTAATCAAAATATCTAAACTTGTCCTTGAGGCTTTGCAAAGCCCAAGGCACAAAAATATCTCATAAAATATCTAAAAAATGCTAAAAAAGGGAATTTAATTGACTTTGCATAATATTTCATGTGCAAAAATAGCTAAACGCACATTTGGAAAAAGTAGATTTTAGAGGTTCAAAAATTACAAAAATATTTCAATTTTACATCAGAAAAAGGTCCCCTGACTTTCCGGAAACATTTGGCAGCCTTCTGATGTCAAAACGAGGCTCCTGATAGCTCGTTGGAAAGCTCTGAGTGTCTAATTTCTGGCGCAACTAAAATTTCCCCAATCTGATGCCTAGAAGTCCTCCGAATCTGCACCTGTGTGTAAAAAGCCAGAAAATTACAGTCTGCTGATAGACCAGGCAGAGTGTCCAAAATGCGAGCCTTTTTCACCGTTTTGAGGGGGTGAATGATATCCAAATGCTTTGAAAATTGCTGAGGACATGCTCATGAAATTATGGCATTCAATGATACCATTCTCCTCCCTTAACGAAACCTTAAAATGAAACGGCGAATTTATGAGTTTTTGACCAAAAACCCAAAAATGCCAAAAAACCAAAAATTGTCAAAATGGGCTCAAAATTGGGGTGCATGACCCTCAAGGGTCCTTAGCAATGTGTTCTGAAGCTGAAGCCAAAATGTCAAGTGCTGATGTGCCTTTATTCTCTTTCCATGCCGGGCACTTCCCCTTTGCTTCCTTCAGTTTCTCTTGGGTGGCCTTTAGCTTGCGCCGGGCAAACTGATTTAGCTTTTGATAGTGTTGTGTCATCTTCCTTTGCAGCTCCAGGTCTCTGTTTTCCTTCTCAATCTTCATCTCCAAATGTTTATTGGCTCTTTCTAGCCATGCCTCCTTATTCATCACTGTCATGCTGCTGCTTTGTTTCAATTTCCTGCTCATTCTGTTGTTCAAGCTGTTGCCCTTCATCATAAGCCTGTTCAAACTATTTCCCTTATCATCAGTTTGTTGTTCTGCATCCTTTTCTTCATGTTCATGTCCTTCCTCAGACAAATATCTGTCTCAGCCTGTTGACTTACTGTAAGCAGCAATGGTCTCAAAAGTAGTATGAAAATGTCCTTTAACACACCACCCTCTGCCCCTTTCCAAAATAATGCCTTTCACTTGGTATGTTACTCAATAAGTAAAATCAAGGTCAAAAACACAGTAAATAAAAGTTAAACAGTCAAAGAGTTACTGTGATGGTGTAAGGTCATTTCCTTGAGTTTTGGTGTGAACAAGAACAACCCTGTAGTCAGTCAACAACAATCATTTCTCACAATCGGCACACTGATCTGTCTTTGCTCTTTTTATGACATACATCTACAAATGGTAGTGTCGGCTTTAAATACTGCAGCTTGTTTTAAGGTCAAAGAGGTGACAGTGGTTTTTTTTCTGTTTCTACCTTATAGAGATGACCTTTTAAACACAAATCCCCTGCTCTTTTCAAACCACTGTTTTTACCCTTTGTCTGCCACTTAACAAGTATATTTTAAGAACAAATACATAGTCAATAGAGATACATAGTCAAAGTGATATGTTCTGTGGAAGGACATCCAACTTTGGTTTTTGAGGTAGTAGGACACCCTTGTCCCTTTTCAGAAGAAGGCCAAACACAATCCTCTTAGTTTCAAAACCTTGCCTTTCTGTTGGTAGGCCACTCCATCAGTGGATTCAACACTCACAAATACAATTAATCACAAGGCACATACATTCAATAAAGATCACTGTTTATAGGACAAGGTGGAAGCTCTTGCAATGTTTGATGTGAGTTCAAAGACTTATAGAATTTTTAACCAATCAAGATTTTCCTTTAACCAAACATTGCTCCCTTTATACTCCATTGTTTCTCATATTAGTTTTGCCACAAACATGTTTGAATTGTAACAACAGCTTCATACTTTAAAGCTTTTTTTATGGACAGAATGGCAGCTTTGACTCTGTTTCTTCACCACAAGGAGGAATTTTTTAAAATAAAAGAGCATTCATATAATGACCATTGTAGGTGAAAGTAGGCTCACTGCTTTGTTTTTTAAACTCTATGTTTCTCCTTTCAAACAATGCCTTCACCTTTTGATATTGTTTGAGGGCAATTGGTATGGTCTTTTGGTGGCCATAAAAATCCACCAGTTTTTCTATGTCCACCTTGAGCACACATAAACCACATCAAATCTTCGGGTTCTAAAAAAGACACCTCTCCCTTAAAAAACTCAACACTGTAATTAAGACTATGAATTTCATCTCTTTTCCCAAAACTTAACAGTTTGAAAAGAGCATGGATGGCACATAAAATACCTTTGAAAAACGATGACAAGCCTCGTTTGAAGTTTGGAGCAGCATTCACAGTGTTGTGGAGGCATTGGATTGTGTAAAATGTGTGCGGCACGTTTGTTAATGAAAGTGCCACGCTGTCGGGTCATCGTTGGGCCAATGGTAACCGCGTGCACAGGAGTGTCGCGCGCCACTACAGGAGTGCCGTGCGCGCTTGTTGCGTAGTGTAAAAATCATGCCCAGGAGCGCCGCGCACTCCTACAGGAGTATCGCGCGGTCTAAAAAACCTGAAACTCTGCAAAAACTTCTGCAAATCGATCTGAAACTTGCCTTTCAACGCCTAGAGACTGTAATTGCTGGTTGGCGAAGTTTGAAAACAAGTTTACATTTGACTTATTCCTTTGAACAGAGGAAACCCAACGGTCACTTTGCCCTTCTTTTTTTTTTAAAATGAAATCGAACCTTTGATTGGTCTTTGCAAAGGTTTTCCAAGCTTTTTTCCCTTTTCAATAATACCTTTGGTGCATCGTGAAACTTGGGTTTCGAGATGATGTTGGCAGTGGTGTTTTGTGCCTTTTAAACAGTTTTCATATGGACATCCTTTTTATAACAAACCAACCTATTTTGGAAATGTTAAAACTGTTTTGACTTATGCATTATAGTTTGAAAAGGTGACTTTTGCTACCACTGCCTCCTTTGATGATTACTTAGCACCGAGCTCCAATCCTGGATTCATACCTTAATAACATATAAGCTATCCTCTGCCATTTGTCAACACTGTTGGTGATCACTTTAATGTAGAAAATACATTTAAGGTATGAGGAAAATTATTTGACACTACTTTGTCCTTTGAAATGATGAGGCTTATCCTTTAACTTGTTTTGACAACTTCTGTCTCCAATTGCTTCATCAACTCTTTTCCCTAACTGTAGGTGTCTAAAATTGCTGCATTTATTCAGACTTCGCCAATCTTATATTGATTAAGAAAGGCGCTTTTTCCAATACACTGTCTCTGCTTAGAACATATTACTATGATATCTCTTTCCCTTGAATAATGAAGACCTGTATTTGTTTCAAGCTTCCCAAAACTAACAGTATGTCAAATGACCCCCTTTTGGACATTTAAACAATCTTTTCAGTGATGATGTCTCTTGATAATAAAATACCAGATTGCCTTTGCCAGCTGTGATAAACAGTTTTAAAAAGACACCTGTCTATGATTGGAGTTACTTTCATTAATGACATGCCTCCCCAAGGGTTTAAAACTCAGATCATAACCTTTTTATACCATTTTGTTGAGGAGACAAACATATGAGGTGTAGAATGACTGCTGTAATATTTCATAGGTACCAAGGCTTTTATCAGTCATTTTCTTTTCAATGGAGCTCTCAAATAACCAACCCTACTGCATCTGAAGGATACATTTGTCTTTGTGGTGGAGTGTGGATCACAACACCTGAACTTGCACTGGCACTTTGAATGATATCAAGATGTCTCATGTCTGGGGCTGTGTACTACTTGCCTGCTTTTTCTCTATGTTTATCCAGAAACCATGGACTGTATTCCACAACTCAACAGAAATATGAGAGTACACAGAGGTCCTTTTTACTGAAGTATCTTCATGCTCAGCACTGATTTGGGCCATTCATACTAGCACCCCTGCAGAGATGTTTTGTTACTATATATTTGATCAATGGAGTCTCTTTCTGTTGCGCCATGATGATGATGCTTGTAACTTCAATTTATCTTCTTTCTTAGGACACAAGACCAAAAAATCTGTTTTCTTTTGTCTTGCACATTTCAGATCTTAGCCCTGTTTTGATCATCATTTTCCCTCAGAAACCTTGAGTCACTGTGTCACTGTCTAGTAGAAAACAAACCTGTGCTTATAGTAAGTTTTGCAATTCTTCAAGTCAACATTGGCCATCGCCCTCTGCTTGTGGATGAAGGAGGTGCCTTAACCCTCTGCTTATAGATGAAGGAGGTTTTTTGGCCATGACAAATAACAAGTTTTTTTGACAGCGTTGTCTTTCTTTTACTGTGCTATCATGCTGAATGAAGCTGTAAGAGTTTGATAAGTAACTCCTTACCCTGCAGATGTATCTCAGGCTCATGTTTACATTGAGAAGTAGTTGTTATTCTAAATGTGGATTCAAGAATTTTCTCCTGAGATGATGACATGTTTCCTATCTTTGTAAAATCCATAAAACACTGTAAAACACCTAAAATCAGCTTGAGACTGTGGTCTATGCAGTGCTGAGACTTAGGGGTGTGTAAGTGGCGCGACTTAGAGCTATGAATAATTTCATTAGAAGAGTGGGAGGTCTGTCATGATTGGTCTGTAGCAAATGGAGGTTTTTGGCCTTTTGATGGTTGCCAAGGGTAAAAATGCCTTAAAGCGCCACTTCCTAACTTAGGGGAGGTTTTTAGACAAATTTGGATTGTCTTTTTAGAGCTGATGGGCAGACTAGTAGGGCTAAAGCTAGATAGGATAGTGATAATGAGGTTTTCACCTTGACATGGGTAGGCTGAAAAGTAGGAAGGCGAAAAAAAGTTTTATGAGGGTTTTCTAGATGACAAATTGACATATGGAGATCAACTTCTAGAAAACTCAGCTATGGATTTAGTCATCACCAACAAATGAAAAATACTGACGACTAACATCCTGCACTGTTGGGATTTGACTAGGGTTACAACATGGATGTTATAATCAACCTGAATAAGAGGCAAATGATCTTTGAAAATAATGGTACTCGATTTTTTGTGCCATTAGATCCTTCTGAAGGTGCGCGCTATATTGAGCATGTCCAACATGAGTATGGGGATGCTGAGATTTATCAGATATATAAGCTTACTACACATGATGAAGACTTGATCAATCCATCCATGGATTGTATAATTTGTTGGGAGCACGATATTTCATGTGTTTCAGGTTCCAAATAAGAGATGGAGCATTGGCAGAATCGGTTGCATGAAGTAACCACTAAGCGTTGTAACAGGGTTACCAAATCTTTGCGTTATGTCATATGGGAAGTGCATGACTTACATTTTTATGATGGCATGGGGAATTTTGTCTTGTTTCTAGAAGAATCTGAGAAAAGGGTTCCTAAGGACTAGAGATATGAAGCTTTGGACTTTGCATTGAGTTCTACTCTAGCCCAATGGTGGGGAACGCATAGGGAAATTTTAGGAGGATGGAAGGAGTTTAGCAAGTTGATAAGGCTAAGATTTGGTCAGGTTGACATGAGTATCACAAAGAAGTATGATGGTCAGAATGATCCTTACAAGCACTTGACCCCATGGACTAAATATTGGAGCCTCGAACCTCAACCAGAATGGGTGCACGTGTTCTTTCATTCCTTGGATACGATACCTTAGCAATGGTATCTTGAAACATAGTTGCACCATGACACCATGGATTGGGATGAGATGATAGATCGATTCTTGTTAAATTATAGCTTTGATGATGGATGGGAGTGTATTAACAAGGCCCTTCAAGACGTTAAGGCATGGGTATTCTAAATTATCAAGGAGCCAAGGATGTTGGTACATCCTGATTGGATAGACCCGACCAACAAGTTTCTGTTAGGGGAGGAGATCTGTGGGTACCAATATGAATAGACGCAGAAGGATTCTGATGAAGGGGGGCTTCATCACAGTCATAGTGTTAGGTCCCTGTAATTTTTTAGATTGGCAAGGGAAAATGTACAAGGGTAACATAAAACCAGTCTTTGGAGTCCTAGGACATAGCCTTCCTACACTCAGAGAGGGCTCTCTCTATTTTTGTGTAAAGGATGTAACTTGATAGCTTTTGGTATTTTGATTTTAGGTTAGTTATTAGGTTTAGGGTTTTTTTGTTTGTTTTGATTGGTTGGGGTAGGTTTTCAAGAAAAACAGATAGAGTGGGAGAGGTTTATACCATTGTGCTATGGAGTCTGCAATAGGTATAGAAAGGTACAAAAATAGGTCAAGGATTCTTCGGAGGGCAAGTTAATAGGGTTGAATGGATCTTCAAAGCTTAGGTGGGTGAAGTGAACATTAAATTATGAACAAAGTATGGAAAAGGGAAATTGAGAATCCTTTGTCAAATAATTTAACAAGAAAGGCCTCTAAGAATACTATGCATGAAGACAAAACCAAAGACAAGACATACCATATTTCTTTGACCTAACCCTAGCAAGAAAACATCAAGGCAACTATCCAGTAAACCCTAGAGAGCAAGGAAATCCTAACCTCTCCAACTAATCTACCTTCAGAAAAAGAAAACATACAAGATGAAATATAGCATAGATCAAAGAAGAGGGAACTCCTAAACATCATTGATCAGAGAAATAAAGACCTCCAAGGAAACCTTTCAAGAATGGACAAAGGGCATGATCAAAACATAAACCTCTTTGGCTAAACCTGATCAGTGATACTTCAAAGAAAGATCTTAAGAACAATGTTTAAGTAACATCAAACAAGAAGGGCTAACCATAAAGAATATTTCATATCTACTGTCTTGAATCATTCATAAGATAAAAAATAATAAGTGAGTCTAGAGAGCAACTAATAATTCTCTAAACTGACCTAGCAGAGGAAAACATGAAAGCAAGAGAAGCAGACAGACTTAATGAACTTTTGACAGCAAAGCTTAAGCTAAAAATTCTATTCTAATGCAAGGGAAGGATGAAAAAATATGTAAAACATAAGAGAATGAAAACAAAATGAGAAAACATCACCATTAGCCATGTTCATGAATCCTACAAAGTTCTTGGCTCCATTGTCATTCAGTCCAAAAATATTACAAGGCTCTAAGGCCAAAGACTCTTTACAAATTAGAGCCTATGCTCAGTTCAACAAGTGAAAACCAACCAACAGCCAACATTAACAATGAGGCCTCAATTCTCTATTTAACTAGAAAATGAGGTTGAAACCCTAAGAGGCTTCTAGAAACCATAAATACACCATAAATGTCATTTATGTCCAAAAAGGCCATGCAAGGCCCAAGGCGCATAATATCTAAGCTAATAAATGAAAGATAAATTAAACATAAATCCTCAACCAATTCTGGAGTGATTTTCCCAAAAAATATCAAAAATGTCTTTCAGTGTGTTTTGTTGACTTTTTTGCAAGGTGGCAGCTTCAGAGGTTTGAAGGCGTAGTGCCTGCACAGGAAAACTATGTCTTCTTGCAGCCAAGTTTTGAAGGCCTTCCCGATGTCGTAATTGGTTCTGTGATGGCTTGTTGGAAATCTTATTGAGTATACTTTCAAAAATGGCCCTTGGTTTTCTTATTGGGCTCCATTAACCTATTCAAAAATAAAATCTCCCAAGGCTTCTGAAGGCACAGCCCTAGCCCTGAAAACATGGCAAAAAGGTGAAAATTGGTATGTTTTTGGGCCTTTTGAGGGACCAAAACTGCTCCAAATGCTCTGAAAGTTGGTGTGCATGATGTCCTTGGGATGATGAATCCAAAAATGTAAACTTTACCTCCATTGGATGCCTGTAGCAAAAGCTTAGCGCGAAGGGTGCTGCGCTTTCGGCCATTAAAAACAGTCAAAACTCAAATTTTTACAAAAATTTCCCAAAACTTGGATTTGTCTTTCTCATTAAGCTTGTGATGCTTTGTAGGAGATGGATTAGCCAAAGTCACCAAGTTTTGTTCCTCTTTTTCCTTATTTTCCTTATTGTCACTGATGTTTGCCTTAATTTTTTCTGTCTCACTGATATCTCTGTTGTTATTATCTTCCTTTTTGTACTCACCTTATCCACTGACTAGTGCCTTATCAATATTTGTTCCACTGTCCTTTGTTTCCATGTTTTCTGCCTCATTTACACTCTCCATGCGGACCTCATTGCTCTTTCCTTTATTGTCTTCATCTGTGCCATGAGCCACAATGCTCCTTTGACCTACTGTCATTATGATTTCTTCTTCATTTACCTTTGTACTAGCATCTTTACTATATTTTGCATTGTTGTTTGCCTAATCACACTCTGTCTCATTGATATATGCCTCTTCATTTCACTGATGTCAAACTGATAGGAAATAGGGCATGTGATGTCACTCTATTTTGAAAAAAACCCTAGGACTTGCACAAAAAACCCCTTGATTGTGCTTAGAAGACCCTTGGTTGTGATTTGCAGGCAATCAGAGGTGACATATTTTTGGCCACTACCGCTTTGTATATGACTGAAATGATAAATTTGACCTTCTTGTTGCTTCGTGAAGCATGACCTTTGACAATCATAGGGAGGGATTTTACCTTCTGTGGCCACTTCTGATTTTGTAGGTGCCATAAATGATAATTTAAACCTTGCTCACTGATACTCTTTACTTCTTTTCTCTGCAAGTTTTGCTTCATGATTGCCTTTGTATGCCATCTTCAGGTGTTTTTCTGCATTTGATCACTGCTTGGTACAGTGCTGGACTATCATCTCAAAACCCTAGTTCTCCTACAAGAACAAGTTGTTTCCCTGTCTTCACTTGCAGCTTATGATCTGATAAGACAAAATTCTTTGGAAACTTTCTAGCAAAGGAAAAGTAGTGCCTTAAACACCTCATGATGATCTTCAACCATGTAAAACCCTAATTGACCTAGTGGGGGTTCTTTGACCTGCTCTTTGACTGAAAAATTAGCTTGGAGGTTTCAAATGTAAAAACGGAGTTTTTGGCAAATTGATGCACTGAAGATCCAAATCCAATGTACTTGATTTATCTAAAGAGCCTACAAATATAGTTTTGAGACCATCAATGCTTGAGGAATTTAGGGATCATAGGAATGAGTGATGCTATAGGTAACCCTAGATGTAAACATGGAGTTATGGGTAAGGGAAAATAGAGTAGTGAGTTCATAGGAAGAAAATGAATGAAGATGAGTGTTATAAGCCTATAAGGAGTCTTTTAGGAGTGGCAGGTTCACCATGGAATGAAAAAATAATAGAATAGTAAAAAATTTGGTTTAAGTATAATGAAGGTAGTGAGATTTCTAGAACTCACAATATTCAGGAATCTTGTGTTTAGAAATATAGAACCAATATTTAGTCATCTATGGAGAGTGAAAATTACTGATGACTAATAGTGTCTCCACTTGGGGAGGGCATCTCCTTTTTAGGAGGTGTCCAGAACCTTAGAGTTCCGATCTCTGAGTTTTGAAGATTAGTGCCTTACTTGCACTTGGCAGATCTCTTTCCTTCATTTTTTGACGTTCCCTTGAAGCTATGATCTCAGAAATCTGAAAAGACATGATTGCTTCAACATTAGTCATACCTACCCATCATATTTTGCCTAAAAATTTTTCTTCACTTGGGTGCACTTGGACTGTCAAACCCTTGACATTATTTTATTTTTGAAAGCATAAAAAACTATCTACTTCTACCCTTATCACTTCCAAGGGTTCAGATTAGGCTAATGAACTCTCTTATTTTATACCTAGTCTATTCATTTGTCAAGATTAAGTTGTTTGAAAAAATCTATTCTCTAATCTACTGACATGAAATTGAAAACATGATTTAAACTAGGATTAAGAAATCTAATTTACCGTGGGCTGTGGCATTGGGACAAGCTGCACATAGACATTATTTTTTACAATAAAAAATTAGAAAACATAAGGGCTGAGATTTAGAAATTTTCAGGCATCCCTCTCATTCCTTTTTGGTTCTGATTTGTGCTTTGGGAACCAACATTTTTTCCTAATCTAACCTATCAATAGAAATTTAAAACAAGTTCAGTCATGATTAGGCTAGATGATAGAACAAGACTTTCCATTTTAACAAGTAGTGTCATTTAAGCTTGCACACTTTTAGTAATACTCTTTTTTGGCATGGGGATGTACCTTTTCTTTTCATCTACCCTATTTTTCATCTTTTCTTTGTTTTTGTGTTTTCAATATTAGTATTCTAAAACTAAAAACTAGAAACATGCTCATAGTGCTGAGCTTGTTTGCATGCCTGTCTATCCTAATCTAATCTATACATTATATACATTCATCTGGTGAACTCTCTTTTCCAATACAACCAATCAAGCAGATGATTCCATGAGGGATCTTGGTTCAGCTCTTTTTGTGTTTTGAAAAAATCGAAAGGCCACTCCCACCTCACTTGTGTTTGAATAGTAGGGTCTAAAATTTTCTTTAAACCTTGCATCAAACTGTTCTTGACATATTTTACTCCCTCTTCAATTGTATCTAAGAAAATATCAAAGGAATCTACTCTAAGATCTGAAGAGGAGGGACCCACCATCCATTTGTTTAACTGGACCTAAGGTGGGATGCAAGAGAGAAAAATCCAACTACCGCTCCTACCTATCCAGCACCTAATAGAATAACTCCATGCATCCATGGCCTAATTCACGAGTTTACCATTACCAGCCAATGGGAGGCAAGAAAGCCTCTTTACTGAAGGAAGGAACACTACCATACCCCATCAGGTTACTGTTCTATAAGCTAAACAACCTCGTATCCATAAGGCGAATTTACACAAGCTCCCACAGAAGGAAGCCAGTTACCTAGCCCATCTACAACCAAGGGACCCATACTTCATTAACCAGGTTTATATTACAAACCTTAGGGATGCTTGATAAGGATCATGGGCATGAGGCATTATAATGAGGGATTATGGGGATGAGGCATTACACACTTGCCTTTCTTTTTTTTACTTTTCGTTAGGCATAGGGATTATGGGCATGGGACATGCTTGATAAGGAATGATTAATTAGGACTAGTCATTAGTACTAGGACTGGATTTATTACGGATATTTTTAGGAAGATATAGCGGAGCATTACAGAGATTGTTAGGAAGATGCTGAATGCATTAGTTATTAACCACCAAAGTCGGGTGAGCCTGCCGAACTCTCGACTAAAGGAGAGGCCCAGTAGGACCCGTTAGGGGGCTCACTATTCATATGGTGAGGGTGAGCCTTCCGAACTCTCGACTAAAGGCCGCCATCGACTCACTATTCATAGGCTACCTGGTTCTTTATCAGGGGGAATTACAATCACAACTTACTTAGGGATAAAAAAAGATTGATAAGGCTTTGGAGCAATAGATTCATCTGGGAGACCAACTTGGTTGGTCTCATAAACCACATTGGGAGCAGCAGGGGAAGGGAAATAATACCTAGCTTAGAGGATTTGGGAAATAAGCTTGATCCAGGACTGCTTCTTTCTCCACTTGATTGAACTTGGGATTATTTTGGGAAAGAAATTCCACCTCTTCCTCATGATCATCTACACTGTCAGACTCATCATATATTGCAATGTCGTCCTCTAACAAACCTAATGTGCTTTGATAGAGTGGGTTGAATTCTGTGTGAAGGTCGTCACATTGATGAGAAGGAGCACTCTTTGACAATAAATCTTCCTGATAAGGTAGTGCAACAACTCTCATGTGATTATCAATTTCTAGGCCTTCATCTACAATTTGTAATTCAATGGAACTTGGTGGCCACAAATCTGGAGCTAAGGAGGATTCCATTTCCCAAATTATTTCCTCAACCATTTCAGGAAAAGGCTTCTCATTGACAACTTGCTCAAGAATTGCATCATCCTCCTCAATCTCAACATCAAAACTGAAAGACTGTTGATTTCCAATTACATGAAAGTTATTTCTGATGGACTGAAATGAAGTAAAGCAAAGAGTCAGAGATCCCTCACTTACTTCTAAACTTTCAAGGCTTTCCTAATCAGTGTCATAGATGGTATGTATTGGCTGACTATTGTTTCCAAGTTGATGAAATAGATCTTCCTCCCACAAACCAACTGTTGATGGCTCTGTAAGGTTAGCTTTTGTTCGGATAACATCATCATCAGATTGATCAAACTTTGGAAAATCATCAATATAAATAATGTCAACAATCAAACATATTGGATTATCATTTTGTTCTTCTTTGAATTTCTCTACAAGTTCACTTTCTGACTTATGGTAGACTGGATTAGCAGGAGAATGAACATAAATGTTTTGTTCACATGAAGGTTTAGAGGCTAGCTGCATGTTTAGTATCTGATTTATTTCCTCTTCAGTCAAAAGAGGAGGAATTCTTCTCTTTGTTTGGATAGAAGTACATCAGTTCTCTTTCTCTGGTGAAGGCTGATTTTGAGATTGAATGTTTTCTTGAGCCTCACCCAGAAGAGATGGTGAATCATAACTTATGCCTTCAGAGAGATCCTGTGGGTTTTCTTCTATTTCTTGATTGGTTTGTAGGTTTTAACTCTGAACAGAAACTATATACTCACGAATCTTATAATAGAAAATAAACAATAGCGAGAGCATAAAACATAAAACAAATAAACACAGAGATTTTCCCCTGGATCCCAAATTGGGACGACCAGCTTGATTTTTCATTATGTTCCTTTTAGTGTTACAACACATATACATGATGAAGCATACATAAACCCCAATTCATTAACCCTGGATTAGAACATAACCGTAGTTCCCTTGACCGGATCTACAAAAATACCAGGGGCTGAAAACCATCGTACCCCAATACCATGTGTAAAACCATGCACAAAACCATGGACGCGGACTACCCACTGGAAATTAACGACCAAAAATTTTCGTCGGGGTGCTGCTTCGGACCCCAAAAATGGGGGCTACCGCCCCCCCTATGACCCCCCTCTTACCCCCCCACGTGTGCTTAGACATGGAAAGAATATAAAACATACCCAACATTCTCCCACTTGTTTTTTCTTTCCACAGGGGGCCACATCAGAGCTTAGTCATTGGCCCAATTCTTCAACACCCATTGTTTCTGTAGACCAAGAGAACTTCTGAGTGCTCACAGAATCTGTCAATGCATCTGCAACATTCTTCAAAGTGTCCAGCTTTACCAGCAACACCCTTTTAGCCTCAGCCATATCTCTAACAAAGTGATATTGAACATCAATGTGATTTGTCTTTGAATGATAAGTAGGGTTCTTAGCCAAGAAAATTGCACTTTGGCTATCACAGTCTATCCTTATAGCTTGCTGTACCAACCCCATACTTGAACACAATCTCTGCAACCAAACTACTTCCTTTCTTGCATGAGTGGCTGCTATGTATTCTGCCTCTATAGTTGAAGGATCCACTAAAGACTGTCTTTTACTCATCCAACTGACTGTGCCTCCAAATAGGCTAAACACATACCCACTTGTAGATATTCTTTGGTCCAGATCTCTAGCCCAGTCTGCATCAACAAAACCACGAATGTCCAACATTCTTTCCAATCCTGGTCTTACCTGGTAGCACAAGCCATAATCACTAGTGCCACGTAAATATCTGAAAACTCGCTTCACTGTTTTCCAATGCTCCTTCCATGGGTTTGACATAAAATTGCTCAATACTCCCACTGCATGTGCAATGTCTAGTCTAGTACAGACCATTGCATACATCAGGCTACCCACTGCACTTGCATATGGAACATAGGACATATCCTCCTCTTCTTCTTATGTCTTGGGACACTGTTCAGCAGACATCTTTACACCTACAGGAATAGGAACATTCACTGGTTTACTATCCCGCATATTGAACCTCTGCAATATAGTCTCGACATACTTCCTCTAGTTTAACTAGAGCTTCCTCTTTGCCCAATCTCTCTTAATTTCCATGCCCAAAATATAGTTTGCAGCACCAAGATCCTTCATGTCGAATTTGGAGAACAGCTGGGTCTTTAAATCTTGGATAATTTCTTTGTCATTTCCAATCAACAACATATCATCCACATACAAGACCAAATAAATAACACGGTCACCAATTAATTTAAAATAAACACAGTGATCCTCCTTGCTTCTGGTGAAGCCAAGTCCCCGTGTATAGGTATCAAATTTCTGATACCACATCCTTGGTGACTATTTTAACCCATATAGAGCCTTCTTCAACCTGCATACCAGTTCTTTCTTACCCTTCACCATAAAGCCTTCAGGTTGCTTCATGTAGATCTCCTCTTCTAGATCCCCGTGAAGAAAATTTTTCTTCACATCCATCTGTTCTATCTCAAAATAAAATGCTGCAGCAATAGATAAAAGTAATCTAATAGAAGTAACCTTGGCAACAGGAGAAAAAATATCACCAAAATAAATTATCAGCACCTGGGAATAACCTTTTGCTACCAACTGAGCTTTGTATTTCTCTACCTTTCCTTCTACATTCATCTTCTTCTTAAACACCCATTTTCTCCCGATGGGCTTCCTTCCCATCGGAAACTCCACCAAATCCCATGCCTCATTTTTGTGCAAGGATGCCATCTCATCAACCATGGCCTCCTTCCAGAGTTTTGCATCCTCTTAATCTATTGCCTCCCTTACAGTTCTGAGATCATCATCAGTTATAGTTAAGGCAAAACCTAAACAGAAAGCAGATGGACTGTACCTTTCTAGTTGTCTTCTTTCCCGAACTGATCTTCTCAAAGCTAGAGTTTGTGGCTCTTCCTCTTCTGAATATTCTTCTGCTATAGAGTCTAATTCATCCTCCTTTAGCTCAAACTATATCTTCTCAGGTTCCTTTGGTAGGAATTCATGTGTAACAACATCTTTCACCTCTCTAAACACCACATCTCGACTGTACACAACCTTCCTTGTTTCTGGGTTCTAAAGCTTGTAACCCTTTAAACCATCCTTATACCCAATAAAGATGCACCTTTCAGATTTATTATCCAACTTGGTCCTTTTCTCCTTTGGAACATGTACATATACATCACATCCAAATACCCTTAGATGTGAAATAGAGGGTTTCTTACCATTCCATACCTCATGTGGGGTCTTATCCTCCAACGCTGATGAAGGTGATCTGTTAACTAAGTAACATGCAGTCTCCACTGCCTCTGCCCAGAATTCTTGTCCTAACCCGGTACCATTGAGCATGCTTCTTGCCTTTTCCATCAGTGTTCTGTTCATTCTTTCTGCAACTCCATTTTGCTGAGGTGTGTATGGAGTAGTCTTCTGCCGTGCTATACCACACTTCTTACAGAACTCTTCAAATTCCTTCTTGCAGAACTCCCCACCATTATCTGTCCTCAATGCCTTTATCTTCTTCTCTGTATGGTTTTCCACCAGAGCCTTAAATTCTTTAAATTTGTCAAAGACTTCAGATTTCTTCCTCAAGAAATATATCCATGTGTTCCTTGAGAAGTCATCTATGAATGAAACATAGTACACAGACTTTCCCAGTGATGGAACTGACACAGGTCCAAAGACATCCTTTGTGCTGGATTCCCTAATGTCTTGTTGGCCGATTGGCACAGGAAGGAAGAAACTCACACGGATTCACTTCCCACATATACACAATGTTCACAGAAATAAAAATCCAGAGAGAAATTAGACATACCTTCTACCATACCATTTCTATGCAGTATCCGAAGGCCCTTCTCTCCAATATGTCCAAGCCTTTAATGCCATAACATGGTATTTTCTCCAGAGATAGCTAGGCTTTCCGCTCCACTTTCAGGAGCCATAGAATTTTTACACCCATCAATAACAATGCTACCTTGTAGCTTGTACAGAGTTCCAGCCCGAACTCCCCACATTAATACCAGTGCTCCCCGAACCATCTTGCAGGCATCTTTGTCAAACACTGTTTTTACACCAACATCATCCATCTTGCTTACAGAAATAAAATTTTTGGCCAATGTAGGAATATGTAGAACACCAGGAAGTGTTCTAATCCTTCCACCTTGTAGCTTCAGCTTGACATTTCCACGTCCGACGATTCTGGCCTTCCTATCATCCCCTAGGAAGACATCACCATCATATTTCTCATACTCGCAGAACCACTCCCTATGGGGAGTGAAGTGAAAGGATGCACCTGAGTCAATCAACCATGAATCATGATCTACATGTGTATTTTAAGAAGAAGCCAAATACACATCCCCACCTTCATCCGAGGTGGTTTTTTCCTCTGTAGAAGGAGCATCATCAGATCCCTTTCCTTTCTCAGGAGCTTTAGATCTGCAGTCCTTTTTTAGTGCCCTTCCTTTCCGCATTTCCAGCACACCTTTATAAACTTTCCAGGATATTTATATCTCCCTCTAGATTTAGATCTCCCACTCGAAACCTTATTCTTGTTTCTGTTCTGGGACCTTCCTCGTACAAATAAGGCATCTCCATTCTGACCCTCTATATTTCTCTGTATCATTTCCTCCGACAGCAAGGCTAAGACAATGTCATCAAAATTCAAGGTAGTTGTATTGCTACCTATTGCAATAACCAGACTGTCCCATGAATCTGGTAGAGAACACAAAAAACGGATGCACTTATCTTCATCTGGTATTTTAATATCAACAGATGACAGCTGACTTACCACAGTATTGAAGGCGTTCAGATGCTCTATCACCGAGTCTCCATCCTTCATCCTCAGGTTATACAGCTTTTTCTGTAGGAACAATTTATTCACCAGAGACTTAGATTGGTACAAAGTCCCTAGATTTTCCCACAAGGTCTTCACCGTAGCTTCCCCAGATACATTCAACAATACTGAATCTGAGACACACAACCGTATTGTTCTCTTAGCCTTTCGATCCAGTTTCTTCCAGTCTTCATTTGACATTGCCATTATTTTAGTACCTGGATCTACCGCAATCCACTGATCTTTATCCACCAGCAGATCCTCCATCTTGAGCTTCCATAACTCAAAAATATTACCATTAAATTTCTCGATCTCTATCTTCCCGCTGCTTTCCATCTTCTTTCACCGTAAGAATAAATCCTATATATATCCCACTGAACAGGGTCTACCTCAGGCTCTCGAAAAAAACCCTCAGCAGCAAAGACGTCCCCTTGAAGCCAAAAAAAATCTAATACCAAATGTAGGTTTTAACCCTGAACAGAAATTATCTACTCACGAATATTATAACAGAAAATAAACAATAGCGAGAGAATAAAACATAAAACAGATAAACACAAAGATTTTCCCCTGGATCCCAAATCGGGACGACCAACTTGATTTTTCATTATGTTCCTTGTAATGTTACAACACATATATATACATGCCAAAGCATACATAAACCCCAATCCATTAACCCTAGATTAGAACATAACTATAGTTCCCTTGACCGGATCTACAAAAATAACAGGGGCTGAAAACCATCGTACCCCAATACCATGTGAAAAACCATGCACAAAACCATGGACGCAGACTACCCACCATTGTGGGAAGAATATAACACATACCAAACATGGTTTCTTCCTCAACTAAATCCTCTAGGCTGTCATGATAGTTATCTTGAGAATGAAAATCATGGACTGCTGCTAAGAGATCTTCAGGATGCAAATTTCCTAAATCTTCATAATTATATATAAGGTATTGTACGATATCCTGAGATTGATCACAACAATTTTCAGCTAATGATAAATATGGGGAATTTTGTTTATAATGCTCATAAAATGCCTTGTGGATATCCTTTAAGGATAACAAGCTACCAGGTTTTAGACTCTCATACCATTCCCTTGACTTCCCTTCTAATGTTAGCATGAACATCTTCATAAGGTAGTCCTCATGCCATTCAACTTTTAACCCCCATACATGGATATGAAACTTGATGAGGTGTAACAAAGGGGCATGATACTTTTCATCTTGAAAGGTAGGGAGGTTTTTGTCCCAATTTATTTGAGGCAATTTATGTGGGAATCCCGGTATGTGATCTATGTTCATTGGAGAATATCTCCTTTGTATCCTTGGATCCATGTTTATAAATAAAAAAGGGTCACTGAATATTTGCAACTAGTCTAGAGTTGTTCTACCAGTGGAGTCACCAGGTGGATGATTTTAGCTTTGTTGTCCACCATCAGCATTATTGGGATTGCTTAATGCATTCCTAGGGGATTCTATGAGAACTAGTGGGGTCAACAGGGCTACTGAAGGCCAGTGGAGTCACCAGGTGGATGATGTTTACTGTTTAAGGATGTATTTTTTGTCCACCATCAACAACTAAAGGCCAATATAAGGATGTTTGTGAGTTTTCTAAGGTCCTAATGTATACTTAGATTATGACTGACTCAGAAGGTCCCACTGTGATCGTCATTATGTTAGGTCCTTGTAATTTGTCAGATTAGCAACGAAAAATGTACAAGGGTAACATCAAACTAGTATTTGTGTAAAGGATGTAACTTGATAGCTTTTGGGGTTTTGATTTTAGGCTAGTTATTAGGTTTAGGGTTTGTTTGTTTGTTTTGATTGGTTGGGGTAGGTTGTCAAGAAAAACAAATAGAGTAGGAGAGGTTTAGACCATTGGGATAAGGAGTCTGCAATAGGTCTAGAAAGGTACAACAATAGGTCAAGGATGCTTCAAAGGGCAAGTTAACATGGCTGAATGGATCTTCAAAGCTTAGGTGGGTGAAGTGAACATTAAATTGTGAAAAAAGTAGGGCAAAGGGAAATTAAGAATCCTTTGTCAAATAATTTAACAAGAAAGGCCTCTAAAAATACTATGCATGAAGACAAAACCAAATACAGGACATACCATATTTCTTTGACCTAACCCTAGAAAGAAAACATCAAGGCAACAATCCAGTAAACCCTAGAGAGAAGGGAACTCCTAACCTCTCCAGCTGTCTACCTTCAGAAAAAGAAAATAGAAAATATGACATATAGCATAGATAAAAGAAGAGGGAACTCCTGAACATCATTGATTAGAGCTATAAAGACCTCCAGGGAAACCTTACAAGAATGGACAAAGGGCATGATCAAAACATAAACCTCTTTGGCTAAACCTAATCAGTGATACTTCAAAGAAAGATCTTAAGAACAATGTTTAAGTAACATCAAACAAGCAGGGCTAACCATAAAACATCTTTGATATATACTGTATTGAAACATTCATAAGATAAACAAGCATAAGTGGGTCTAGAGAGAAACTAAGAATTCTCTAAACTAACCTAGTAGAGGAAAACGTGAAAGAAAGAGTAGAAGACAGACTTAATGAACTTTTGATAGAAAAACTTAAGCTAAAAAATATTTTCTAATGCAAGGGAAGGATGAAACAATATGTAAAACATAAGAGAATGAAAACAAAATGAGAAAACATCACCATTAGCCATTTTCATGAATCCTGCAAAGTGCTTGGCTCTATTGTCATTCAGTCCAAAAATATTATAAGGCTCCAAGGCCAAAGACTCTTTATAACTCAGAGCCTATGCTCAGTTAAAAAAGTGAAAACCAACCAAAAACCAAAATTTACAATGAGATCTCAATGATCTATTTAACCATCAAATGAGGAGGTAGAAACCCTAAGAGGCTTCTAGAAACCATAAATACACCATAAATGTTATTTATGTCCAAAGAGGCCATGCAAGGCCCAAGGCACATAATATCTAAGCTAATAAATGAAAGATAAATTAAACATAACTCCTCAACCAATTCTGGAGTGATTTTCCCAAAAAATCTCGAAAATATCTTTCAGTGTGTTTTGTTGAACTTTTTACAAGGTGGCAGATTCAGAGGTCTGAAGGCGCAGCCCCTGCATAGGAAAATTGGGTCTTCTTGCAGCCAAGTTTTTAAGGCCTTCTCGATGTTGGATTTGGCTCCATGATGGCTCGTTGGAAAGCCTGTTGAGTCTAATTTCAAAAAATTCCCTTGGTGTTCTGATTGGGCTCCATTAACCTATTCAAAGGAAAATATCCCAAGGCTGCTAAAGGCATAATGCCAACCCTAAAAACATGGCAGAAAGGTGAAAATTGGCATGTTTTTGGGCCTTTTGAGGGACCAAAACTGCTCCAAATGCTCTGAAATTTTGTGTGCATGATGTCCTTGGGCTGATGAATCCAAAATCGTAAAGGTTACCTCCATTATATGCCTATAGGAAAAGCGTATCGCCAAGGGTGTTGCGCTTTCGGCCTTAAAAATAGTCAAAACTCAATTTTTTACAAAAAGTTCCCAAAACTTGGCTTTTTCTTGCTCATTAAGTTTGTGATGCTTTATAGGAGATGGATTAGCCAAAGTCACCAAGTTTTATTCCTTTTTTTCATTATTTTCCTTATTCTCACTGATGTTTGCCTCAATGTTTTATGTCTCACTAATATCTTTGTTGTTATTATCTTCCTTTTTGTACTCACCTTATCCATTGACTTGTGCCTTATCAGTATTTTTTCCATTGTCCTTTGTTTCCATTTTTTTAGCCTCATTTACACTCTCCATGCTGACCGCATTTCTCTTTCCTTTACTGTCTCCATCTCTGCCATGAGCCTCAATGCTCCTTTGACCCACTTTCATTATGATTTCTTCTTCATTTACCTTTGTACTAACATCTTTACTGTCTTCTGCATTGTTGTTTGACTTATCACACTCTGTCTCATTGATATCTACCTCTTCATTTCATTGATGTCAAACTGATAGGAAAGAGGGCATGTGATGTCACTATGTTTTGAAGAAAACACTAGGACTTGCACAAAAAACCCCTTGATTGTGCTTAGAAGACCCGTGGTAGTGATTTGCAGGTGATCATAGGTGACATATTTTGGGCCACTGAAACTTTGTATATGACTGAAATGATAAATTTGACCTTATTTTTGGTCCTTGAAGCATGACATTTTCCAATCATAGGGAGGGCTTTTACCTTCTGTGGCCACTTTTGATTTTTTAGGTGCAATAAATGATAATTTAAACCTTGCTCACTGATACTCTTTACTTCTTTGATCTGCAATTTTTGCTTCATGCTTGGATTAGTATACCATATTTAGGTCTTTTTCTGCATTTGATCATTGCTTGGCACACTTCTGGACTATCATCTCAAAACCTTAGTTCTCCTACAAGAACAACTTGTTTCCCTGTCTTCACTTGCACTTTATGATCTGATAAGAAAAAATTCTTTGGAAACTTTCTAGCAAAGGAAAAGTAGTGCCTTAAACACCTCATGGTGATCTTCAACCATGTAAAACCCTAATTGACCAAGTGGGGGTTCTTTGACCTACTCTTTGACTAAAAAATTGGCTTGGAGATTTCAAGTGTAAAAACAGAGTTTTTGGCAAATTGATGTATTGAAAATCCAAAATCCAATGTACTTGATTTATCTAAAGAGCCTATAGAGATAGTTTTGAGACCATCAATTCTTGAGGAATTTAGGGATCATGGGAATGAGTGATGCTATAGGTAACCCTAGATGTAAACTTGGAGTTATGGGTAAGGGAAAATAGAGTAGTGAGGTGATAGGTATAAAATGGATGAAGATGAGTGTTATAAGCCTATAAGGAGTCTTTTAGGAGTGGTAGGTTGACCATGGAATGACAAAATAGTAGAATAGTAAAAAAAATGGTTTAAGGAAAATGAAGGTAGTGAGATTTCTAAAACTCACAATATTCAGGAATCTTGTTTTTAGAAATCTAGAACCAATATTTAGTCATTTATGGATAGTGAAAATTATTGATGACTAACACACAGTAATGCGTAGTAGTCTGAAGGTAGGCATAATTGGAGGTTACTGTTCCGAGGAAGGCAGGACTTCACTGTAGGGATGAGAATCATGGATTTCATCCAAAATATGATCGTTGGAGCAGTGAAATTTGATTGGACAATGAATTCGTCATTACAAGGAGTGGGATGGATGAAATTAATGGACATATCCAGCCAATCTTCCGCCAAATTGGCATTTATGACGAGTATCTAAAGAAGATATTTCGGTTTTAATTTGAAATTTTGTATAAACTACAGCTCTTGCTCCTCATTCAAACACTTTGTGCGCTAATTTTTAGAAGTGAGAGCTGCTGTCTACAAGAGGGATGAATAAGTTTTTGCATGTCAGATTATATTTTCGCAACATTTAAAGATACCTTGATCAAGGCAAGCCTTATCCACACTTTCATACCAGTAATAGATCACACAATGACAATTATGCCACTGGTAACATCCACAAGGCTGAGGTCGCCTAGAAAACAGATGATTGTAGGTGCAGCGCCATTTGCAAAGCCTAAGAAACCAATCCTAATGTCGTCACCCCAGAATAAAATCCCGAAGGAACAAAAGAGTAAGGGAGCTCAAGATCTACAATAAAAGGCCATGGAGATAGATTTGGATGATGATGAAGTAAAAGAAGTCCCATAAGAGATTGATGTTGAGGAGTTTGAGTCTATCTCTATGATGCCTCCATATTTTCTACCCTAGAAGTCGAAGGCTAATAAGCCAGTAAAAGACCCCGACATAGTGAATTACATGGTGTTTAAACCATTGATTCCAGATGAGGTGTTGATCAAAGGAGAGTTACTGACCAAGGTGCCTTAGCTCAGAATGGAGGATTGGGATTTTAATGCTCGTAGCAAATACCCACAGTTTCAACCCAATAGATATCTGCACCAAAAGGACTATAAAGGATGAATAACATGATTGGATCCAATGAAATGTGTGAAGGGTATCTAGGAGGCTGAGATACTCAACATATTATATGTACCACAATTCGGGCACAGTACTATCAACACTATTTCTGTGCTCCAATTTTTGGCCTTAGTGCATGATTATTATTTTTGGTTGGGGAATAATATCCCCATTACTAAGACACTAATAAGGAGAATTACAACCTTTCCTTTCCTTTGGTAAGACCTCGAAAATAAATTTGTGGGAAAAATCCAAGATAAGCAGCTTGTGGATAAGATGAATAATTACTACGAGTTGATGAAGGGAACTAATGGTTATTTAATTAAATCCATTTTAGATATAAATTTGTGCTTCTTCGCGCACATTCTTGTAGGGAATATTATGAGGAAAAGTCACGGAGAGGAAGCTTATGCTCCTATCATAGCCTTAGCTATGGAGTGCGCCAAGGGTGTAGTATATATTTGGGCAGGGTATTTATGGACTGAATTCCTCATTGATTTCATATTAACACAATAAGAAGGAAAGAATTTCCACTACGCGTGGCTCCTCCTTCTAATTGTATTAATGGAGTGGATAGAACCTGAGGAGTCTTAGTTCAACACCATGGACCCCAATCTATGAAAATCAACCAAATATGCTTCACTATGGAATTTGACAGAGCCATCGAGGGTTATGGCTAATAATTGTTTTTTGGTAGGATTTGAGAGGAGCTTGCAGACAGTGATTAACCAAAAGGCTCAGTTATCACCAAGAATTGTTGACAAATATTGAGAAGTAGCGGAGTTCACATATGACTTCCATCATATACGCATCCAGGTGAAGAAGGACCTCGTTGGGGTCTAGTACGAGTTGTCATACCTAGTCAAGGAAGAAGTTGTGGAGGCCATAATCAGCCACTGGCCAAGTGATTGGTTAACTCTGCTCCATGAAGGCACAGAGTAGGCAAGAACAAGTTGGGTGAAGCCCACTAAGCTAACATGAAAGAAGGACATGAAGGTCACATTCATGACAGAGAAAGAACATGATACAGAGATTCTAGAAACAATATGGGATTATATTATTGGTGGTGATATCGTCACAGCTCTAGCTTCCCCCTTTACCACCAAGCAAAGACAACCACAGAAGGGTGGTGTGCAAAAGAAGGTGACGTCTGATAAGTCCACTGGCCCAAAAGCCATGGTCATTAATTAAGGGGACCTTGATTAAATTGGGGACACCGTGAAGCAGGCCACAGTGCACTTATGGGGTAGTATTGAAGAACAATATAAGAAAGTGCTATCATATGTTCACAAGGGCTTTCAAGACTTGTATGTGCAAACAAGCATTGTTCAAGCGAGCATGAGCAGATTGCAAGTGAGTGTAGTTCAACCAAGAAAAGCAAAGGTTGGTACAAGCACAATTGTGCATGAGTTGGAACTGACATATAATACTTGCACGATGCCTATCCCTGCAAGCACACTGAGTTTTAACATGACAGACTAGCTAAGGCAGGTGGCCCTTTAGCAGAATAAAAATTTGAATTTCATTGCGATGCCACTATAGTCTTTGCCTGAAATCCATCACGGAATCGATGAGAAACTAAAGATTAGAGAACAACATACCCTCCTGATCATTCATTAGGGGAATTTTGAGGCATAAAATGGGCCTCCTAAGAAAAATTTACAACAAAAATAAAATTTATAAGAACCAATAGGATTCAAGATGATGATGTCAACCAAAGGGGATGATTCACCATTTTTTAAATAAAAGGGTAAAAAAATTAAAAAATAATAAAATAATAAAACTACCTTTTCAACTTGTATTTTCAACTTATCTCCCAAATTTTTTACTCAAATTTTGAGTGGAAGTACTCATTGGATGAAAAATTCAATTTTTCACCTAAGGAGTACCCCTGTTTCATACTTTCAATGGAGCATGTTACACGCAAAATGAGAAATACATAAAAAAACGTGATTACAGCCACGTTTTCCATGTATTTCTCATTTTTCATGTGGCAGGACCCATTTAAAGTATCCAACATGGTTACTCATTGGATGAGGAATTAAATTTTTCGTCTAACGAGTACTCCCACTCAAAATTTGAGTAAAAAATTTGGGAAATAAGTTGAAAAAGTAGTTTTTTCTTTTTTTTCCCTCTAAAATTTGGTGATGTCATCAAATATTATTTTATTATTTCCACTATTATTTTATAATTTCCTTAGGAGGCCCATTTTACACCTCAAAATTCCCCTAATGCATGATGTTACGAAGGAACAAAAAATTATGGCTGAGTGTTGGCTCGAGGGGTCCTGACCTAGGTTCGGAGTTCAAGGTTTGCCAAAAAACCCCTATACTATTGGCCCTTTCAACAGTGACCTGCTTTTGCAGGTCAAAGTCTCACCCGAAGTAGTATGGGTGGGTGCTGGAACCAGGTTTCCACACCCTGAGAAAGGATAGGTAAAACACGCAGAGCTGCGTCTGGCCCTGTGATACTCAGATCGCCTCTGTCTGCACAGGGTTGATAGGTCTCTTATCGCATCCAAATGCGCTAGATCTATAATTATATGCTTCTATGATAGTAGCACAATAATGCATAAAATAGAATAAAACAGATCTAGATGCAGCAAACACACTTACACAGATCTTTTTAGCTTGAATACAGAATGCACATCAAGTAGTAATTACCAATGATTCGCACAAACAGTACACATAGATTTAGTTCTCAGGCAACCTTTCTTATTCATAAGTTCATCATTTCCTTCATACAATACCCATCCCAGCCTGTGCACACAGCAGCAGGGTCCACACACAACTGGACTCTAGATCTCCGCGCACACAACCAACAAGAGTCCTTTCCCCAAAACCCAAATAGATATCTTAAACCATAGTTCGCATCAATAAATCTTCATTCTCTCCCTTACAATACAAAATGTTCCTCTATTTATATTAATCTAGCCTAAACTTTCCTATGGTCCACAAACCGTGGTTTTCGGACCCCTGGTTTACCCTTTTTCCCATTACAATGCTTTCGGGGCTTTGACCCACCCCAAAACCCCTGCTCTAGACTAAATATAATCAAAATTATTCAAAATTGGACCAGTTTCACAACTCATAGGAGACCCTATTCCAACGGTCCCCAAACACAATCTTTTGACTCGTCCCGAGTCACTGTGGTGGTGCGGTCGATATTTGTGCACACAAGGTATTGAAAGAGATGATGAGTGGAGGGAGCACTTCCTAACTTTGGGCAATAGCTTGTTGTGCAATATTGACAAGCTTCAGGGAGGCAGGGTCTTCTGGAGCCGTGGTAACCTGATCCAATATCCATTGGAGGTGCGCGATGGCGTTATGAGCGCCTTGAGAGATTTGGAAGGCGATATCACCCCATGGCTACAAGCACTTCCTGATGATGTGCTTGGCGTGGTGGAGATTTGCAATCATGTCTATGAAGGTGTTTCAGGTTTGTAAGAGGGCTAGACGCTATGTGGGGTTGAGGGAAGGCAAGGGAGCTTCAACCTGATCGAAAGCAGCTTCCGTTTGTTGTAAGTCTTCTTGGACACATTAAAGCATGGGGTGGAACTGGACCACTGTCCAGAGTTGCATAGCCGCCTCGACCGACAGAGTGCCCAGAGTAAGTTGTTCCTTAATAATATTCGTTGCTTCCGTGATCAATGCAACCCGTTGTGACCAAACTTCTGGGGTATTTCACGTTGTTGTTGTGCAATCTAGTCACGATTACAGATCTCTTGCAACAAAGTGGTGTATAAATCTTGTAACGCCTCACGGGGTAGCTGTGTCAAGTGTATTTTTAGGTCTGTAGCTGTCGGGGCGTGGTCTCCAACCATGATAGTGCGAGGTAACGAACAAATATGTCTTTCGCTGGTCGGTAATCTCGAACTACGGAGAAGTCGCAGCGTATCCCTATATCGCTTCATCCCCTTCATGCACAGGACGAGTTGCGACTTGACTGCGTCAGCGTTGGTGGCGAACTGTGGAAATTGCATTCCCTCCTTCGTGGTATCGTCCGAGGCCACCCGGCTGGGGCCTGCGATCATTCCAGGGTTGTAAAGGTTGGGAAATCCCATCGTGCAGCTGTGGTGCCTTTCTACATGGGGTTGAAAGTCAATTCTCCCTATAGGGGGCCAAAGGCCAATCATCCTATCAATCTTGGCATCCCCAAACCCTCTCAACACGATGTCTATAGGCGTTGAACAGGTAGGTATAAAGGAAAACGTTAAAGATCCCAATAAGCAAGCAGGAGAATAACAAAGGTAGGGTATAGAGGCAATATGAAGCCTTGAGCGAAACTATCCTGTTGACCTTATATTGTCCGGGGCCATCCCACCATAGAGTAAACCTCACTTGAAACTTACCATCAAATTTCCGGAATGAACTCACCATAAATTGCAATATTGATGGCCAGCAGCCCATTTTTTGTAATGGTAAGGTTCCCTTCTCACCAAAGTTCAGTCATCTGATGGTTGTTATTTGTACCTGAAGGTTTTCCCATGGATTTACAGATTTTGGATGATTCCCGCGTGCTGCTCGCGTACCCCGACTTAAAGTCGATGCCAGGTGTTTTGTAATACAATCCAGGTACCACTCCAGCAACTTGGCCACCGTACCTCTTGACATGCATGCTATTCCCTTGGGTAGGGCATTCGTGTGCAACAGAGCTGCGTCGAGCATCCTTGTGCCATATGCCAACTCAAATGTTCGCAGACACTTAGCTCGCAAATTCTCCCAATTGCATGTGTACTGGTGCAACTCCATATTTAAATACCACGCCGTCGGACGCAAGCCTAAGTCATGAATAACCAGGTGAACTTGTTCATTTGGGGTCCTGTTGCACCCTTGTGTTTCCCATGCCAGCAAATATCTATGTGGATCCTCTAACCCAAGGAACCACTAGATCTGTCTTCCAGCTGGGGCTCCAAATTGTAGGACCATCTTATCCCGACACTCCTCCCAAGTGTGGAATACCAACCCGTGCGTATCCCACCAACGCGCAAACGCTCTACGCAGAGCTAGTAGAAGTGCCCCTAGCCTATGCTCCTTGGAAACTTTGGCTTCGAATGCGTGTAAAAAATTCTTAATGTCACCTGCGTCCTCAAGGTAGGGCAGGTCTCTTACCTCGGTGGAAATGCAGTAGAAGTTCCTTGTGACCCAAAGACATCGTAGCGCAGAGACTTCATGCAACCGGCCTTGCCAATTCTCCAGTTCCCCATCAGAGTCGGAAAAGCATTCATTGTCCTTTTCCCAACAGATTACTCCTTCCACTGGGGGTTAATCCAGTCTTCGTCCTACGTAGTCAATTTGTAAATGTGATCTATTTCTTCCTCGTCACGTGCTCGCTCTGTATATCATGCACCTTCTGCGGGATCTAGTGGTATTATTACGCATGTACCATTATTTTCAAACACCATGCTGCACTTTTTAAGATTGATGACACCCCCCATATCTATAGCCCAGTCTATTCCTAGGAGTGACAGGTAGGGATCTGCATCTTCCACAATTCTATTACTTAAAAGTCAACTAGGACTTTTACCCCTACGATATCTACCATGACTTTTGGCAGCCTTCCCAGAGGGATGATCTTTTGTTGATTTTCCATGCGCAGCTGGATGGTGGACCATTCAAATTTAGGCTCCCCCATTCGTTGCCATGTTTTATTTGGTAATATGTTCACATCTGATCCAAGATCTAAAATAACTTGATCCATTTCATAGTCACCAATCTGCGCAATCAACCACATTTCTCTTTCGGTGCATTTTTTATATTTTTATAGCTTGTGTACGTCCTTGGTCCCGTAAATTGGATCAGGCCAAGCTGCACAACTATGAATTAATGCTTGAAGGTTCTCTACAGCCTGTGGATTATGTAGCAAATTCAGACATGCCTGCAGAAAGGGCTCAACTCCCTCCTCTATCTTGAGGTGTGTCAGCATCTGCACAGTAGCTGCTATTGTTGCTTGTCCCTTGTTGATGTTCGATCCTTCCTGAGAGGTCGTAGGATCCTTGGAAGGTGCTTCCTTTGCTCCCTGGGTGACCATCCCGCTATGAGTAATGACTTTCACACTCGAGTCTGAGTTTCTTAGTTTGGATTTAACTCTTTGCACTTTTTGCATAGGGGTGGGTTGTTTTACCTGCATCTTGGCTATTAAAATTGGGCAATCTTCAACCACATGGTCCAGCTGTCTACAATATTTGCACGATGGCCTGGTGGGATTTGGGTAGTCCCTGGCGAAGTGCCCTACCTCCCCGGAGTTATAATAGATTAGCTTCCCATGTCCTCATCTTGCGCTTCCTCCCCAACCTACTCTACCTCTTGCTAGAGAGCCTTCGAAGCTTGCAGAAGTTCTTGGTGACACAGGGTCTGATTGTACCCTATACAAGTTCCCACGATCTATCATCAATTCATAAGTGCGACAATTCTGCTCATCGTGTCCCACTGATTGGCAGAACCTGCACCACTGTTGCTTCAGTTTTGGGACATACACACCTAGCTGAGGGAAATGGTTCGTATCATGTAGCCCCGCCACACGACAGTAGTCGCACCATAGCATAGGTTCGCTTGAGCCTGGTCATGATAGGATGGGGTCCCCACTTGCTCCTGGGCGTATTGGACTAGGTCCTCCTACCTACATATAATCCGCCAGTAGAGGGAACTGATCCTTTCTATGGCCAGATACCTGACATCGTATGCACCATAGATCTATGCGGGCTTCTTTTCCTCGCTCCTTTCGCAGGTTCTAAATTTTCATGTGCATAGCCCCAAGATGCTCCTGAATTTTCTGTACTCCTACCGAAGTATCTTCTCTGGGTGCAGCCTCTAGTTTCATAGCGACTTCCACAGCTTTTTCCTGCGACTCAAAGGTTTGGTGACTCATTGGCGTACACAGGTGGGCTAACAACATAATGATGAACCATTTTGTATGTTGTCTATCATCATACTCAAACCCTCCTTCCCTGATTACTTTCTTCAGTCACTGATCAGCCTCCCACATAGATTCAGACACACCCTGCTTGAAGTCCTTTACTTCTGCTACCAACTGAGAGTGAGATTTTGGCTTCCGAAACTATTTCTTTAGAGCGTCTTTGATATCTTGAATAGATGCACCCCCATTCTGGGAAGTGTATTGCATATACCATTCCAATGCTCTATCCTTGAACGCTAGGGACATCTGCGCCCTCTTCACCATATCGTTTGTCATATTTTACGCAGTCCAAATGGAGTCTGTAACAAACCAAAATCGGTCCATATCCTCATCCCCTACTGCCTTGAAGTTAGGTAGTCTTAGGTGTGCAGCCATATCACTGTCCGGCGGGGGTGGTGGTATGCATGAGTTCTTACCTTTGTGCCGCCTGGGTGGCGGCGTAGACAGGGGGTCTTGCATAGCCGATTCTCGCAAAAGGTTATAGGCTGATCTCCCTCCATCGAGGTTGGTTCGATAGTATTTACCACTGCGTGTCGCGCTCTTGTCTAGATCTGAGTTCATTCAGTTGGTATGACTACACAAAAATCTCTTTTCACACAGTAAGATCTTAATCAGCAATGGTAATGTCTTCAGGAATTTTCCCCGAAACCCTTTGAAGAATCGTCGTTCGGCCTCAGAGTAGGAGACAAACTGATCAATGGAAAATTCTGTCACAAATCCTCCTAGCACACTGTCCACCCAATGATATATTGTACGCTTGATAGTATTATCAGTCCTCTCTAGCTGCTGGATTAGCTCTGGGGTCCATTGAGTGACTCGCTCGTCCTTCCAACACTTCTGGAATTCTACGAGCCTAGCCAACCACTCCTGAAGCTCAATTGCAAATGTTACAAAGAATTTTTTCGTAGCTTTCTGTAATAATGTACCTATTTTTCCACCTTTCTACCGTCAACTTCTCGCTGCGATTTTCTTTTACCGAAAATTCCTGGATCTTCTTTTCGAACCACTCCTCAATTTCCTTCCTTTCAAGCTTCCAATATTCTCTTTTCATTACCCGAATCCTTTCTCAAAATGCTCCAGTTCCTAGCAACGGAACCATTTGTTGGCTCGAGGGGTCCTGACCCAGGTTTAGAGTTCAAGGTTTGCCAAAAAACCCCTATACTACTGGCCCTTTCGGTAGTGACCTGCTTTCATAGGTCAAAGTCTCACCCGAAGTAGTATGGGTGGGTGCTGGAACCAGGTTTCCACACCCTAAGAAAGGATAGGTAAGGCAAGTAGAGCTGCATCTGGCCCTGTGATACTCAGATTGCCTCTGTCTGCAGAGGGTCGATGGGTCTCTTTTCGCATCCACGTGCGCTAGATCTATAATTATATGCTTCTATGACAGTAGCACCATAATTCATAAAATATAATAAAACAGATCCAGATACAGCAAACATGCTTACACAGATCTTCGTAGCTTGAATACAGAATGCCCATAAAGCAGTAATTACCACTGATTCTCACAAACAGTACACATAGATTCAGTTATCAAGCAACATTTCTTATAAATCAGTTCATCAATTCCTTCATACAATACCCATCCCAGCCTGCGCACACAGCAGCAGGGTCTGCACACAGCTGGACTCTGGATCTCCGTGCACACAACCAGCAGGAGTCCTTTCCCCAAAACCCAAACAAATATCTTAAACCACAATTCACATCAATATCTCTTCATTCTCTCCCTTACAATACAAAATGTTCCTCTATTTCTAATAATATAGCCTAAACTTTCCTATGGTCCGTAAACCATTGTTTTTGGACCCCTGGTTTACCCTTTTACCCATTAAAATACTTTAGGGGCTTTGACCCACCCCAAAACCCCTATGCTAGACTAAATATAATCAAAAGTATTCAAAATTGGACCATTTTCGCAGCTCATAGGAGACCCTGTTCCAACACCGAGGAAAAGAAGCTTGCTATCCAAGAGTGCATGGCTGAGGCAACGAAATGACAGAAGCTAGAGGAGGTTATCTATAAAGCATGCAGTGAGCTTCCAAAGCTCTAGATTTAGGCTACAATTGTACCCGAAGAGAAAGTGACCAAACTAGCCACTGCAGTTAAGGAATCTAAGGCCAAAGTTGACGAAGTGCACTTAGAAATGCAGATGAAGATAGTTGAGCTACAAATGCAATTGCAACCTCCCACCCCCCAGAAGTCCAGTAGCAGTGTGCAGCAAAGATGAAATATGCCTCTGAATAGGTTGAGTCCCACATACACGAGTGTGTACATATCTTTGGGGAAGTTCTCGATGTATGGGCCTCACTTTAGGAGGACCCTCAGGTGAAAAAGCTATAGGCTGAAGTGCACAAAAAATATGGAACAAATGGATCAAATTAAGGTCACTGCTAAGACCTTAGCACCAATGCAACGACTTACCTGTCTCCAAGAGGGTAAATTATTACAGGAGTAGGTTGATGAGTTGTGCAGAAAGGAGAAGCTACTAACAGATAGACTAAAACCATGGGAAGTTGAGTCCAGCCAGCTCTCCCAAATTGCAGAAAAGAAGTTGAAGTCACTGTGCATGATGCAAAGAGGATTCGAGTAGAAGGTAGTTAAGAAGGTTACAAATACACTGATCTGAGATATTAGGGATTTTAAAAAGTAGTGTGCTGAAGAATTTCCCCAGTTGAAGGATGCCTTGAGCGGCATCAAAGTGAAGATTGATGGCACACCAGCATTGTGACTCAGGACGAGTCATAGTTTTATGTTGGGGGCATGTTGGAGATGCGATCCCCTCAAAGAAAACAACAAGGAAAGACTCCACAAGTCGAGGAGCGCAGCGCACAACGTGGAGTCTATTTTGAGTCATAGGGGCTTTGGGGTGGGTCAAATCTGCTTATTATGTAATGGGATGGCATAATTTGTGAATGTTGGACTCCGCCCATGGTTTTGGACCATGGTATTGTAAATTCAAAAACTATATTAGAAGTCTAGATAAAATTCAAAGAAAAGAAAAATTTAAGATGTGAAAAGAATGCAAGTAAGCTTAATTGATAGATCTTATGAGATGCATTTGGATGTAAGATTGTTTTGAGTCTGTGTTTTGGGTTAGAGGAAAAGTCTCCTGCAACTGTGTGCACACAGACCTTGGGAAGTCTGCAGTTGTGTGTGCAGACTCCTATAGTTGTGCGCGTAGGGTATAATGGAATGTATGAGAAGGATATGACTATTAATGAAATAATTGTTGGATAGATCTGAGTTTCAATGAAGTGTTTTTATTTTTCTTACTATTTATGAATTTTTGTGTTGAATAAAGGTTTTTGATCTGTAATTAAATAATGCAGACATGTTTATGGTTATTTACTCTATTTAATTCATGATTAAGCAAGATCACACAATATATTAGTGATTTCAACAGATGTGTTGAACAATGCATGTATTATTGATAGGTATGACTTGAAAATATTTGTTAAGAATGAAAATACCTAAAGCCACTATCCTCTATCCCTCTAGATGCAAAAACCTAGTTCTAGCATCCCCCAATATTGATTCGGGTGAGACTTCAAACTGCACAAGCAGATCGTCACTGAAAGGTCAGATATTAATAGTGGGTTTTGTTGGACTGCGTAGTCACTTGGAACCTAGGTCTAGGCCCCATCAAGCCAACAACAACATGCATACCCTAGCAATATCAATCCTTATGCAAAAATTAGTATTTATAATTAGCTTTTTCAATTAGCAACATATCATCAAAATCCATCTCAACAACATATCCTCACTATCTCAAGGTCTTCATGATATATCCTTGTAGCATACACCCTAGTTATGAGCAACATGTTATGCAACCAACTCACAAAATAGAGAGATGATATATCAATGAATTTATAAATAACCTCTTCGAGGGGGAAACCTCATTTACATTACATAAATGAAAAATTATTTGATGATATAAATGACAAGTCCTCCTTTGTATATATAGGAGTCTAAGGGGTCACAATATAATCAAATCCTACATAACAATAACAACAGTAGACTTCCATGGGGCACAACAATAACAATAATGGGTCTACACTAACAATAACAATAAGGGGGATACACTAGTATTATAGGGACCTAACATGCTCCTCTCCTTCAAAAAATTGGTGTCCTCAACACTTGAGTAGTTATGGATGCTTCTATATAAAAGTCTCATCCCTCCCATATGGAATATTCAATAGGTAAGTTCTTCCACTTAATGAGATACTCTGAAATTGATCGATTCTTTAGCTATCTAGTTTTTGTTTCTGTGACTACTTCAGGCTCAAGTATGATTTGTCCTTCTTCGTCAAGTTTAGAAACATTGTTTGAACTAGAAGCATGTCACCAATAACCTTATTTAACCATGAAGCATGGAAAACTGGGTATACTCAAGAAGATGAAGGAAACTCCAATTTGTATGCCATAGTACCAATCTTTTGCAACACCTTGTAAGGACCATATTATTTGGGTGATAATTTATTATCCTTCTTATCTTGCTTGAGGGACATTTGTTTGTATGTTTGTAGTCATAAAAATACCCAGTCACCTACATCAAAACTTCTTTCACTAAGATCTTGATTTTCCTGTTGTTTCATTCGATTTTGCACCAGAGTGAGGTTATCCTTTAGGAGTTGGAGAACTTGTTGTTGATGCTCGATGTGATCTTCCACTGCTTGAACATTAGAATTTTCTCTTAAATATTATGTGATGGATGGTGGATGATATCCATAAAGTGCCATAAATGGCATCATTTTTGCAATAGTATTGAAGGAATTTTTATACCACCATTCAACTAGAGGTAACGACTTGACCCATTGTGTTTGTTTATCAGATACAAAGCAATGAATATATCCTTCCAAAAAATTGTTCACTATCTCAGTTTTCCAATCAGATTGAGAATAAAAATATGATTTATGACCTAATTGAGTACCAAGAAAAGCAAATAATTCCATCCAAAAATTTCCTATGAAAATGGAATCTTTGTCACTTACTATAATATTTTGGTTTACTTGAATATTTTTAATTGTTTCCATAAATGCAATAGCAACTGTAATAGCTTTAAAAGGATGAGATAATGCACAAAAGTGTGAATTGGTAAGTCTATCAACTATTGCCACGATGACACTCTTTCCTTTAGACTTGGGTAAACCTGTGATAAAATCCATTGAGACCTCCTCCCAACACTGACTTGGAATGGCTAAAGGTTGTAACAGACCTGGGGTATTAATTTTCTCAACTTTATTTTGTTGACAAACCAAACATTTTGCCACAAAATTTTGAATATCATATTTAAGGCCATCACAAAAAATTCCTTCTTGACCCCGTGGAAATTTTTAAAAATCCTTATTTCCCTCCTAAGGGAGCGGTGTGAAATTCCAAAATAATATATTTTTTTATTTGGGAATTCTTACAAAGATATAAGTGATATTTGTACCATAATGAATCATTTTCTAGCTAAATGTATCAGATGTACTGGAATCTTGCTCAAAATTTTGAATGAGTTTCCACATCTCCTCATCATTCTTCAATTCAACCCTTAATTTGGTTATCCAGTGAGGTTGTATACTAGAAATGGCACAAAGAAATGCTTCCACATCCTCATCTTTTCTTGAGAGTGCATCTGCAACAATATTTTTCTTACCTTTTTTTTTAGATTATTTGAAAGTCATAACCAAACATCTTTGTGAACCATTTTTATTGCTCTTATGATGATAATATTTTTTCCAAAAATTATTTAATACTATTATGGTCTTTTCTTACTGTTAGGGTTCCTTATTTTCCCAAGGCTGGGAAAGGAAACCAAAGAGGTAACCATATACCAAATTTCAATTTGGTATCTAGCCCTACCAAATCAGAGAGGGCTCTCTCTATATTAAGCTCACAGTCGATGGAGATGACTAGAGAGTAAGGATTTTAGGCTAGTTATAAGTTCAATAGGGTTTTTTATTTAGGTTTTATTAGGGTTTTCTAGACAAAGAAGCACCTGGTTTGGAAACTAGGCAAGATATCCCAAAGAGCTCAGTTGCAGACATAGTATGAGGCAAGGTAGGTGTAACTCAGTGACACAATTGGTTTTCCATTGTAGTATGGTAAGGAGAAAAAATATAGCTTAAGTGAGCATAATGAATTCACTTATTTCAGAAGATGAAATACTTAGATGCTTATCTTAAAAAAAAACAAGGCATAAAATAATGATTTCTATTTCAAAACTTTAAATATAAAGCATAGGAAGAAAGTAGATGGATGTTTTTGGTGTCCCGTGATTTGACATATTGGTATACCAAATGACAAGGAAACATGTAATCAGTCTTTCAAGCCCTATGAACTAGCCTTCTTGGACTTAGAGAGGGATCCCTCTATTTTTTTTTGCAAATGATAATAGTTTGTTTTCTTTATAGGGATGATTTTAAGCTAGTTTTTAAGTACAAGGTTTTGTTGTTTGTTTTGTTTGGGTATAATTATCAAGAAGCATAGGTAGAATGAGGAAATATCTAAGTCATTGGGCAATGGAGTCTTAATGGAAGTCATGATAATTTCATCAATAGATCAGGGAGCATCATAGGGAAAATCTAACTTGGCTAGTGGATCTTTCAAGATTTAAGGGTAATGAGATGGACATCAATTGTAAGAATGAAAAGCAGGGTAAAGGGAAATTAAGAATCCTTTATCATATATACTTCTCAACAAAGGGACTTAAACATCACAAAACATGAAGAAGAAATCAATAGATAGGAAAAACCATAAATTCTACAGTCCAGACTTCAGCAAATGATAATTAAAGACAAACTTTTCCAATGAAATATAGAAGGCAAGAAACTCATTTAACTTCTAGTGATTTCACCTTCAAATACAGAAAACACTTAAGACGCACATATAGTTGTAAACAAAGAAGAGGGAACTCCTAAAAATCCTTGATTATAGTTATGAAGATCTCTAAAACAATTAGTTAAGCAAGTACAAAGGGTATGATCAAAACTAAACCTCTTTGGCAGACTTAAAAGAATGGTACTTTAGAGAGAGACTTCAAAAACAGTGTTTAAGTGGCAGCAAGTTAGCAGGGAAAATAACAAATCATTCTTGAAACCAACTGTATTAAACTATTTATGAAATAAACACGCTTAGGGGGTCTAGAGAGAAATTAAGAATTCTCTAAAATGTCCTAGCAGAAGAAAACATTAAGGCAGTGAAGAATAAATAGATCTAAGGTGCTTTCAAAAGACATTTCTTAGCCTAAAAATTTTATTCTACTACAACACAGAAAGATGGAAACATAATGAAAATAGGAAATAACAATAACAGATTAGAAGCACTTCACCAACAACCAAGCTCAGGGATCCAGTGATCTAGCCTCCTCCATTAATAAACAAATCAAGACATCCACAAGTTCCAAGAATTCAATTCCTTTTCAACTTACAAGAGGCTATGTATTACTTCAAAGAGTCATCAAATGCCAACAAGATAATGAGTTCAAATGTAGTATTTATGCTGCAAATGAGGAGGTGAAGCCTAAGATAGGGTTTGAATTTCATTTATTACAGAGTTAATGAGTTCCTAACCTTGAAGACCATGCAAGGCTCAAGGAAGGAATATCTGCAGCTACTTCTCTATTTAATAACTTCTATCTTAAATTCATAAGGAGAAATGGGTGAAATGTTTGACTTTCAAGGCCTACTCATAACTTTACAATAACTTTTTGATAGATTAAAATATCTCTTACTCATCTTAATAACTGCTTAGTGCTTTATTGAAGGAAATAAAGCACTAGGTGGCAAAAATATCTTTTGAGGAGAGTAACTGCCACAGACTGAGTCATTCGAATTTGTCTTGGGTTAATCTGTCTTTTGTTTTATCTTTAGTCTCTGTCTTTAAGCCTTTTTTACATTTTTCTTCAATTTTTTTGATCTTTCTGTTATGTTCCTTTGATCCTTGATTTGTTTCTTTCGATTCTTCGCCTTTATTCATTTTGTCTTTCCACTTTCTTCTTTCTTTCTTTGACCTTCATCAATCTGCCTTTTCTTTAATCTTCTATTTTTAATTAGCTAACCCTTTTGTTTTATCTTTTAATTAGGATTAGCCCCTTTAACTCTTCTGCTTTCTTCCTTTGTTGTTTCTCTGATTGTTTGTGTTTTCTATGTGCAGGGGAGGCCACTCTTTGTAGCTGGAGGTTCATTCGATCCATCGATGATCATGTTTCATCGATGATCAATCTTGATGCAAGGCCTCTGTCACTTTTATTTTGAATAAAAAAACTGGATTGTCACCCAGTATCTAACCCAACTTTTTGGACTATGGGAGGGTATGGTGGCCCTTTTCCGCCATTAAAACCTGCAAAAAACACAAATTATTAGTTAAAACCATGTGGGAGAAGGTTTCAATGTGTTTTTCGAGGTTCATAGTTGTCGGAGGCCTTTACAAAGGGTGAGAGGGTGGAGGAGGCAAGGTTCCGAAGGCAGAACCAAGTAGAAATTTGAATGGAGGCGGGTCATTTTGAATTTTGGCGTGGAGGGGAAAAGTAGTTTTCAAAAACCATAAGTGGTTTATCGCGCGAGTAGAAGGCGGTAGGCTATTTTGGGAGAGATGGACATGATATTTCCCAACGTGCGACGTGTGGCAGGCGGAAACCACCTATTTCGCGCGGGTTGTGAATCATCAAACCCATCACAAATTTTTATGCGATATGTGTTATGGGCCGTCGGATCTCACGTAATGAGATCAATGGTGTGGAATTATTTGAGGAGTGACGAGCAAATTTGGGGGGTGGAGCCTGGGGATAGGTGGCGCAATGTGAATGGAGTCGGGGGGTAGTGGAAAGTGGGACCCAAGGCGAGGTGACGGGGAGATCTTTGTCGGGTAGCGGAAGTCATAACAATGTGGGGAAAAGTCGGGGATGTGATAGTCATTGGATCGGGGGAACATATCTCGATCAATGGTGGAGATGGCGTGATGAAAATGAAAGGCGGGGTGAGGGAAAGCGAGCCTGCCTTTTAATATTCGAAAGGTTAGGGTTTTGAGGAGTAAAAAATAAAAGGGGCGAAGGTATGATTTATACGGGTAGGGGCTAAGAATAAGCAGAGGCCGAGGTTTTATGTGGTCAAAGGAGCTGGGGCTTTAATTAGAGAGGGGTTTAAGGCCTGATTTATACAAAGAGCGGGTTTTACACATAAAACAGGGTTTTATATATAATTTAAAGGACCAGATAGATAAGAACTTGGTTTTAAACAATGTAAAAAGAGGATTTTTACATTGTTTAATATGTTTAAAGGAAAAAATGATGAAATGAAGGGGACTGATGAGGGTTTTGAGGAAAGGGGAAAATGGGTTTTTCAGAAGAAGGTGGTCATGAATGAGAATGAGGTGGCCACTCTGCTGATGGTGAAAAGGAGGATTTTCATGTGCAAATCCCTCACATCTTTAATTGCAATCTAAGTTCCAACCTTTTTGGAACCCGGTACGCAATACACGTGGACATATTCTTCCACGGTTAACCCTCCCAGGGGCTTCCCGTGCAAGTCTACTGGTTCTCCCCTCCGGGAGAGTCCAGTAATGAAATATATGTCTTCCACTTCAATGCGTACTGGCATCTGATCAATAATGAAGCAATCCTGATCTGGTTCCTAGTAATTTACGAGCATTTCTAGCAACCGCACATTGCTTTTCATATTTGGCATCTTGAAGAATTTGAACAATTCGCAATTCCGAAGGATATTTTGCGCTGCACGATCTTGCATGACCTCTTGGTCAATTGCGCTATGCTCACGTTCCCTCCATGAGATTGTCATCCTGTCAAATTTCATCAAATTATGCATTAGCCACGCTTTTTTGGATTCGGACCTGCGCATACGCGGTTTTTCCTTTGCACAGTCGCGTGTATACGCGAGTTTCCTTTAACGAACCCGCGTATGCGCAAGTCCGCATTTTTTAGCAAGGGTTTTAAAGCTAAAAATCACTTAATTTTAATTTCCAAATGGACAAAATGAATAAACAGGATGATTAAGGAGCCTACCTGAAGTTTCGGTGCGTTTCGACGGTCGGTTGTCCCTGATTTGACGAAAGAAGTTTTTTGCTCCAGAGCACTTTTTCCAAATCAGCAATGCAATAATGAACCAAATATGAGGCAATTTGTCTATTTATGGCTAAAAAGTTGAAAATTTTCGCAAAAATTCCTTATGCTCATTTTTTCGATCTATCTTAAGCTGCATAACCCGGATGCTTGGAAGTGCCCAGTTTGGTATGTTTTCAGGTACATTTTGACGATTTTGAGATTTTTTCCGGTTTTTGATCCATGATTACCGACTCGTCACGGCAGGTATATGATCTTCACTGGCATATAGGTTAGGGAAATCACTTTCCATTGCATCTTGCATACTAGCCTCCATACTGATCACTTGCCATAGGGTCGATCCCATCAGGTCATGAGTATTACACCCATTTCACTCGTCAATTATTTAATCATGACTTGGTGGTAGAGCCTTCCTTTACATGGGCTTCCTAGTTAGTTCCTCGCTATCACTTGTTGCCCATGCTGCGTTTTATGTAGGCTCGGGAGTCCTCTTTAGTCCCGCCATGACTTATGTGTCGAAGCTTCATTCTTCTTCTTCCTCACTATCATTTTTCTGGCTATTACCCTAGAGGCTCCCTGGTGTCGTTAAGTTGTATTACTGCATTGCATATTGGCCACTTGTTTATCCTGGCCTTTAGCCGGCTTCATTTGGACTCGATGTTTAAGCCAACTTTTGACCTTGACTTTCTGTACAAGTTAACCATTGCATGCACTTAGCTATCACGACTTGACACCTTTGTACCCATGGATGGAACGTTCTTCTGAGTATCACTGACCAGTTTTCGCCACCTTGCATTGAGCATAGGATTGTTCCAAACCCCGGAACTAGTGCATCTGCTTTCTTGATACTCGTTCTATCCATTGTACCATAGCATTCTTTTATTCTTTTTCAGGCTTATTATGAAAAAGACAAAAAATCAAATATAACAAAAAGAGCGGGAACGGGATGTATCTTCGTTATTTTGATGGCAGTACAGAGTCAGTTTGTCGCCCTTGAACAAAGCACATATACTTATATATATTTCCTTCATTTGGGATGGTTTTAGTTTTGACCTAGGTTCAGCCTTTACCATGTTTCACTTGTCGGTTCTCCCCCGGTTGGTTATCTCTTCCAATCATATGGAGAGTTTGTTTTGCCTCCTGCATAACAGACTTATACAGTGTCACTTTTTACTGCCATGGTCATCATGAGTCGTGCTTTTGTTCAAGGGAAGTTTAGCCTGAGTCGGCCATTCTGCGGTGTCTCTTGAATCATTATTCAGTTGGCCTTCCCGGTCTTGTCATTATCATGTTCTATCACATCAGATGTTTTGGTCTTCTGCTCGTGCTGGTTTGAGAAGGTCCCCATTGACTTCTTGCCGGCGGGTTTGTCTCTTATCGACTACGACACATTGCTCCGAGAGCAAACCTAGAGCCGCACCTTGGGCCTATTTCCATCATTGATAGGTGACCTCGTTCTTAGCATTTGATCATCATCATGGGTCTTTGACTGAGTGGTTTCCCCTGTGTTCGACGTCAGCACACATTATCACACTTGGGATTCGTGCAGTACCTTGATTTCCATTTGACCCTATCGGTGGATTTCTCGCCTCTGTGTCAGCTTTCATTATTGGCTGGTTCAGAGGGTTTCTTCCGTGCGCTAGCTTCATCTTGTGCACGTCGGAAATGTACTTCGGTTTTGGTTCCATCACTCTACTTCGTCCGATTCCTTCCAAATCTTGGCCTGCGGGTTACACTCGCGCTGGACTGATGTGGGATGCCTTAATGCCTTCCTTCCAGCAGATCTTTTCCCATCAACTCCGACTCATTGCTCTGGGAATAAGGTCTAGAGTTTTTTTGTCAAATACCTTAGGGTTTGCAGTCATCAGTGGCAGACTCTTCGCTATCGACAGTGGGGATTCATCATTGCCTCCTGATTGGTAGATTTTTTCAAGTGTTCGACTTCAACTCATTCATTCGCATTTGTTAGATTGTACTGGGGCACCTTGACACTCATTTTCATTATCGGTGGGTTGTCTCGCGTTGGTTAACGGTATACATCATTGACCGGTAATCCAATGATTTCTCACATGGTTGACTTCAGCTCATTTATTCCCATTGTGTAGAATTGTGCCATAGTGATCGGTGAAGACCTCGGGTTGCATCAGCATTTCTCGGTTCACTTTTGACAGTCCATTCAGTTTCTGCCAGTGATGCCGTCCACCCTTATATGTTGCAGTTCAGTACAACAGCATCCTATATGTTGGCTCCCGAGTTGCGTGATTGTACCGGTTGTTCCACCTCTTATGATTCGGTACTTGGAGATTCAGTTACTTATATGATCAGACATCCAGTTGCACCATCCTTGATCAGCTTTCTATATGTGATACTTGGACATTGATTCAGACTTATATTTCCGGGCCATGCTCATATGATTCATTGTGTACTTTCAGTTCAGCTATACTCTTATACATGTTGGATCTATTCAGTACTTTCTATATTATGTATTTTTGACTGAGCATGGGTATGCCCGCCTCAACATGAGTTGACTCTCTGTTTTCTTTCATTGGTTTTTTGGCAGGATGAAATCTGGTGAAGTCCTCTCTTGTCCTTGCGAAGTTCTTTCTATGTGCATAATACATTTCGGCCATCATGTACCCCTTCTGACCTCATATATTAGGGGGCATCTGTTATAGCATCATTTCTCACCTTCATATGATTCATGATTGCTTATATGGCTTTGGGCACCCATTCCTACAGACTTGGACAAATTCACTTAAAAACAGTGTAAAAATCCCCATACGCGACTATGCCCATACTTTTCCGCGTGTATACGTGAGTCCAGCTGCACTTTTCCGCGTATGCCATTAAAATTATGAAAAAATATATAAAAATTCCCTATTTTCGGGCTGGGTTGATGGTTACTCAGGTAGTTCAACCACCCCAGCACGTGGCCAACTGTTTCCAACTGTTGAAACTACTTTGAGGGAGTATAAAAGCACCTCATGTGTATGGCCTAAGGGAGAGAGATAATTTATTGATATTATACTCTGTTGGTATTCCCTATCCAAGTCTGATTCCCCGTGCCTCCTGCACTTTCCCAGTTCATTATAGGAAACCCTTGTTTCCTTGAGATGCTCATCTCCCTATATGTCATCTCATATGCACCAGTTTGGAAGGAGTCTTAGCGAGGCAAGGGCTGGACGGATCCGGACGACGGTCTGCTCAAAGGCCGTGGGAGGATTCAGGTGATCTCTCCACTCGTTACTTTTGTACATGCTATTTATAATACAGAAGTACCATGCTTTTCCCGAAATATATGTGTTAGTGTATGCTTATATGTATGAGAAAATTTTTATTTAAGCATTCATTATGATTTATTTAATGTTTCATGTTGATTTCACTAACATTTAGAGTAGATATATGTTGTACAACTAGTTCTTCGTGCTTGTTTCTTCTTGTCTTTTAGGTTAAGAAGGAAGGACGGTTGCTGGGGGTTTGGACCCCGCGGGATTTGCTTCAACTGTAGGACCTACGGGTAACTTTCTCATTCTACTCTATTTAGTTTTTCTGAACGTGCATGGTTGTGTGAGTCCTTCTTAAGTAGCATGCCCCTGCTCTGTGGAGGTTGTAACGCAACGAACCTCTAGGGTGATATTCCCTGAAACAAAACTGGCGACTCCACTCGGGATCACATTCTTGTGATTCTCCTGTTGGGTGGTTTCAGCTGTTTGATAGGTTGCTGACAGTTTTAACTTTCATTTGCAGTCCAGTTTATTATTTCTCAGTCAGTCTGAAGTCCTGGTTTCTTATCCAGGCTTGTCCTTTTTGTTTTTTTCATTATTTACCTTTGCATACGCGCTTTTTTCTACACACAGTCGCGTATACACGCAAGTTTTTCTAAAGGGACCCGCGTATACGCGAGTTTCCTTTAGCACAGTCGCATATGCACGCCTGTTGCTAAACTGTGAAGTAGCGTATACCTAGGCAAATTTTGAATTTTTGGGTTTCTTGACTTTTTGGTCCTTTCTGGCTGTGGAGACCTGTTCCTACGATGTCTCTGTACTCTCTGGATTGTGAAGGAAGTGGTTTCTTGTCTTTTCTCTCTTTCGTTTGATTGAAAACTAGTCCTTTTGGCAAAATGTTGTTTCTGGTGCTGGCACTTCTGGATTGAGTTCCAAGATCACTTTCTGAGCATTCTTGGCTGTTTTGCTTTATCAGAACAGAGAGCTTCTGCTCACTTACTCGCTCCTATCTTTGTGTTGTGCTTCGCATTACAATTTTTGCTTCGTTTTTGATTGGTTTTCTTGAGTTCCATAGGCTAGGTCTTGTTGCAACTTTTGAAGAGCTTTTCTTGCTTCTTTGGAGTTTTTGTTTGCGACGAGTTTGCACTATTTGTCTAGGCTGAGTGGCTGAGTTTTCTGGTCTTCTTTTGCTCTTATTGATCTTGCTACGAGTTAGCCTTATAAGGTTTGGGAGCATTGTTGAAATTTGTGCTTGAAATTCGGTCTTGTTTGGTTTGGATTTTGATAGTTTTGCTTGGTATTTTCGAGCTCTTTCTTTATAAAACAAAAAAGCTCAAAAAACATTTGCTTTGCTTTTTGTTTTTGCATTTCAAAGGCTTAAAAAATATTTTCACTTGTTATTTGCTTTTGTTGTTGCATTTTCATTTTCGTTTGCTATAACTTTTGAAGCTTGTCAGGTTTCTTGCTTTTAGTTTTTGGCTTGATTTTGAGAAGGAGTTGTCATTTGATTTCTTCTTCTTGTTTTTAAGTGTTCTTGGTGTCCTCATTTTAAGAGTTCTTGATTTCGAGAACTAGCTTTTTGGGCAACCAAAGAAGAGTTAAAACTGAAGGACTTTTTGGGAAATTTCACTCTGCTTTAGGAGATTTGCATCTTAGGATTTGCAGGCTTGTAGTGATTTGCATTAGGTGCATTTAATCATTTAGTCAATTTCATAGTTTTTGTGAGTGTGAGTTTGCTATTTGAAAAGAAAAAATACAATTTTTAGTCTCGTAGAAGCTGTATAGAGATTACTTTTCATCGAAAGACAATAACTGCATTTGCATGTAGTTAGGTTTTTATTAATTTCTTTTGCGTCAAAACACCATACGTTTCATCTCCATATCCTTGTGACTTAACATAACAGCCCATTAAAATAAGCGATTTAATCTAAAATCAACTAGCAAGTTTTTCTAACTTTCATACACCAACTAGCTAGGTTGTAGGGCCTTGGAATAGGTGAGTGGAGAGTTAACTCTCCAAGGCCGCTCAAACAAACATAGAAGTTTATTAATTGATCGAAATCCAACTCCGTTAGGTGGACCGGGAAAGCTCTCCTCCAGAGAGTCAAGCGCGAGGGGAAGTGAAGGCTGAGAAGAGGGATACCCCCTCTCCGATTGGCTGAATCTGACCTCAAGACCGTTCCGCCCGGCTTCTGATACGGATTGGTGCCCATAGTTGCCACTCCTAGGTTCCACACAGGTGACTGCGGGGGGGAATACCCGTGGTACCTGAGGCAGACGTCGCATCACTTTCAGCAGTACTTCTGGGGGGTGCCCTTGCAAAGCTTGGGTGCTTGAGCTGGCAAAGGCTGTCATTAGGAGGTCGGCGTAACTGTTTCTGATACCTTCGCTAGTTGTTCTGGGCCCTAATCATCCCAGACTGCTTTCGGGAGGTCCTATATTTCGCTCTCCTGTATTTTGGTGTCCGGTCCTCATCACCCGGAGCGGAAATACTTGGAGGTTGTTTGCTTGACTGTATCTCAGGGATTTTTATTTTAGTGAGTGCTCTTTGCTCCTAGCTTGCCTAGCTTTTCACTTTTTGAGTCTAATTTAAAATCTATAAAAGTGGCTGATCAAGCGCCTCGACGATCGAGGAGAATCCGGGGGTTATCTCCCGAGAGTCCAGAGCCTTCTTCGAGAAGGCATAGGAGTGATTTAGCAGGTGGTTACCACCCTGTGGCATCTGACGCAGTGGAGAGAGATCCTCCACAAAGGTCTGAAGGTTTCATAGCTGATTCTGGTGTCGGTTCCGAGAGGAGCGTTCCGCTCACCTCGCGAGTTTTGTTTCCTCGGGAAGAAGATTTTCAAATTGAAGACGTACCTGAGCCTCCTGCGACAGGTCCATCTCCTCTTCCTCCTGACTATCTGTTCGTTGTTCAGTACATCGGACCTGAGTCTGAGAGACCGGAAGATCTTCCGTGTCATTCATATCTTTCGATGGCCACGACTGGGAATGCGGCCTCTGCCGTGAGTGCTGCAGGCATTCAGACTCCTGCTTCTGTTGAAGCAGGGGGCACTATTGCTTCATCTTCGATTGCTTCTAGTGCTGTTGTGTTTGGATCTGGTTTCACCCAGGCACATGCTTCTCATTCTGGTCCCTTTTGTTCAGGGATGCCCTCTAGTGGGAATCCCTCTTTTTCCTTTTCCGCTGCTTCAGCTGGATCTACGCCCATGTCTAACATGGCTAGTGGATCAGCTTCGTTTCAGGGTTTCCCCTTGGAACTGGGCACATTCCTAGTTCCAATCCTTCTTTAGGGTCGTTTCCGTTTACGTCCCAGACTTAGAGTTTCAACCCTTGGTCTGGGGGGCAAAGTTCGACTACTTTTACAGGGTGGAATCCTGTGTTTACTACAGCGGGGGCAGGGAATCAATTTTACGCAGGTCATCAAGGGAATGCTTCTTTCCCTTCATCGAGTGCTTATCAGTCTTTTTCTCCTCTGTCTAATGCTTGGAACCCCTATCAGGGGCTTTCCTCTTCATTCAATACTTCAGCGGGGGGAACTGGTCTGGGCTTTGGTAACTCGGCGTGGGGAGGAGGTTCTTCTCCGTTTTCTACGAGTCCTTTTTGGCAACCTGGTGCCTCATAAAATCCAGGCTATTCTTTTCAGAATGTTGGGAATCCATCCCATCAAGGATGGAATCCTCAGGCTCCGCCTCGCTTACCTTTTCTGGCAACTTTAAACTTGCCAGATTTGTCGAAGTTGACTAATGACCCGATTCGTTATAGTCCCGGGTGGCCTCCGGTCCCGACCAAACTTCCTTCAGACATTCCAAAGTTTGAAGGTAAGAATGGAGAGGATCCGGCGGACCACATCACCACTTTCCACTTATGGTGCTCTTCGAACTCCCTGATCGATGATTCGATTAGGTTGAGATTATTTCAACGCACCCTAACTGGAAATGCTGCCAAATGGTATATCGAGCTCACTGGGGGCAGTTTCTCTACATTTGGAGAACTGGCTGTCACATTTCTAAACTATTTTCAGTTTCCTGTCAGATATGAGGCTGGGACTGAGCTCCTGGCTAATTTTAAGCAGGATGAGGCAACACACATTTCGGATCACATCCAGGAATGGAGGAGAAGGAAGAGGCTTATCAAAGCTCATATTCCAGGTGAATTCCTTCTCGAATGGTTTCTGAAATCTCTGCAGTCAGACATTTCAAAAGATGTATCCCTATCTGGGGTATTTTCTGAGGAGCAGGCCATTTTTAGGGCCCAGCAGCTGGAACTGATCTATTCTCAGTCTGGGGTACTTTATAAGTATTTGCCCAATGCTCCTCGCTCCAAATTAGATTTGTCGAAAACTAAACCTGGTCCGCATGGTGACGGGCTTGTCGGATCGGTCAATAGTGGTGCAGCCAGCCTGCTTTCTCAACTGCAGCAGTTGTCTTTACAATCTGCTCCTTCTGGTCAGGTTGTGCCTGCTGATTCATCACCTTCCCAGTCTTTGCCCATAAATGTTGTCCAAGCTTCTGATCCCAAACGAAATCAACAATCCGATGGGAAGAAGAAGGGACGAAATAACAAGAAGAAGGGCAAGAACGGGAAGGGCAATGCAAATAAAACCAACGAGCATGTTGGTGAGGGTCAAAAGGAGAAAAAGAAAGTGAAGTTTCCATGCAAGCTCTGTGTTGGAGACCATCTCACACACCTTTGCCCTAAAATTCAGGATGCTCAGCGCTTGTTAGCTCAGCAGGGTTCTTCTAGTTCCCAGGCTGTGTTAACAAACCCTTTTCCCCAAGGGCAGCAATTAGTTGTTGGCGCGAACCAAAATCCTGGGGCTTCCTCTGGGGGCACCCAAGAAGGGGAAATTCCATCGAACATTTTTATGATGAGTGCTCACGCGGATATCGCTACGAGATCCCGTGATTATGGCGGAGAAGAGTCTTCGAAAGCTAAGGAAGTTCCTGATGCTACTGAGCCGCTTCACATTACGAAGCCTACTATTGAGTCTATGCCTCAGATGCCAAAAGCATCTTTTAAGCGGTCAACGATTAATCCAAATGCGAGGGGTGCCCAGAACTACTCGATTGTAGAAGATCTGGCGCAAAGTCTTTGTGCTATGTCAGCTTTAGAGGTACTCCAGTCTTGTCCGGCTCAGCGTAGTGCTTTGCTCACTGCCATTGGGGCTATTGATCCGAAAAATTCTCTTCTGATTACCTTTGATATGACTAATTTTAAGAAGAGACTTCCTCATCACATGGCTTTTCATATTAAATCATCGTATCGGAAGTGCAATATCTTTCGAACGGTTGTTGATGAGGGTGCTTCCACATGCGTGATGTCTCTCGCATGTTGGAAGACACTTGGATCTCCCAAAGCTGTTCCATCTAGCACTGTTCTTACTGCGTTCGATGGTCATTCTCACAGACCCCATGGTATTGTCCCGGCTTTGCCCATCTGTGTTGGGGGAAAAACTGTCAACATAGAGGTTGAGGTAGTGGATGCAGCCTTGGACTACAGCCTTCTGTTGGGGAGGAATTGGATTTATGAGATGGATGCCATTGCATCCTCATTATTTCGAATTGTATGTTTCCCCCACGAAGGGAGGATTATCACAGTGGATCAACTGGACTGTCCTCAGGTAGACCTGAATGCGCCTTCTTACTCATCTGTTCCTAAGTTGGATAATACTAAGGCGCCTGTTGAGAATCTAGGAGTTGGAATGTATTCTTCCCTGATGGGTACTTTCGATCTTCCTCCTCCTACGGTGCATATAAATGCTATTTCATCCTCCAAGGCTCCCCTTCGAAGAGAGTTCTTTCGAACTCATTATTTTTCGGACCCTTGGACCTTACCTTCCCCTACTGCCACATTAGCGGAAGGTCAAGTGGGTGGAATGACATTTCCGATTTCTGCAGCTGAGATTTCATATCAGTCTATTGTTGACACTGCAGAATCTATTCCAGCTCCTCTTTCGCCGGAAGAGTTGGATGGTGATGTGGCTCCGGTTTGGACGCTTAGTTCTTCTTCGGCCCAGGATTGTCTTGATACCACTCTTCCATCTGAAGAGGCAATCCTGGAAGCCATGACTGGTATAGATAGACCGTGGGATGATTTGCATCATCGGTCTTACTTCCTACCTGACTTGACCGAAGTTGAAACTAGTTTTCCAAGTCCTCAGTCTCCTGGACCTATTCACCCAGTCTTGAACCCTTTGGCACCAACACAGGTATATGCTGAAGGGAACATGGCTGTGATCTCTCCTACTATCCCGGTGAACATTTCCAGGGATCCCAATATTATCGAGAATGTCTTCATTGGAGCTGAATGTTCCCGTGAAGAGGTTCAAATTTACACCGAGCTCTTCAAAGAGTATAGGGATGTATTTTCTTGGTCTTATGAGGAAATGCCTGACATAGACCCATCTATTGTCCAGCATGAGATCAAGACGTATGAGAACGCTAAGCCGGTGAGGCAAAAACTTCGTCCGGTCAATCCTAGGAAGGCAGCAGCTATCAAAGTTGAAGTTGAAAAGCTGCTTAAGGCGGGATTCATTTTCCCTGTTCCTTTGACTGAATGGGTTTCAAACCCCGTTCCAATAGATAAAAAGCAAGGAACGATTTGAGTGTGCATCGATTTCAGAGACCTGAATAAGGCATGTCCTAAAGACAATTACCCCACACCATTTATCGATCAGATCATTGACAAGTGTGCCGGAAACAAGATTTTCTCCTTCATGGTCGGTTTCTCCGGATATAATCAAATTACTATCCGTCCTGAAGATCAAAATAAGACTGCATTTATTTGTCCCCGGGGTACGTTTGCATACAAGAAGATGCCTTTTGGTCTTAAAAATGATGGGGCTACCTTTCAGCGGGCCATGTCTTACGCCTTCCACGACATCAAAAAGATTATCGAGGCATACTTAGATGATTTAGTTGCTCATTCTCGAAAGAGGATGGATCATCCTGGTCACCTCCGGCAAATATTTGAAAGATGTCGTTTTTATAAAATTCGATTGAATCCGAACAAGTGCGTTTTCGCGGTTACATCCAGTCGGCTATTGGGATTCATTGTGTCTAGGGAAGGGATAAGGGTAGATCCCTTCAAGGTTGAGGCAATACTTCGGTTGCCTCCCCTGTCTTCCATCCGTCAGCTTCAAAGTCTTCAAGGAAAGTCTAATTTTCTTCGGAGGTTTATCGTCAATTATGCTGAAATTACAAAGGGATATATGAGACTATTGAAGAAAGGAGTTCCTTTTCTTTGGGACGACTACGCTCAACGCTCGTTTGATGCTTTGAAAAAGGCATTGACCTCTGCTCCTTTACTGAGTCCACGTAATTATAGCAGAGATTTTCTTTTGTATCTGGCAGCAACAGAATCTACCATTGGTATGCTTCTGGTTCAGGAAGATGATGCTCTTGCAGAGCATGTTATTTACTACCTTAGTCAAAGACTGGTAGGACCTGAACTTTGATACACCCCGATAGAAAAATTAGCCTTAGCAGCAGTTCATGCTGTGCAGCGACTCCGACATTACATTATTCTTCGCAAAACTTATGTTTTGGAAGTTGCCAATCCATTTCAGTTTGTCCTCAGCAGGCGAGTGATTGGGGGCAAATACAATAGATGGATTGTGATTTTACAGGAATTTGATCTTGAGTTCATGTCTGCCAAATCCAAGAAATCATTAGTTTTTGCGGAATTGATCTCCGAGTTGCCTTGTGGAGAGGAGATGATCTATGATGAGTCCTTTCCGGATGAACACTTGTTTCTTATCTCTCCACAAGATCCTTGGTATGGGGATATCATTGTATATCTCCAGACTGCGAAGTTTCCCTCTTCTTTTTCGAAAGATGAGCGTCGTAAGCTGCGTCACTTAGCTAAAATTTATCTGATTATTGGTGATGCTTTGTACCGTCGAGGGGTTGATTCAATCCTAAGACGCTGCTTAACTTTCGAAGAAGCTGAGGCTGTGCTCGATGATTCTCACGGTGGAGCTTGTGGGGGTCATTTATCAGGGCTTGCTACAGCCCAAAAGATTTTGCGTGCTGGCTACTTCTGGCCCTCGATTTTCAAAGACTGTATTGAATCGGTCAAGAAGTGTCATCCTTGTCAAGTGTATACTCGAAAAATGCGCGCTCATCCAGCTCCGCTTTTTCCAGTCGTTACTATCGGACCCTTTACAAAGTGGGGTATGGATTATACTACTTGTAACCCGCCTTCGGAAAAAGGTCACAAGTACATTATCGTAGCAGTAGACTACTTTACGAAGTGGGTCGAGGCTATGCCTACTTTTGGGAATGATGGTGAGACTGCAGCTTTGTTCCTTTTCAATCAGGTTATCGCTCGTTTTGGTATTCCTAGAGAGATTGTCACTGACCATGGCCGTCATTTTCAGAATAGTATGATGGTTGAGTTGGCTCTCAAATTGGGTTTCCGGCGGGAGCATTCATCTCCATATTATCCTCAAGCCAATGGGCAAGTGGAAGCCGTGAATAAATCCTTGAAGACAATTCTTCAAAGGACAATTGATAAAGCTAGATCCAACTGGCATATTATGCTATATCCTGCAATTTGGGCATACAGGACGTCAGTGAAAACTGCAACTGGCTTTACTCCGTTTCAGCTAGTGCACGGGGTGGAATCCGTATTTCCTATTGAATGCGAGATTCCTTCTCTTAAGTTAGTTGTTGAACTTCTTCCTGACACTTCTAGTCTGGCAGAACGACTTCTTCATCTGGAACATCTCGATGAGCAGCGTCGGGATGCCGCCACGATGAATGAAGCGTATAAAAACCGAGTTAAAGTTCAGTACGATAAGGCGGTTAAGCCTAGGGTCTTTTCGGAAGGTGACCTTGTTTTGGTCTATGCCCAAGAAAAAGATGCCTTGGGGGCAGGAAAGTTTAAGTCTATGTGGTATGCCCCCTATATCGTTAAAAAAGTCCTTAAGAAAGGAGCGTATACCTTGGTTGATTTCGAAGGGAACGAGTTGCCGGAGCCCCGAAATGGGCTCTATTTGAAGAAGTATTATGCCTAGGCTTCGGCCTGGCATGTTGGTTTTGTATATAGTATTTTTTTCTTTGTACATACCTGATTGATTTTCGATTTTTGATGAGTTGGTGATGTTTTTGATCTGCTTTGGCAGGTTGTGTTGGATGTCATGAGTCATTTTGGTTTCGCCGATGGTGCTAGTAGACACACCCGAAACTTAGCTTCCGCGGCTTGGGTGCTTCATTATCCTTCCAGTCAGCTGTTGGTATCAAAAGGGGTCTGCATTGGTCCTGCTTCCAATAATATAACAGAATACACTGCAGTCGTCCATCTACTCTCGGAGGCAATATCTTTGGGTGTTGATTCGTTGGTAGTTTTCTTGGACTCTCAGCTGGTGGTGTCGCATTTGAACAACACTTATCAGGTATGCGATCCATTTTTATTACAATTGTTCTTGAGGGTACGTTTGTGACAAAAGTCATTTCAATTTTTAACTTTCATTCATATTCCTCGAGCTGACAATTGGTTTGCTGACTCATTAGCTAATCAAGAATTAGATTGGCATATTAATCATTCCATACAATAAATTTTTAATCATAAAAAACATCATACATTTGATACATTTATCACATCACATCAAATATCGCTGTACATATATCATCGGAGTGTTCAAAAACTTTACAAAATTTGGATCCATAATGTCGTACAAAACTTGGGCTTATGCCCCATCATGTTCAGTCTCAAAAAAGAATATACAGTCATCTAATACATAATATCTGTCTACTCCTGAGGTCCCTGCCCAGAAGTCGTGTTCCTATAGAACATGACTGCGGTGGCAACTCGGTGGAATAATCTAACCCAGTCTCGGGGTACTCCTACCACCCGTCTCTGGATGGCTTCTGGCAGGTCCTCCACGGCAGCCACAGGGATTTGGCGGGTTAATCCCTCCAAGTTTCTCTGCACGGCCTGGAGAGTCCTATCTGAATCCACAGTATCCGCTTCACCCCTGCGGCGCTTGTGGCGCAGGAGACCCTCAGGTCGAACTGGTCCAACATCTGAAACATGATCATTTTTAATTGTCAGTCATTATGAATCCAATCAAAAACATGTTTGTTTTTCATTTTTTTTCATATTTGAAAAAATCCAAAAAAATTATATAAGTCAAATTTTTTTTGCAAAACTTACCGACTGTTCCCCATGCTGTGCCTGGTGGAAGAACTAGATCTGGATCTCCACGAAAGTCCATCCCGGCATAGGGATAGTCGTCCACTGCAATGATTTGTTCTCCCCACCAAAGGAAGAACTCATCGTCCCATGTGGTCCGGGGTACTTCACTACCCCCCAATCTCTTCATCATGTCCGCCCAACGGGCAATTCTTGGGTCCCGTGGGCTACTGATGGTAGAGATGACTCTGGGTCTCAATGCTGGTATCTTCTCAAAGAATAATGTTGTCAAAATTGTACCGTAGCCAAAGTGTTTGGTCTTTACTTGGCGGATTGAGGTCAACTGTTGTTTCATGTTCAGTAATAGGGCTGTGCACCAATCGTACACATGAGTCAAATATTCTACTGCTATGCTCATTTGCGTCCTGGACGCCTGATGTAGAGAGGCGGATCCTGCCACTCTGCTGATGGTGAAAAGGAGGATTTTCATGTGCAAATCCCTCACATCTTTAATTGCAATCTGCGTTCCAACCTTTTTGGAACCCAGTACGCAATATACGTGGACATAGTATTCCACGGTTAACCCTCCCAGGGGCTTCCCGTGCAAGTCTACTGGTTCTCCCCTCCGGGAGAGTCCAGTAATGAAATATATGTCTTCCACTTCAATGCGTACTGGCATCTGATCAATAATGAAGCAATCCTGATCTGGTTCCTAGTAATTTACGAGCATTTCTAGCAACCGCACATTGCTTTTCATATTTGGCATCTTGAAGAATTTGAACAATCCGCAATTCCGAAGGATATTTTGCGCTGCGCGATCTTGCATGACCTCTTGGTCAATTGCGCTATGCTCACGTTCTCTCCATGAGATTGTCATCCTGTCAAATTTCATAAAATCATGCATTAGCCACGCTTTTTTGGATTCGGACCTGCGCATACACGGTTTTTCCTTTGCACAGTCGCGTGTATACGCGAGTTTCCTTTAACAAACCCGCGTATGCGCAAGTCCGCATTTTTTAGCAAGGTTTTTAAAGCTAAAAATAACTTAATTTTAATTTCCAAATGGACAAAATGAATAAACAGGATGATTAAGGAGCCTACATGAAGTTTCGGTGCGTTTCGACGGTCGGTTGTTCCTGATTTGACGAAAGAAGTTTTTTGCTCCAGAGCACTTTTTCCAAATCAACAATGCAATAATGAACCAAATATGAGGTAATTTGTCTATTTATGGCTAAAAAGTTGAAAATTTTCGCAAAAATTCCTTATGCTTATTTTTTCGATCTATCTTAAGCTGCATAACCCGGTTGCTTGGAAGTGCCCAGTTTGGTATGTTTTCAGGTACATTTTGATGATTTTGAGATTTTTCCCGGTTTTTGATCCATGATTTCCGACTCGTCATGGCAGGTATATGATCTTCACTAGCATATAGGTTAGGGAAATCACTTTCCGTTGCATCTTGCATTCTAGCCTCCATACTGATCACTTGCCTTAGGGTCGATCCCATCAGGTCATGAGTATTACACCCATTTCACTCGCCGATTTTTAAAATCATGACTTGATGGTAGAGCCTTCCTTTACATGGGCTTCCTAGTTAGTTCCTCGCTATCACTTGTTGCCCATGCTGCTTTTTATAGGCTCGGGAGTCCTCTTTAGTCCCGCCATGTCTTTTGTGTTGAAGCTTCATTCTTCTTCTTCATCACTTATCATTTTTCTGGCTTATACCCTAGAGGCTCCCTAGTGTCGTTAAGTTGTATTACTGCATTGCATATTGGCTACTTGTTTATCCTGGCCTTTAGCCGGCTTCATTTGGACTCGATGTTTAAGCCAACTTTTGACCTTGATTTTTTGTACAAGTTAACCATTGCATGCACTTAGCTATGACGACTTGACACCTTTTTACCCATGGATGGAACGTTCCTCTGAGTATCACTTACCAGTTTTCGCCACCTTGCATTGAGCATAGGATTGTTCCAATCCCAGGAACTAGTGCATCTGATTTCTTGATACTCGTTCTATCCATTGTACCATAGCATTCTTTTATTCCTTTTTAGGCTTATTATATGAAAAAGACAAAAAAATCAAATATAACAAAAAGAGCGGGAACGGGATGTATCTTCGTTGTTTTGATGGCAGTACAGAGTCAGTTTGTCGCCCTTGAACAAAGCACATATACTTATATATATTTCCTTCATTTTGGGATGGTTTTAGTTTTGACCTAGGTTCAGCCTTTACCATGTTTCACTTGTCAGTTCTCCCCCGGTTGGTTATCTCTTCCAATCATATGGAGAGTTTGTTCTGCCTCCTGCATAACAGACTTATACAGTGTCACTTTTTACTACCATGGTCATCATGAGTTTTGCTTTTGTTCAAGGGAATTCTAACCAGAGTCGGCCATTCTGCGGTGTCTCTTGACTCATTATTCAGTCGGCCTTCCCGGTCTTGTCAGTATCTTGTTCTATCACATCAGATGTTTTGGTCTTCTGCTCGTGTTGGTTTGAGAAGGTCCCCATTGACTTCTTGCTGGCGGGTTTGTCTCTTATCGACTACGACACATTGCTCTGAGAGAAAACCTAGAGCCGCACCCTGGGCCTATTTCCATCATTGATAGGTGACCTTGTGCTCAGCATTTTATCATCATCATGGGTCTTTGACTGAGTGGTTTCCCCTGTGTTCGACGTCAGCACACATTATCACACTTGGGATTCGTGCAGTACCTTGATTTCCATTTGACCCTATCGGTGGATTTCTCGCCTCTGTGTCGGCTTTCATTATTGGTTGGTTCAGAGGGTTTCTTCCGTGCGCTAGCTTCATCTTGTGCATGTCGGAAACGTACTTCGGTTTTGGTTTCGTCACTCTACTTCGTCCGATTCCTTCCAAATCTTGGCCTGCGGGTTACACTCGGGCTGGACTGATGTGGGATGCCTTAATGCCTTCCTTCCAACAGATCTTTTCCCATCGACTTCGACTCATTGCTCTGGGAATAAGGTCTAGAGTCTTTTTGTCAGTACCTTAGGGTTTGCAGTCATCAGTGGCAGACTCTTCGCTATCGACAGTGGGGATTCATCATTGCCTCATGATTGGTAGATTCTTTCAAGTGTTCGACTTCAACTCATTTATTCGCACTTGTTAGATTGTACTGGGGCACCTTGACACTCATTTTCATTATTGGTGGGTTGTCTCGCGTTGGTTAATGGTATACATCATTGACCGGTAATCCAACGATTTCTCACATAGTCGACTTCAGCTCATTTATTCCCATTGTGTAGAATTGTGCCATAGTGATCGGTGAAGACCTCGGGTTGCATCAGCATTTTTCGGTTCACTTTTGACAGTCCATTCAGTTTCTTCCAGTGATGTCGTCCACCCTTATATGTTGCAGTTCAGTACAGCAGCATCCTATATGTTGGCTCCCGAGTTGCGTGATTGTACCGTTTGTTCCACCTCTTATGATTCGGTACTTGGAGATTCAGTTACTTATATGATCAGACATCCAGTTGCACCATCCTTGATCAGCTTTTTATATGTGATACTTGGACATTGATTCAGACTTATATTTCCGGGCCATGCTCAGATGATTCATTGTGTACTTTCAGTTCAGCTATACTTGTATACATGTTGGATCTATTATGTATTTTCCATATGATGTATTTTGGACTGACCATGGGTATGCCCGCCTCAGCATGAGTTGACTCTCTATTTTCTTTCATTGGTTTTTGGCAGGCTGAAATCTGGTGAAGTCCTCTCTTGTCCTTGCGAAGTTCTTTCTATGTGCATAATACATTTCGGCCATCATGTACCCCTTCTGACCTCATATATTAGGGGGCATCTGTTATAGCATCATTTCTCACCTTCACATGATTCATGATTGCTTTGACGGTTTTGGGCACCTGTTCCTACAGACTTGGACAAATTCACTAAAATACAGTGTAAAAATCCCCATACGCGACTATGCCCGTACTTTTCTGCGTGTATACGCGAGTCCATCTGCACTTTTCCGCGTATGCCATTAAAAATGATTAAAAAATATATAATTATTCCCTATTTTCGGGCTGGGTTGATGGTTACTCAGGTAGTTCAACCACCCCAGCACGTGGCCAACTGTTTCCAACTGTTGAAACTACTTGGAGGGAGTATAAAAACCCCTCATGTGTATGGCCTAAGGGAGAGAAAGAATTTATTGATATTATACTCTGTTGGTATTCCCTATCCAAGTCTGATTCCCCGTGCCTCCTGCACTTTCCCAGTTCATTATAGGAAACTCTTGTTTTCTTGAGATGCTCATCTCCCTATATGTCATCTCATATGCACCAGTTTGGAAGGAGTCTTAGCGAGGCAAGGGTTGGACGGATCCGGACGACGGTCTGCTCGAAGGCCGTGGGAGGATTCAGGTGATCTCTCTACTCGTTACTTTTGTACATGCTATTTATAATACAGAAGTACCATGATGTTCCCGAAATATACGTGTTAGTGTATGCTTATATGTATGAGAAAATTGTTATTTAAGCATTCATTATGATTTATTTAATGTTGCATGTTGATTTCACTAACATTTAGAGTAGATAGATGCTATACAACCAGTTCTTCGTGCTTGTTTCTTCTTGTCTTTCAGGTTAAGAAGGAAGGACGGTT